>JACEGR010000051.1:0-540792 GCA_014170235.1 Listronotus bonariensis | reverse complement strand
TGAAACTTTTGATTTTTAAATGGGACACCCTACATATTTTTGTTTTTGAAATCTTTAGAATTATTTTAAGTCGAAGTACAATATTTTTAAAGCAAATTTTGGTAAAATTTTTAGTTTTAAAATTAAATTTTTATTTTACATCTAGAGTGCCTTGATCATTCTAAAAATAACTCCTCATACATTGCTTTCACTTTCACGAAAATACAAAGTTGATTTTATAGCTTTAACTCACCGCTGGAGGGGCTCTAAACTGCACTTTTTTACTTTTCTACCCTAGCTCAAAAACCAAAATGGTACCATATCACTTTCATAATATTTCTAAATGCAGTATTTTGCAAATAGTCAACGATCGATAAATACACTAAGACACTTTACTTTATTTTCTTTTAAAAACAACATTTATTATGTATGGTAAATGATCTTTTGATACCGAATGGCAGCCGTCTACGTTACAATTATCGTGAGTTGCCATGAAAACAGAAAACTGGAATTGAAAATTATGTTGTAAACACAGTTTTCTAGAGTTCCGTTAAGAGTCCTTTGAGGGTCAAAACATTAGTTTTGTGTAATAGTATCGTCCTACGCTGTTAAAATAATTTTAAAGTTAGAATTTGGTACTTGATAATTTTTAGTGGTAATACCAAACTTAAACGTAAAAATAATAAGACATCATCGGGAGATACATAAACAACAAACTAATGTTTTTATATTTTAAACTTCCCTAACGAAGCACAAGCAATTGTTTTACAACATAATATTCCTATTAGTTTCTGTTTTCATGGTAGCTCGATGAGCCGCGAAGCAAGTGCACCATTTAGTATTAAAAGATCATTTACCTACGTTTAAAAAAACTAAAAAACACGCTTTTATATGCAACCGAACTAAAAATTAAAAAATAATTTTTCATTAAAAAAAATATTTTCACTTCATAGTAAAAAGCGTGGGGTGCTTAATATATTAAATGTTATAATTATTATATTTGCCAATATCTATGATGGAAAAGTTATGAAAAAATAGTAAAATGCACCCCACGCTTTTTACTATGAAGTGAAAATATTTTTTTAATGAAAAATTATTTTTTAATTTTTAGTTCGGTTGCATATAAAAGCGTGTTTTTTAGTTTTTTTAAACTATTAATTATTTTTCATTTTTAGTTCGTTATATTGCACAAAATTCTTAATATAACAGTAAATTAGAACATACTATTTAATTAAGCAGCAAAAGAAAATAACCAGCCCCTTTTTTATTAGTTCTGTGCCCCTGTATATCAAATTTGGTCAAAATGGGGGTTGCTCCAACTTTCGAAACAATTACCCAATTTGCATAAATAAGACAAATATTTTTAAAATATTACCTTTTAAACTAAAAGAAATTTACCATAAATGTTTTTTCTAAATATGAGTTTACTTTAGTTTACTTACCTTAAGTGATATTTTAATGTAGTTTGCTAATCTCCATTTCCAGTCTTTGTCCTAATCTAACATTCGGTACAAGTACCTAACACTCAATAAAGGCCTTCTTTTAGAAAGTATAAATGGAAGATGGTATAAAAGTTATATGCAATAACTTGTTAGTTACTTTTATTTGCTTCTTGTATTTCAATTAAAGTGTATACTTTGTTTTTAATAGCTTAGTTAACTGATTTTTTCAACTTTAATTTCACATTAAAGGAATTTTAGGTTATGTTATGACTGAATGACTGTGAATTTTGTCAGATGTCAGTTGGTAATACATATTTCTGTTTTATGACCGCCTGTTTTAAATAATTTTTCATTAAAAAAAATATTGTCATTTCATAGTAAAAAGCGTGGGGTGCATTTTACTATTTTTTCATAACTTTTCCATCATAGATATTGGCAAATATAATAATTATAACATTTAATATTTTAAGCACCCCACGCTTTTTACTATGAAATGACAATAGTAGCAAATTTTAAAATTTTTCCAACAGATTGCAACTCACTAAAAATTTCTTCTTCATTAAGTAGCAAAGTTTGAAATTTTGCCAACAGATGGCAATCCAGGCAATGTTTGGACCGTTGCCAACATATTGCAACCCACTAAAAAATTTCTTCTTCATTTAATAGCAAAGTTTGAAATGTTGCCAACAGATGGCAACCTAGGTGTTGTTTTTATAATATAATGGAATTTTTTTCCTGGCGATCAAAAAACAAGATAACGGGATACTGTTTGCAGATTATTGCATTGTCATGGGTCCTTAATACGTGTGCAAAGTTTCAAAGAAATCGAATAGCTGGAAGTTGGTTAAAATTAGGCTCAAAGATTCCGTTACATAGGCAGCCAGATGGATAGATAGATTGATAGATAGATAGTTACAACCCAAGTTAATAAAAGCAAAAACAAAACGTATATTTTGTTAATGATGGCCTAAAAAACTAAGTTAACTTAAAATTAGAAAATAACACCAAATTTACTCCACCCTATATAATAATAACCCCTATTATTTTTAAATACATTTTGAGGTTAGCTATAAAAATATGTGCATATTTAAATAAAACATAATGTAACAAAAAATTGTAATAATAGTTCAAATTTTTAAAAATTGCAGCGTAAAATGCTATCTATATTTTAGAGTTAAATGGACGGATGAGAATTTTAAGATGGACACTGGGCACAATCTAAAAAAATGTAGTAGAAAGTATTGTGGCACACTATTTTAAAGCTCCTGACAAGTACTTCAGAACCCAGAAATATTTCGAAGTCAATCAGTCAATAACCTTGCCTACTTTTAAATGGCGGTACTTAAAATGACCAAAAATCCCGATTTGATAGCCATATTTTTAATACTAATAAAGCTAGTTATACTTAATGTAATAATTATTCAAGACGCTTTGACAATATCCTTTAAATGGTTATACTGGTGACAATATACAGAGTATGACAAAAGGAATAGAGGCCGTTAAAAATTCAAGGAACACCATTAGAATCTCGAAAACGGTAATAGATAACCAACCCTGTGGTCATATTAAGGCAAAGTTCCGAATTTTTATGCTTATCAATATTCCGTTTTAAAAGTTTAAAAATTTGCAGCAGGAATTATCCGGCAAAAACAAAATTTTTCCGAAAAAGTTTCTATTTTTTCCTTGGTTTATTTGAAAAGATATTTTAAAACTGAAAAAGACATTAACATTGCAACTTCTCGTTCTATAAAATAATTTTATTAAAAACTAAAGTTCCTCGTTTTGTCCTTGAGCCACCACATTAACTTTGGTTTTTTAAATGGGGGTAATATTTAATTTTGTGGCGAGCGTAGTGCAGCGGTAACGTACCAGCTTCTCACCGCAGCGATCCGAGTTCGAATCTCGGAACCGGACATTGGCATTTAATCGCTCGTCACCTCACAGATGGCTTGGCAAACCACTGTGTAGTATTCTGCCTACCCCAGGTAGTAGTTATTTACAAGAAATAACGTCCGTGGTGGCACAACCGCGTTGTCTAAAAGGTGAAATGCAAAAATGTGCATAATGCTTAATAACGTTGACAACAGCGTGAAAAGGGGTTGAACATCTAATAACCCGACACCCACGGTACTCTGGTACTTAGCATAAAGCCTTTGTGGAGTGTTAAACAGATAAAAAAAGCATACATTTACTTATACATAATAAAAATAAAGCATTTAATTTAATTACACGGTTCTATCAACTTTGTCGCAGCCTGTCATAAAAACTGGATGCATACTTAACTGCAAACGGAAATTTTCCCGAACGTTTAGGTAAAAATCGTTATTTGTAATGAAGAAATGGTGAATCATGATGGTTTTTCGCTTCGAAACGTCGCATAAATGTTAAATGTGATATATTTTGTAAAAATAAAGAGTATCTTTATGAAACTACATTGCAATCAATAAAAATATTTATACAAACTTTTATTGAATTTTATAATTTGGCATAAACGCCTTATTTACATTCGTTTACAGCCTAAAAATTGTGTTGTGTAGTAATTTGGAAAAGCAGGTGTTTGAAAGCAACAATAAACATTTTTGGGTCGTTTTATCATAAAATAAAAAAAATTGTTAACTTCAAAATCAGTTTTCTGAAACTTTTAATACCCCTGTATTATTATTAAAACCATTAAAAATACAATTTTAAATGCATTTTAAATGATATTTTGCCTAAAAATAAAAAGTATAATAGTTTTCTCTGGGAGAAAATTTATGTTTTTAAAGTTTTTGTGAACCCTGTATACAAAATAAACATTTTCCCACTAAACTCCATTTTTCTAAAAGCAACAATTGTTTATAAGGAATTAATTTTTTTTCAAAACATAAAATTTTGGTCCATTTGTCCTTTGTTAGCCCCAATCGTGAATAGTCTGTATATTAATAGTATTATCTAGAGTTAAAAAGTTTAAAAGTTACAAAGTAGAATTTGATTATTCTATATATATATATTACTATATTATACATATATATTATACAGATATACATACATATACATATATATATTATGACATAGATATACACATATATACACATATATATATATATATATATATATATATATATATATATATATATATATTATTACTATTATTACTATTATTATTATACATATATATATATTCTTATAATCCTTATAATGTAAGCTCGATTACTCTCGCTTCATCACCGTTATGGCTTGGTAGCTTTCTGCATAAGGCTGTTTATTTACAAATCGGGTAATTAGAGTGTGAGTGTGTTAATTGTAGTGGGCGATTACTTTGACTTTGTTATCCAGGATTATAAGAAACATGCCAGGAGCTTTAAAATACTTTGCATAAAGGGGTCTTGTTTGCATTTATTGCATTATTTTTTTTCAAGATGGTGCCCAGCGGCCTCACTATAATTTTAAACTATCAATTTCACTTTTAACTTATACTATTTTTTACATTAATTTAACTTTTAGAGAAAAATAAATTAAAGGGACTACCCCGTATCTACCCTTACTTAAATGCACTATTTAAATAGATAAATAATAAATCATTAATATTTCAAACCCTTTAAATTTTTGGAATAGACATCTATACAAACTTACCCTTATTTTTAATACCTAATAGGATAAGGTAACAAAAGATAGGGGTTTTCATTTGAAAAAATTGTGACTTATAAGGTTTTTGACGGTATAATTTTTAACGATTATTTTTGACAACTTTGTATTTATTAATTGTAGAAATATTAATACAGTCTGCTAAAGAAATTTTTTTCTACGAGAAACCCAACCCCAACTCATATTTAAGGCTTTTGTTTAAAAGAAATTGATGGTTATTAAATGGCTTGCAAACGTCATGTTTGACATAAAATTTAAAATTTGTCAAAAACGGTTGGACTCTAAAAATAAATTATACATAGGGTGTTCCATTAAAAAAATGGAAAGTTGATAACTTCCGGTATAACCGGAAGTGGTAGACCTGTCAAAATATTTTAGTTGTATGTCCCCGACTGACTTTATAATGTTACCAAACTTTTAATATTTTTTAAAGCGTACATATTTTCTTTTTTTTATTTTTGTTAAAATAATCTTTTTATTTTGGGATTTATAATGCCAAACTGAAATTATATCTTTCCTAATTATCTATTTTTCGCATAATAATTTATGTGGTTTTCGCGATATAAATTTGTGACAACCCTTATAGTACGGCCGAGAAGATCGCGCGCACTGCGAAAACGACTCCCGGTCGAAACACTTGCTCTGAGAACTCTCTCGAAAAATATCGCCCGACCGAAGTACCGGTACGATTTATGTCGTCTTAGCCTTTTTTTAATAATATTAAATACTGCTTGATCGGTGTGAGTGAAAGTGCTTCCAGAAAAAATATCCAGTGCCGAGAAGTCCAAGAAAGCTGAACATGTGGTAAGGCCAATGTTATTTTTGGGGATTGTCACATTTTCGATTTAATTAATATTGTTTGAATTTATTTTGCTAACTTTTAATAATCATACAGTCCACTTTTCTCTCTCGCCTACATTTTTTGGTCCATACGATCACGGATTTGGTAATCGCACATAATAATAATTGCAAAAATTATAATAAATCTTAATAATTTCAGTTGGCATATAAATTTTTTTCATTTTTTATTCAAAATTTCAACCTTTTTTCGTGGACACGGTACTCGAATCCGAAGGTACCGAACGCGCACCTGGACCGCGCTCCCATCGAGCGAATGCTGGTATTACTAGCCGTTCGTCGGTAGCTCCAAAGGGCTAGTTATTAAACCGCAAGTTATCATTAGGATAACGATTAATTCTCAAGCCGACATAAAATATTTTTTAATTTTTTTAATAATTAATAACAAATAGTTTCTCCACTCTTAACGCAATTATATTAATTATAACCCTTTTCTCAATACATTTGTATTAATTATACTTTCTTTCTAAATATAATTATAATAATTATAATATTACTATAATCTTTTTCTTAATATAATTATATTCTAATTTCTCTATATTTATATTAATTATAAACTTTTCTTAATATTGATTATAATCTGTTAAATCAATATATGAATAATAATTATATTTTGCTCAACATATTTATGTTGATTATAATTTTTAAATCAATATATTTATAATAATTATAAGCCCTTTTCTCAATATTGATTATAATCTATTAAATCAATATATCAACAACAATAATAAATTATACTCTCTTTCTCAATATATGTTTTATTGATTATAATATTTAAATCAATATCAATAATTTAATTATAATCTCATTTCTCCATATAGTTATATTAATATAAACTCCTCTCTCAACATATTTATATTTATTTATTTTTAATAATTATTTATTATTGTCATCATTAATAAAAATGACTGACAAAAAACTTAAAGGTTTTATTGCTCAAAGAGATAATGCTGTTGATCGATTACAAGATATTAAGAATATGGCTAATGAAGCCGCAATTGATAATAAAAAACACAGCCAGTTTAAAGCTAGTTATAAGCATGTACAATCCATTATTTCTGATTTTGACACTCAGCACGCGGGAATTTTGAATATTTTGGCAACCATGGAAGATTCGGATATGGATGAGCAACGAAGTATTCGGAGAAAGTTTGACAATATTTATTACGAAATTGAAAGTATTTATACCGATCTGTTCGAAAATAAAGCGAACATTCAAGTTGCTTCTCCAAGTCATGTCAAGTTGCCAAAATTAGAACTTAAAAAATTTGATGGATCAATTCGAAATTGGAAAACTTTTATAGATTTATTTGATTCCATGATTCATAAAAATTCAAGTTTAACCGGTGTTGAAAAATTTACATATTTGCTAAATTCGTTAGAGGGCACTCCCTTAAGTATAGTTCAATGTAACCCTTTAACAGATGGTAATTATATTATTGCTTATAACGCTTTAAAAGGTAGATATGAAAATTCTCGTTTAATAGCTGTTAGTCACTGGCGAGAAATTGAAAAAACAAAAAAATTAATAGTGATCTTGATGTAAAGGCTCTTCACTCTCTTTTAGACACATTTACTGAACATTTGTCAGCTCTTGAGCATATTGGTCACCCCATTGCAGAATGGGATTTTATTTTGTTTTATATGCTTTTTGATCGACTCGACTCTAGCACAGCCACTCGATTTGAACTTGAGTGTGGCAACTCTTTGGAAGATCCTAATAATAAACACAAGCAATATGAAATATTATTAAATTTTCTAAAAAAGCAATGTGTAGCCCTGGATACTGTATCCCACTCTTACTCTTCAAAATTTGCGGATAAAGATAAACTTTCAAAACCTCCAAAAAGGACCTCTCTCTTAAATTCTAATCCCTCTACTTGTCCCGCTTGTAAAAAAACGGGTCACTTAATTTATAGTTGTCCGGAGTTTTTGCAAAAAAATGCTGTCGAGCGATATGATTTTATCAAATCCAATAAATGGTGTACTAACTGTTTAGGCGTAAAACACACTAATACCAGATGTTCATCTCGAATGCGCTGTGCTAAATGTTCAAAGTCACACCATAGTCTTTTACATCGTGATGCACCTGCACTATCTCCCCCGCTATCTCTTCTCCCCCTACGGTAAAACCCGATGCTGAAACACAATCTGTCGCTCTTTCAAATATGACGCGACACAACGGGTCTGAAGATAATCTTATTTTATTGTCCACTGCTCAGATTCGTGTTCTCGACTCTCGCGGATGCTTTCAGCAAGTACGAGTTTTGCTCGATTCCGGTAGTCAAATTAATTTTGTTACTACCAAATGTTGTAATCGCTTAGGTCTTCCTAAACGCTCTCTCTCTCTTTCTGTAAAGGGTTTGGAAAACATAACCGCCAAGGTCACTCAGGAGGTGACATGTACCTTTATTCCCAAATTAAATGTTGAACCTCGAATTACTCTTGATTTTGCTGTAATCTCTCGAATATGCGATAATATGCCTACAGCTGACTTACCCGAAAATAATTTTAAAAAATTCTCTCATTTGACCTTAGCAGATGACAAATTTAATATCTCTAGTCCGGTGGATATGCTTCTTGGTTGTGATGTCTTCGGTTTTTGTTTAAGGAAGGTATAATCTCACATTCCATTGAGGAACCTGTAGCTCTTAATACTTATCTTGGTTGGATTATAATGGGACGTGTGCCTTTGCCAAAATTTATTTCGTCAAAGAATTCACTTTGCACTACAATTTCCTCTTCTCTGGATGATGATGTAAGGAAGTTTTGGCAACTGGAACAAGTTCCCCAAGTTCTTTCTTTATCTCCTGAAGAAGTCGCCGCTGAAGAATTATTTTCCTTAACACATACTCGAGCTAATGACGGTCGCTATATAGTCAATCTCCCATTCAAAGCCTCCAAAATGCCCGAATTTACAAATACCAGAGATATCGCACTTCGCAGGTTTTATTCTCTAGAGCGTCGTCTCGTTGGTAATTCTCCTCTTTATAATGATTATTGCAACTTTATGCGTGACTATCTCGATTCTGGTCACATGGAACTCGTATCACCTATGCTTAATTCTAGTTCTCAGTACTATATTCCCCACCACTGCGTTGTTCGACCAGAAAGCTCGACTACAAAACTTCGTGTAGTTTTCGATGCTTCCACCAAGGCCAGTAATAATTTGTCTTTAAATGACACTTTGTTAGTGGGGCCCAAACTACAACAAGATATATTTTTGTTGCTTTTACGTTTTCGCCACTACCCTGTAGTTTTTACTGCTGATATAAAGCAAATGTTTCGTCAGATTAATATATTTAACCCCCATAGAGATTTCCAACGCATTATCTGGAGATTTTCTAAATCTGAACCTATACGAGACTACCGCTTAACGACAGTTACTTTTGGCTTATCTTCCTCTCCATTTCAAGCTATAAGGGTACTCGTACAATTGGCTCGTGATTATGAATCTCAATTTCCCTTAGCCGCTAAAGTTTTACAGCATGACACATATGTCGACGATATTATTTCAGGTGCCCCGGACCTTAAGTCTGCCCTATTACTCCAAAAGAGCTTATTGAGCTTCTCTCCCTGGGTGGATTTGAGCTTAGAAAATGGGCTAGTAATACTCCTTCTCTTGTATCTCATTTTGATAAAACCCTCACTCAAGTAAATCCTCTCTCATTTGATAAAGAAAGTGAAGCTACTATAAAAATTTTAGGTTTGCAGTGGAACCCCTCCCATGATAGCTTTTCTTATAACATAGACTCCAAACATACTAAATGCACTAAAAGAAACTTGTTATCTGATCTTGCACGTATATTCGACCCACTTGGGTTCTTAACTCCAATTACAGTTCTAATTAAATTGTTTATACAACAATTATGGTCGTCAGGTCTTGACTGGGACGAGCCAGCCCCCAGTTCGATAAGTAATACTTGGTCGTCTTTTAAACAAGATCTTTCAGTTTTATCGTCTTTCGCCTTGCCTCGTAAAATTGTTCCTCAGGACATGAAATTTTGTGAACTACACGGATTTTGTGACAGTTCAGAAAGCGCATATGCAGCTGTTATTTATCTGAGGACAGTGTCAAAAAATGAAGTAAATACTTCTTTTTTATGTGCTAGGTCCAGAGTTGCACCTCTAAAGAAAATTTCTGTTCCTCGGCTTGAGTTGTGTGCAGCAGTGTTATTGGCAGATTTAATTTCTGCTGTCAAAGCAGCCTTTAAGGATATTCTAAATATTACTGAGATATATGCTTGGTCAGACTCCACTGTAGCGCTATCCTGGATACGGTCTTCCCCACATAAATGGGCTACTTTTGTTAGCAACAGGGTAACACATATTCAGGAAAAATTATCTCCAGGATTTTGGCATCATGTATCATCTGAGGAAAATTCTGCTGACTGTGCAACTCGTGGTCTTCAGCCTTCTGAGTTAATCCGGATGGAAAAATGGTGGGCGGGACCACATTTTCCTAATTTCTCATTATGAGCCGTGGAGTACTCAATGTATTGAAAATAAAATTAATGCTGACGTAACTCTAGAAAGACGGAAAATCACTCTTACCACTGTTGCCCCTATGGTTAATTTTTTGGGATACTTTAATTGAAAAGTTCTCTTCTTTAACAAAAATTAATCAGTATTTGCCTATTTGGCGCGTTTCATTCATAACGCTAGAAATCCCCATAATCGCTTAACTGATTCTCTTTCTTTTAATGAGCTAGACAAAGCTCTTTTAATTTTAATAAAAAATATTCAAGCTGTTTTCTTTGCTAAGGAAATCAGTGAGCTCTCTAAAACCTCATCTAATTTTAAATCGCTTCCCAAATATTTTAGAAAGTTGAGTCCTTTTTTAGACCAAGAGGGAGTCCTTAGGGTGGGCGGACGCTTAACCCATTCTTCTCTTTCATATGATCACAAATATCCCTGCTTACTTCCCAGTGATCATAGACTCACTCGTCTTATTATAGAATATACCCATAATAAGTATTTACACCCCGGACTTCAAACTACTCAGTATTTACTCAGCCAAAAGATATTGGATACCCTCCTCAAAAGAACTATTAAAAAGGTATTGTCCTCATGTTTGCGTTGTTTTAAGTGCAACCCGTCTTCAAGCACCCCCTTATGGGTAATTTACCCCCATGCGTGTTAATAAAATAAAATGTTTTACCAAGTGTGGCGTCGACTTTGGCGGGCCATTTCTTGTTACCATGGGTAAAGTTCGAGGTGCCAAAAGCTATAAGGCATATATTTGCCTGTTTGTATGTTTAGCCACTAAGGCTCTTCATTTAGAACTCGCGACTGAGCTCTCTAGCGACGCTTTTTTGGCAGCGTTGCGGAGGTTTATTTCACGCCGTGGTCTTGTTACAGACATTTATAGTGACTGTGGTACCAATTTTGTTGGTGCTTCAAAGCAGTTACTACAAAATATGCGTAATAGCTTCCTCTACGGAAGGTATCAGGTGGCATTTTAATCCACCTTCAGCTCCAAATTTCGGTGGCATTTGGGAGGCTGGCATAAAGTCGGTCAAAAAACATATTTCTCGTGTCATTGGCACGCACATTTTTAACTTACGAAGAGTTTAATACTGTTTTAGTTTCTATCGAAGCCGTCTTAAACTCACGTCCACTTTGTCCGATAAGTTCGGATCCTAATGATTTAACAGTTTTTAACCCCAAGCCATTTTTAAATTTACAGCCTTTAAACTCGTTTATTGAGCCTGACTTAACAGATATTAAATTGGGACGACTCTCGCGTTGGCAGCTTTTGCAGCGCATGCACCAAGATTTCTGGAAAAGATGGCAGGCAGAATATTTGCATACTCTTAATCAGCGATCAAAATGGTATGATTCTACTACAGCTATAAAAAATGATACTTTAGTGTTACTTAAAGATGAGCTTTCGCCTCCATTAAGGTGGCATTTAGGGCGTGTTGTAGATTCGCATCCAGGTGCCGACGGTATTACTCGAGTAGTAACCGTTAAAACTCAAAGTGGATTTTTTAAACGTCCCGTCTCAAAGGTCTGTCCTTTACCCAATTGTTAAGTTTAAAGTAAATATAAAATAATTAGTTAATAAGTTATTTCTCAGAATAAATTTATTTTTTTCTCTGGTAAAATTGGTCATTTTAGGTGGGCGGAAATGTTTCGTCCAATCGCATATTTTCTTTTTTTTTATTTTTGTTAAAATAATCTTTTTTATTTTGGGATTTATAATGCCAAACTGAAACTATATCTTTCCTAATTATCTATTTTCGCATAATAATTTATGTGGTTTTCGCGTTATAAATTTGTGACAACCCTTATAGTACGGCCGAGAAGATCGCGCGCACTGCGAAAACGACTCCGGTCGAAACACTTGCTCTGAGAACTCTCTCGAAAAATATCGCCCGACCGAAGTACCGGTACGATTTATGTCGTCTTAGCCTTTTTTAATAATATTAAATACTGCTTGATCGGTGTGAGTGCTTCCAGAAAAATATCCAGTGCCGAGAAGTCCAAGAAAGCTGAACATGTGGTAAGGCCAATGTTATTTTTGGGGATTGTCACATTTTCGATTTAATTAATAGTGTTTGAATTTATTTTGCTAACTTTTAATAATCATACAGTCCACAAATAGCCATAAAAAATATATTTAATCGTCTTTTGTATTTCACGACTTCTACAGATAGAGTAAAAGTTTAAAAATCTTATTTATAATCATAACTCGTTTTTTAATGTAACAAAATGAGTCGTTAGCATATCCTAAAAATAATTTTATTTTAAACAATTTGGTACTACAAACCTAATATTTTGGTAAAAATATTTTCTCAAAAATATAATTAAAAAAATAATTTTACAGCAAAATGCTATTCGTATGTAGTGTCTTAGATGGTTGGAAAATAAAAAACATGACGGCTAGGAAACACAAATGCAGTTGTTTTTAATATAAATAATAATTAAAACAAAACATTTAAAGATAAGAAATACTGAAATAAAGAAAACTTCGTTACAGTTATCTAAACCAAAGGCGTTTTGCATAAAATCTTTTTTATTATTTGTTTTTTTTTTCCAAATATTATTTATGTTGGACCAAATTGTGTAAAACAACATTTTTTTTTATTGATATGCTAACAAGTTATTCTTCTTTCATTAAAAAAGAGATATGACCATAAAGAAGAAAAGTCCTAAAACACAAAACACGGTAAAATAAATTTTCTTTGGCTAGTTCGCCTAAAATAGTTAAATTAGTCAAATCATGACACTTTAAATTAAAATTTTAAAAGTTTAATTTTTGAGAGCAAAAATATTTAAAAATTACATGTGAGATGTTATTGTATTTAGAATGTTGTATTTTTTTTAAATATGATAAAATTTAACGGTGCGGTAGTGCCATTTAAAAATTAAAAGTAGTAGAAATTTCTGGTAAAACCAAAAGCGATAGAAAACAGCTAATTATAATAACCAATGCATAATATTGGAAAATATTAATGAACCAAATTTAATTTTTCTATCTCAAAACATAAAACAGTTATAAGGAGAACCACCTATGAAAAACACTTAGGGGGCGTCCATAAATTACGTGAGGTGTTTTTCAAAATTTTGGACCCCCCTTCCCCCTTGGTGAGATTTGGTAAGATTTTCTTCAACCCCTCCTTCCCTATCCAATCTCACGTGAGATTATTGGGAATACAAAAGTCTCAATTTCTCAAACCAAAATTGATTTTGTCATCAAACAATTTTTGAAAAGCAAAAAAGTCCTCTATGCAAAAAGTAACACTGCATAACATTTTCCTGGCAGGAGTCCTGCACATTTTTTAAATTTTTTCCCTTTGTACACAAAAATTACCTAAGATTCTCAACGACCCCCCTACCCCTATCGTAAGATTTGATAAGATTTTCCTCCACCCCTCCACCCCTAAAATGTCTCACGCAATTTATTGAGGCCTCCTTACTATACTAGTTTGTAACATGACCAATTAATATTGTAAGTACTAGAGTAAAAAAATACTTGGGCGTATGTTGCATTTTTTTCCTTATGTTGGTGAAAAATTTCTCGTCTTCGTTGCATTTGTTTGTAGTAAGGCAAAAAATAAACATGTAGCCTTCGCACTGCGAAAATCGCTTTCACGCAATTCACCCGCCTGCCGTACACTAAGGCTACAGCTACTATATCAAGCCACAAGCGTCGAGCTAAGAGCGGAGGGTGTAAAAGAGTTAAAAAGGTTATACTAACATAAAGATCAAAGTCGGTAAATCTTTATGTTAGCATTTTCCGCTCTTTGCTCGTAGCTTGCTGGGTCTTATCGTAGTCGTGTCGCTTAGACATAAAAATAAATAATAGTTCACCACGATTTTTATTCATAATTCCATAGTTTTTACAATATGCAAAAGTTATGGAAAAAGGTTGTAAGTGACAAAGCAGTTACAACATTGTCCGAACCAATGCTAGGCTTCAATTTTTCTATTTTACTTTAAGTTAAATGCGACTTATTTATTCTCTTCATTTACCTTTGCCAAAGAGATGATGGTTTACTTAATAATTAGTAAGTACCAAATTTAATAATTTTTCAGTTCATCATTCAGTCAAGTCCAAAAAAACAAAATGTCTAAAATATTCTAAAATATGCTGGTCAAGCCACTATTTGGCACTTTATCCTTCAATTCTCTTCTGGTTTGTACTATACAGGGTGTTCCGAACTTCATGCAATAAATTTTAATTGCATATTGTACGTTAAAAATAAGCCATAGTTTCCTATATAAACATATGTCCGGAAAAGCTTTCTTTTGGAGGTACAAGGTGTTAAAATTCTAATAATTTTTTTATTATAATTTTAAACCGCTCTAGATATTTAATTAGTACATGCTTAAGAGCAGCAAAGTACATACCTTTTTATATAAAATATTAATACAAAAATTACCAGTTGCGTTTGTACCGTATTTGTCTGGACTATTTTTCAAGAAAAAATAGTGCGCCACTGCTTTTTCCTAAAATAAAAATTATCTTTAAAATTCCCAATAAATTTGGACCAATTTTGATCTCTGGACTTAAAAGTCATTTTGTCATTATTTTCGCAAATTAATCATGCATCAAAGTGGTTCTTATTTTTCTTGTTTGAAAACTACAAATCGTTTGGAAAAAATCAAATTTGTTCCAAATTCAATGAGGATTTTAATATTAATTTTTATTTTCGGTAAAGCAGTGGCGTACCATTTTTTCCTTAAAAAAATAGTTTATGCAAAAATGGTTCGGACCTCATTGGTAATTTTTTTATATTTTACATAGAAATAAATATATTTTGCTGCTGTTAACCAATGTACCAAATAGCAATTAAATATCTACAGCTGTTTAATAATTTCATTATAATTAAAACATGTGTTTTTTTTTAATTTTAACACTACATATCTCTAAAATAAACCTTCACTTGTTTTTTTTTAATTTAAAAATTTATAAATATGTATGTGGATATGGCGGGTACTACCAATAATTATTCCCCATTTAACATGGCAGCCGGAGTAAGGGGAATAGGTTTTTTTTCTTATTAAAAATAATCTAACTGTGTTATACATGCTTTAGTAGATTTTTAAGATTGCTAAATAAAATTCCAAAAATAAAATTTACTGCCTTTTCCAAATTTAAATTTTTATTGGAGTGGAATGGTTTTTAGGAGTTTAAGGTTTTTAATAAATATTTTTAAACTTTTCTAGGAGTTACTGTCTAAGGTAACCAATTAATAATATAAGATTTAACTCTTTAGTGGTCAAAAATCTTTTAAGAGTAGCGGTAAATAGTGTAAACTTAAATCTGTCTTAAGTAATATCATGTTGTAATAGGCCTAATAATATTATAAACTGGATCTGTAATAAATATTATATACTTCAAATCATGTTTGAAAGCGACCCTATTTGGGGGTTGTAAAATTAGTTTTACAAAAATGCGCCACTAGGTATGGGTATAAAATTATACACATCTTATTTAAATCTGTATTTTATTGATACAGGGTTAGTAAAAAGTACCGCAACTTTTAAATAACTTTAAAATTGCTAAAGCTACATTTACCAAATTTGGTATTTAAGATGTGACATGTGAAATTAAATAGTGATATCGGCACTGTTGTCAGATTTTCCAGTTTTGTGCTACACGTATTTATTTCAGTTTTTTTAAACAAAATGTCACATTTATTTTTATGGCTTTAAAGTGGACAGATTAAATTTAAAAAGTTTCCAAATTTTCAAAATTCTGTCCCTATTAGTTGTTGAGATATGATACACTACAGTATCCGCAAAAAGTAATTTAGGGCCTAAATATTTTTAAAACCCCTTAAGTTATGTTTACAAAATTTGGTAATTCGGGGTTTTCTGGCATGCCTAATTGATCAATGATATCAGCACTGTTTTAAAATTTTAATCGAATTGAGGTGTTGTCATATCTCCGAGTTGGCATTAAATTTTAAAAATTTGAAATCTTTCTAAAGTTGGCACGCTTCTTTTATTGTAATTAAAATAAATTGGACATTTTATTTAAAATACCAAAAATATTACATGTAGCGCAGAACTGGAAATTCTGGCAACAATGACAGTATCACTGTTCAATTCTACTTATCCAGAAATCCTTAAATGCCAAAATTTGTAAACGCAGATTAAGTGGTTTGCAAGGTATTTAAGCGTAGACCTATTAAGTTTAGCCTGCCTATTTTTCTGCAATGAAAATAAATGGGAAATTTCATTTAAAAAACCAAAAAGATACGTGTAGCACAAAACAGGAAAATCTGACAACGGTGCCGATATTACTATTTAGTTCTTCATGCCCAATACCTTTCACATACCAAATTTGGTAAATGTAGCATAGGCGGTTTTAAAGATATTTAAGAGTTGCAGTACTTTTTACCAACCCAGTATATTATAGAAGTACAAAAATTGATGTAAGCTAAAAACCTGAAACTTGCTTACCACATTATCAGCGATTCATTATGTAAATTACAAAAACGAAATTGTCAAATCTGGTCATAGCTACTAAAAAATATGAATACCGCCATCATTCTTGTCGTTATCATATTCCACAGATGCACCAAATTTAGTTTGCGATTTTGACAAGAATGGTCTATATTCTAATTTCATGGAAAACAGTGTCATATTTTATTACAAGATAAACCATTATTTACGATGCATTTCGTTGCATTGCAGGGATATTGGACTTTTACGAACATTTTACCATCTTTATAAAAATACTGGTTGCAATATGAATAGTTTTGGGCAATGCAACTGAATGAAACAGATATTTTAATTTTTTTGTAGGCTTCTAATATTTCTAATAAGCATTCTGTTGTTGTAAATAAAAAATCAAAATTAGAAAGTTAGCCAAACTCAGTTATGATCCTGCCCGTTTTTTTACCCATTCGGCGATATTCTCGTAACTTATATGATAATTAGGTAATGGTCCAAAGCATCGCACAACCATTAATTGTATTAGATTGTATGGGACAAACCAGTGTTGGATCTTGCAGATTAAAAAATTGCCTAATTATTTATTGGTCCAGCCGTTAAACATTGTTAGTGGTACCGAGAATAATTCATATTCTCTTTTCATGAACTTTTAGAATGTCCTTACTTTTTGAGAAGAAAATGAGGCGTTCAGAGCCAGAGCGGACTATCTCACAATTTAAAAATGTACTTACACGCGTATTTTTAATAGTTTAAAACCTATTCATCAGAACTAAAGTGGACTTAATGAGCTACAACTATCCTATATTCTTTCTTAGCCTACTTTGGCTCTTATAAATACGTTTTGATACCATTGAAAATACTCGTTAAATTACATTTTTTAAATTATTTGATGGTCCGCTCTGGCTCTCAAGGCCTCAAATGTTTTCGAATAAAATATGGATAAGTCATTACTTACCCAAAACGGTTTCACGTGTGTCTTTCAAATATTATTTTTAGCAAAATTATAAAACATATACCTAAAAACTTATTGCTGGTAATTTTGTGATCTAAAAATAGGGCGTGTTTTATCATTAAGGCGTGTCAAGGGGCTGCTAAGTAAATTTTAACATTATACTCATATTTAGCAATGTTAAAAACCTACAAAACTATACCTTACTTACCGCTTATAACTACCAATAATAATAAAAAGGTGGTTTTTACGCCTAAGGGTTAAAAAGCTTATAGGTTTCAACTCCAAGATAAATTTTGTCTTTTAAAACGTATTTCGCGCCCTTAAGAACATGGAAAATCATGTCAGACGCATTAGTTTTACATTTAGTATACAAAATATAGATTTTACTTCTTTCTCCGGCCGCCATTCTAAATATTTTAGATTGCCTAAAGATGCCAGAGTGGCATAAATCGGATTCCTAAAACAGACCAAACCTAGAAAATATAAATTAGAAAAAAACCTTTCCTCTTAGTCTGGGGCCGACACAAAAGTAAATTTAAAATTCGAATTCACCATACCAAAATCCATAGAAATACATTCTGAAACTCCGTGGACACTGATCGGCCACGAAACAGCCCTGGCGCTTAGACTATCTACCCCCAATTTAACTTTTTCTGCTGTCCATCGGACAATTTAAATAATATTAAATAGAATTATCACAAATTTGTGGCCTTAATTTTTGTTGTCATTAGATCGCCAATAGTTTTTGAATTGTTCGCATCGACGTTGCCACATAAAAATTCAAGAGGTTTAATTGATATTAAGCGGTCTTGTCACCGGGATCCCCATTCTCAAGTCATAAGATTGATCACATCAAGGGAACTTTGGGTGCGGTTCTCTTAACAGTCAATTCGATTGTATTCTTAAAAGACGCGGAAATAATCACATCGTTCAAAAAGTAAGAGAAATTGCTTCTTTTGGTTTCAAGCAGTAGAAGCACATTGATATTGGGTGAAGCCTGCGCATTGGAAGGATTTTGGTGGTGGTGTGGCTTTTGTTAAAATAAAAAAATAATTTTAATTTTTTTATCAATTAACAAAATGATTAAGATCTAATGCATTGTTGCGCTGTATTTAAGAATTCGGAATTAAAATACTGAAAGAAACAATCAATGATGTGAACGTTTCCATCGGGAAGAGAAAGGTTCACTTCTCTTAAAATAGAGAATAGGGGTCCTGCTGTTATAGCTATGTCGAGAAATAACACGGCAAGAAAAACTTATTAATTACTGTGTTTTTCTTGCTGTGTGGCACGTAGCTTGCGCTAAAATAATAGCATCAAAAAGAACCATAAAAATGTTTTAGCATGCTGCAATAACGTTTACCCTTAATGTTCTATAATACCATTTAAAATCTTGCCTTAAGACACCCACGGTACGTTAGTATTTAGGCTTTTAGCCTTCGTGGTTTGTCCAAAGATAAAAAAAAAAAAAAAAAATCTGAAGAATTTTCAGTGAGACATTATTTGGTAAACGTATTTTTAAAACAAAACTTCCATGTTTTCTCATTTATTTATTTTAAAAATACTCGACTTTTAACCAAATATACATTTTATTTTAAAACAAAATCCAGAAGTACGTATTGCAAAACCCTTTATAATATTAAAAGTTTTTAAAACTAGAAAGTTTTTAGTTTCATGTAAATTACAAAATATTATTTAGTAATTAATTTTTGGTAAAACGTTTTTTGTCGCGTTGTCATTTTAAGTACACCTTCATGAATTTTGATAAAAATTCATCGGGTAACTATAGAAACTTGTTATTTACAAATTTCCCAATTGTTTTTCAGTTTTAAAATATATTATTTAACATTTCTTGATATTTTTAAAGCATAAATTGACATTTTTTTATCGCAACCTTAAAATTATTTGCCAACTACAATATTTACTAAAATTACAAAATGTTTGTGATTTAAAAAAAAAAAAAACAAAATAAAATTAAAATTTGCTGCCTTTATTAATTTACTTTTTACACCACAAAAATATTAGCTGCATTTATTTTTTAAATTTAAAATATAAATAGGAAAACAAGTAGGCATTTGTTTTTATTTTTTTATACTACTGCAAAATTTCTTATAGTATTTCTTAATAATTTGATTTCTTCTGCTGTAAAAGAACGTTTTTTTATTGCTATATAAAAACATTTTCAATATTTGGCCTTATACTTAACTTTTATTTGAATAAAATATATATATATATATATTTAAGAACTTTTTATATATAAATTGTATAAAATTTTTTGATTTATTACACAGGCTGTCAAAAATATAACGAAGCTATATAAAATTTTCTTAAATATATTCGATAATAAAAGAACGCGCAAGGTATAAAATAACTTGGTATAAATAAAGCAGAGGCAAGGATGTTTGGTCCCTAGAGATAACGACATGTCACAGTGTGCATCCACTTGATTTCATATTCTCATAACTTAAAAAGTAATAACGTATCGAACGATACAAGGACAACGCCTACTAAGATTTAATATATGATCGAAGGCTTTTCTGAAGGATATTAGTCTGTAATATAATATAAAGTTTGTCTTTATTATTTGCTCAATAAAAAATATTAAAAATTTAAAATTAAGTTATGTAACAATTGACGCGCGACAAAAATTATATGTACAAAAGGAAAAAAAAATATGACAAGCTCTATAAATTATATTGTTCCTGTAATATGCTCAGCCTGATTCTGAAGCGATCATCAGTTTGGTCTCACTTTTAAATTATTCCCCTTTTTGTTGCTAGCACACAATTTAAACAACGCGTTTTAAAAGTAAATAAATGATTGCCGTCTTTATTTGTATGACGCATTTGGCTTCTTTATAACTGGTTTTTACTTTAGTTGTATTTGTGTGTTAAACACAGTGTTTAAATGTTTTGCTTAGGATTATTCGTTATTGTAACTACTTTTTAATACAAAAAACAGTGTGTTCCAGGATAGGTGTTACAAGAGGATAAATAGCCCAAAAATTTTTGAATTTTAAAACGTCCTTTTAAGAAAACTGGTCTAATGATCCAAAACTGATAAATTTAAAATATTACTCTGATTGGTAATATACAGGGTGATTTATAACTAAAAACATTAAAAATGACCAAGAATAAAGTAACTTATTTTTAAAAATATTAAAAATAGGACAAATATATGTATTGTGTGGCCAGACTGCCCAGGGTTTACCTGGAAGAGGAAGGAGAACAACATATCAAAAAATCAGCTGACCTGAAATTCTTTCTCGAAAACGTTGCTAGCTCCCGTAACATTAGGTAGTCTCAAAATATGTTTGTTTGCCTTTTTTTCAAAGTAATATTTTGATTTAAAACCACCCTGTGTATCCTATGGCGAATTTTATTATAGCTTTAAGCATTTTCTTAAGTAACTTATGTGAATTAACCAACACATCAAATACAAAATTTTATCCAAAACTTTCGTAGAAATCCATTATTTGTAACTCGTCCTTTCAACATCAGGAACAAAATTTTGTGGTGTTTTGTAAAGCAAGATTTGGTTGTTATATATTTTGTTTGTAACCACGGGTTTGTTTAAGTCACTAGTGATAAAGTACACTTTTGCTTCCTAGTTACCTTTAGGATACTTTATACTCCCAAAATCTGATTAATTATGGATATATTACATGTAAGTGTTGAATAAAAATATTTAATAGGTACGTTAAATTAACTAATAAATAAATCAATCAGATTTGATAATAAAATTTGCAGAAGTCTATAGTGTCGATTATGTCATAGCTGACAAATATTCTTTTACAAATAGAGACTATTATATTTACTCTTTGTATTGATATAAATCTACAAGAAAGTTGTGTCGTAGAATTAGTATAGAATGCAACTCGCACAGAATACTTATTTCCCCCTCGTATGACTTTACTGCAAAAGTCATACTCATGGATAAAGAGTAACATTCCGTTCTCGTCCCAAAATGTAGTATTTTTTGCTAAAATTTAAGACTATGTATATTAGGAAGAAAAATTTTTAAACCCAGGTTATAAAAACTTTTTGTGGTAAAATTATGAAAGAATTTACCCCTTAAATTACTATTTTTCTTGGTCCCCTTATATCTTAGGTTATAAACGATTTAATTAACCTACCTTTTTATGTTTCCAAATACTTTGTTAAAGGGTTTTTGAAAAGCCTAAGAAAGTTGAGCAGAAAATTAAAAATTGTAGAATACTCGCATTTAACCTAATTTCTTTTCATCTCAGTTACAGGTATTTGGATCCTGTATTAAAACAATTAGCCAATTCTTGACTGTTTTATTCTTTTCCCTTGGTTACGTCATAACTTAAAAACAAATTTATCAATTGCATTTTTCGTTTTTACTTATTATTTTTAAAATATTTTGTAAAAGATTCCTATAAAAAATATATAGGTGAAACACAAAATTCTAAAATTTAAAAACAACTATTTAAACTTTGCGCGTTTAACTTTAATTTTAAACTTGGTAGTATGATAGTTTAATATTTCGTTATCCAAATTATATCTGTAGTCGCTTTAGCAGCATAGTAGAAAATAAGTTTATGTATTTTTAAACTACAGTCCACTAATGGAATAATTATTTAGTTTTTGGTTAGTTTATTAAGTCTTCTAAGTATTGTCTAAACTCCAATTACAAAAATATCAAAAAGAATATTAGAGGGGTACAGGAATAAAGCAACGAATGTTCATTTGTAATAAGTCGAGATTATTAGCGCTGATAATATATTGTTATACTTTTACTGCCCAAAATATCAGCCTAATAAAACTGAAATTGTCGATGCGAGACCCCAATAAAATTGGGAGCCTCCATTGCTTACTATTGAAAAATAAATATAATTATCTTACAAAGTTGTTTTTGTGACAATCCTTGTTTTATTCTTGTACCCTTCATTTTATGTTCTTATAGTATGTATGTAATTGAAAAATATATCTGTATTTTTTGGTTTTTATCTGTTTGAATACTTTTTAATACAAACGTTTTAAAAATATATACCACTTGCTTAAGTTTATTACAGTTCAAGAGAAAAAAATAAATACAATTTTTTTGAAATTTACCTTAAGGCGAATTCATTCCTACCAAACCAATTTTGCATGTTCAGATTTAGTAATTAAAAAAATAAACAATTTACAATTTCTACCCTGCTATATAAGTTAGTATATCTGCACTTCAAATCATAGTTACGGTATGGTGGCTTTAAAATTCTGTGGCATTTCGACAAAAGCAAAAATATTTTTTTATTATTTTTTGACTTTATTAATGGCAGTATATTTTTCCTTTTAATATTTTTGTTTTTATTGCGTTACTACAAGCTTGGTTTCGGGATTTTCTCTGGGTCAACTTTGATATATTTTAAGTCTTAACAATTATCTACAAATATAGCAGACATTTTTTTTAGTTAAGAATCAGGTAGTTCCTTAAAACACCTTGTACAATAAACATAAAAATATTAGTGTGAAAATCATTTTTTACCAAGCAGTTGTTTTTAAATAAAGGCCTTTTTGTTGAGCAATAATTAAAAAATATTTTACTGGGCAAAATATTTCCAAGCTGTTTTTACAACCAACGTGTGTGTTATTTAAAATAATTTAACTACTTAGGTGTTATTTAAAATATTATTTTCTTTTACATTATAAAATGAAAATATATTTTTTATTTATTTTCTGGCTTTATAAAATATCTTGCAGAAAAAGGTGTGTTACTAAACAAGTATTAATTATTTTTCGCTGCAAAAACATTTGTTATACTGTCAGTACAAACCGCCAAATTAATTAATTTTTCTGGACATAACATTTGTGCACTTTTATGCAGCTTATATGTCGCCGTTTATTTAGAAATAAAACGAGAATGTCCTAGAAACTTTCTTAAGCTTTTTTGTAAATAATTTGTGCATTACTAATTTATACATTTTCTTTATAGTTTATTGTGTTTTTTAGGAAATATAAATTTTAAGTCAATAATGCTATTGATCGAAATTAAGATATTTAGGAAATGTTTTAAAAAGTTTAACTTTTTGTGTATTACAAAGAGCAAAAAATATAATTTAAAATCTTACTTAAAAAAAAATAAACTAATAAAAATTTTTAATATAAAATAATTAATAATAAATTAATATTAGATATAAAAGAATTTATTAATATTTCTTTTTTTGAAGTAAACTGTAAATTTTTATTATATTATTATAAGAGCAAAATAACTTTTTGCAATATTTAAATAGTTTAATTTTTCTAAAACATTTATCAAATATTTTTATTCTGGAAAAAATTCAAATAATATTTTGTTTTAATCTATACAGTGTATTCTGAGTAAAACAAACCACGTTGTATAATTCTTCTATTTGTACACGTATTAAAAATCCTAAAACACTTCCATTTTTATTTTTGGTAGGACAACAAAGTTTACTGGTTTAGGGCTATCTCCGCCTTCCACCAACACATACAAGTGATGCCCTATCTTAGGTTACAGTAACAGTTACCCTAAATACCTAAAATTTCTAGGTTCTATTAGGGTAGATGTACTATTTGTGGCCACTTTAGGCTATTCCCTAACTTTTATGGAGAATTAAAGTAACCTTAATAAAGTATGACCTAACAAAATATAAATTTATACAATAATTAGTGTATCAATATTTGAATTATAGAAAAATTCAACCTTTAAACTTCACTTTAGTACAAAAAATAATAACATTCAACCCCTAAACCACAACACGGGGTCGACCGTGACCCCACCGAATAATATTTTAGACATATTTCTTACAAGTACAATTATTGTATTATAATATTTCTCTTACACCTAACTTTGTAGCTTGGCTGTTACTATTACCACAGTAATTTACGTATGCCGCCTAATAAGGATATTGACAATAATAATTATGATTTAAGTGATATTGGAAGTGAGTTTAAAGAATATGAAGAAAAAGAAGGAAAGACAGTCAAAATAGTGTATGAACACAGCACATCTACAGCAAAGTGATTAATGTATGTAGTGGATACAGATGGCACTCTAAACCTTTTTTAATGTACAAGGGCAGGAAAAAATGAATTCCGCATCTCTCCTAACCTAAAGAAAACAAAAACTGAGAAGAAAGCTTGAAAATTTTATTTTGACAACAGGCTGCATAAAATTGTTACTCATTCGAACGAAAAACTACGTAGAAATAAGATACACTTTTGAAACGCATCAAGACTGATAAAACAAAATTGAAAAACTTAATGCTTTACCGCACACAAATAATGCTTTAAAAAATAATGATGGGAATATACAAGAGATGTGCAAAACTTAATTTGCTTTTTCTGTAAAAAAATATCTGGTGAATAACAAAACAACCAACAAAAAGAAATAAGATTGGTTTTTTGCTGTTTAAATTTTAAAATACCAGTAATTCTTTACGAGGTCGTATACGACTCCTGTTGTCGTTTATGTATAAACAAGTTTATGTTGTCGTTTAAGGGTTAATCTTACCTCTTTTAGCACTAGTTGTGGCCATAGTAAATATTATGTGCAATTTAAGGAAATATTATTATATACACAGTTTATTAATAAAATATTAATTTGTTTTTAATTTACCTTTACAAAATTCAATACGAAGGCATTCTAACCTATAAAAAAAGGACTAATTAAAGTTTGTTTTAAATTAAATGAATAATTTTTTTACCAAAACAAAAAGAGATAAAATGAATCTAATGGCACATTCTCTGTTTAAATTTTCAAAAAAAAAAAACCTAAAGGTGAAAGTAAGTCATAGCTAACTTAATTCGTTTTAAATATACAGGGTTTTTATCACATTTTGTCAATTTGGACAGAAACTTATAACTTTCTTGTTATTATTTATAGAAATAAGATGTAAGTGGCAAAGTTTTGGGGATTGTTACGTAGTATTTAGTGGCGCACCTATATTTTTTCCATTAACTGTTTTTAAAGTTATAATACAAACCGGTTTACTAGTTAAATGTAATACCCTGTTGATAGAGTAAAATTATTTGTTTTACGGTTTTAATTCAAAAATTTTACTAACATGTCTAATTTGTAATTAACTGCCCCAAATTAGTCGAAAAAGCGATATAACTTAAATTTTTATTTAGCGCCCGCGCAACGCTTTGTAAAAAACATAGTTTCTGCTCGGGCGTCAAATTTGTAACCATAATTTTCCGCGGTTCCGGCAACCTTTAAGCACTCACCTATTATACATACTATTTTTTAGATTTTAATAACTATATTTCTGGAACTATTAGAGATGAACATATCAAACGTAAAGATATTTTTTTAAGTTTCCTAAAATAACTTTTATTGATAAAAACATATACAGGGTGTTTTATTACAACATGTTTTTGTAATAAATTCTTGAAGGTGGACATATTTCCGAAACCACTTAAAATTGAATATATTAAATGTGACATTTTTCCTTATAAGTCTTTTTACAGTGATAAAATATACACTACTGATTTTTTTATTGTTTGTCAATAAATGTCTTCTAGTGCCTAGGAGGCGTCCCCTAAAATTAAATAAAAACTTTATACCTGCACGCTTTTATAAGCAATCCTGTATACATGAAAACATTTTTTAAATGTATATTTTATGAATTTTAGTCAAGTCAGTAAAGACTTTTCAATAAACAGCTCTGATTTTAATAAACAAAATTGGAAATTTTTATTACATAGAAAATGTTGGTTTTTGGATTTAAAAAAGTTTTTAAAAAACGGTTTTAGATATCAATTTAAATAAAATATACCTTTTTTGTTAAAAAAATAATGAAGGAATTAAACGGTCAAAGCAAAATGTAAAATTTGTCACCAGTGCTAAAAATGCTTACATTTAATGGGAAAAACCAGTCTTTCCGGCTTACTGAACAGCCGTTTACTTATGAAAAAAGGCATTAGTATTAGGTTATTTAACAGCCCACGTATCATTGGTACTGGCGCAACAGTTTTAAAATTATAATTAAAATAGGTTTTTTTATATTAAACGTAAAAGTCAATATCTCCCTAACGAAGCGCGTTAGAACTTTTTTTTATATCAAGTACCAACAATATTTTGGCTCATTTTATCACCCCTATCATTTTTGGCCTCACCTTTCCGGACACCCTGTATATTTTTTAGACAATACAAATTATTATTTTTTCCCTCTAGTAGGTTTTATCTTTTTTCTTTTTTGGATAATATAGAACAATTAAAATGATACAAAATAAAACGAAGATCAAAATCGGGGCTGTTATTGAGGATTTCTACCTTTGCCTGTAATACAGCTTCATTGACTTGACTATATGTAGATACCTACGAAAAAGAAATCTAAAAATATTAATAAGTAACAAGTAAATCAACTTTTTTAAACTTTTTACTTACCATGTAGTTATTATTTAAAGCTAGCTTTATGTTAATAATTTACTTACACAAGTGTAACAATATCTGATTTATAAAATACAAAAAACTGTCTTCAAACTTTTAGCCAAAGATTTTTTTTAAATCTAATTAAAATAATTTTTAATAAAAATTTTTATCATTAGATTCTTTAATTCCAATGTAAAGCGCATTTTTATTTTTATTTACAAAAAGGGTAAATAAATGCAGTTTAAGGAAAAAGAGGAAAACTTTTATCTTGCTTGTTGGAAATTAATTTCTTCTACAGAATTAGTTCTTTGGATTTTGAATATTTAAAGACGTCAGTGAATGAAGGTTTAATTTTACATTTTGTTAATTTTAATAGTGTACTGCAATAAATTAATTAATTTTCATTTTAACTTAAAAGGTGTCAATATTTTTGTAAATAAAAATATAACTATTTTGTTTTCTTGTGATGTAAAATCCGTAAAAAAATAAACTAAAAATCTACCTTCAAATTAATTTAAACAAGTAAAAGTTACACAACATCCTTATCCACTGACGTTTTTAATTTTATTTAAGTATAAAAGAAAAACAATTTTTGAAAAATGGCATTAGAGGAGTTAATTAAATACTTGGACAAAATAAAAATATATATATTTCTGAAGTAATACCAATTATTTACCTAATTTAAAAGGCTAAATCATAGGCTCTCA
Source organism: Listronotus bonariensis (assembly GCA_014170235.1). NCBI lineage: Eukaryota > Metazoa > Arthropoda > Insecta > Coleoptera > Curculionidae > Listronotus > Listronotus bonariensis. Next base: position 512,971 of record JACEGR010000051.1, on the reverse strand, counting down.
GTGAAATTTCTACAGTGATTTTAAACCAAAAACAAATAAATGTTTTAAATTTTATTGGAGCAGCAATTTTTAAGGCACTATTTTCGTAAAAGAAACTTTTGTAATAAAATAAAAATTAGATAAAGCTTTTATGGTTATTACTAAAATAAATATTTTTAATTAAAAATACTTTTAAAAAAGGTTAGTCATATATTTTACTCTTAATATAAATATTTTAATAAATGCTTTTTGTATAATGCTGAGTTGTCCTTTTTGTAAATATAGGTTTCCTTCAAGCCCCAGTAAATTTTTAAATTCTGCCCAAATTTAATAATAATTTTAAACCAATGTATTTGTCACAGAATCTTTTTGCGTTTTCTTATAAGTGTTAATAATTTGTAATTCTCTTTTTGTAATTAAATCACATATTTTTAAAAATTGCCGCTTTGATAATTACTTTTAACCGTACTTCAAAAACGCAATTTTAATAGAATCTAGACTAATATACAAATATACTAATATACTAATATACTAATATACTAATATACTAATATACTAATATACTAATATACTAATATACTAATATACTAATATACTTATATACTAATATTATTATAAAGAAGTATAGTTTGTAACTTTGATTGTTTCGACGCTTGCAAATAAAAACATCGTATCTCGATTTTTGGCGAAAATGAGTTAGGATTATTTTCAATGTAAAAACATCTAGTTAGGGATCCCTGAACTGTTTTTACCATTCATTACTAACAAGAATTTTTTGGTAATTTTTAAGGTTAGTATTTAAATAAACCAAAAAAATATTTGTCCTACAAAATTTAAGGTTTCATTAAAGAACCCCTACCACCATCATGCCTGGTTAACGATGGGGTAAAAAATAACTACTTATCAGCTTTTTTTGTTGATTAAATAATATTTATATAACTTAACACCCACCTTGTCTATAAATTGCGTGGTACGTTATCCTGTTTTTTTTTATTTCTTAAATCAACATATTTAATCCCTGCTACCCTGTATGCTACCTCCAACGAAAATTGTTGTATGGAAAAAAGTTGGTCGTTTCATCAAATTAAAGCTACTCACAAAAAATTTGCTTCTTAGTAATTAATGGTAAAAATGGTCCAGGGAGCCCTAACTAATCTTATTTTTAAATAAAATCAATTTTTTAACAGAACTTATGTATAAATCTTCGAAAATACTGAACCGATCACGAAAATTCCTTAACAAACAAAAAGCAAAACTATTCAGAAGTGCTATAGGCTATATTTTGTCATGATCGAACAAAAGGTTTAGAGAAAAAAAAATAAACGCCGGGCCTGCTAGTTATTTATATTTGGCGTTAGGTAAACAAACAAGTTTTTTAGCAAAATACAAAAAATAGGATCTCTTACCTTCAAGGCCAGATTAGCTATGTCAGGGCCCCTTTACGCAGTGCCGAATCAACACTGTTTTTCAAAAAATCAAAGATCTAGTGATCTGCCCTTGTGATGTGTGCTATAATTCTTTTTCCGAAGAAAAAGCAGAAAACCAAACAAAACAAACAAAAAAAAATCTTAACGGAAAAACCACTTAATTCGGCATTGGCTTTACGTCTTTGTAACTTAGTAAAATACATGTTTTCTATCACAACATGACTACCAAAACGAAAGTTATAAAACTTTGGTTTAACATTTTTATTAAGGGTACAAATAATTAAATTAAATTTTTACTTAAAGGAATATCATAATATTTTTTTGCTGCTCAGGGACCGTAAGCCCTTGCCTACAATGCCTAATGGATAATCCGGCCCTGCTTTTCCCATGTAAATATTATTATATTTTATTTTTTATAATGGTAATATTTTTTGGACATAAAATTCTTTTAGACAAAAATTTAGCATTCAAATGCGCACAGAAGCCCATGATAAAATTAATTTTTACATAATTTAACAAAAGGATAAAAGAGATTAAAAAAACTGCAATTGTGTTCATTTTTGCAAAAATAAACTGACACATTTATAAATGATATGCACATTATTCATTGTGGTAAAATTGCCTATTGTAAAAGGTTTTTATTTTTTTAACGTTAACATATAACTTACTATTCACACACACACATACATTTTCTAAAGTTTAAAATTAAAAGCTTGGTATTTTTAATAAAAAAATTACATGTACGTACTAAAAGTTGTTTTTACAATACATAAAAAAATATTTTTTGCTAACATAAACAGTGCTTTTTGTACATTACGTTTACTCTTTAAGTAAAGGGATCAGTTCTGTTTTGATCTGTATTCAAGCCATTTAAAAACACCTTTAAGAATAATTTCATATTTTGATTTGATTTTTGAAATCAATAGTGATTGCTTAATAGTTCAAGAGGCCGTGAGCGCAGACCTCCGTTATTTTGTTAAATCTGAAAGTTTGTCAGTAAATGCTCCCAACGTAGATAGAAACAATGGTAGAATATGAAGTTTGGCGCATAGTTTCTTTGACAGGTACCAAGTTTTAAAGGTTAATAAATTCAAACTAACTTTTGTTAACTTGTAAATGCTGAATTATATATAAAAATGTTACCTGGGTACCTATTAGAAGATATTTCCCCAGTCACCAGACAGTTTTGACAGTTTCAAACCCTTAGCTAACATACATTTTGGGGTGACCCAATAGTCCGATAAAGTCCAATATTTCTGTTTTTAATAAGGTGTGACAATAAGCCTTAATAAGAATTGTAAGGTTTTTAAATAGGCATGTCCCAAAATATTTTAATATATGAGGTGTCTCAATTATACCTATATGCAAAATTACTTCCCCCTGTTCAAGATAAAAAAAATAAACCAAAAATAAAGTTTTTAAATACATGTTTTCATTAACAGTCCCAGTTAATATAAAAGGTTTTTTCAAAACAAACATTTTATGGTCACGTCGATTTTTTAATGGAAAATTATAACAAATTTTAGTTTAAATCAAAAATGTAGGTATTACACACTTTTTTTTAATTATTGCTGTTTTTGGAGATATGAACAGTATGCTGACATACTCATTAACGATTGGAAGTAAAAAAGAAAACAGCATTTTGTTGTAATTATTTCAAAATAATTCTGTCACTGACAAAGTGACAAATAACATACAGTGTGTCCCAGGAGAGGTGTTAAAAGAGGACAAATGAACCAAAAATGTTTGAATTTTTAAACGAAATTTTGGGAAAACTGGTCGCATGATCCAAAACTAATAAATACAAAATTTTACTCCAATTGGTATTATACAGGGCGAGTTATAAGTAAAAATTTGAAAAATATTTAAAAACTAACAAATTTTATTATTTAAAATAGAAAAAAATTGTATGGGTAAATGTTGTAGAGATTTAAATTTTATGTCAAAATTTGAAGTTAAGCATAATAGTAAAAAATGTAATTGATTATTTATTACACTACGCATTGCAACTTAAATTAGGGTCAATAGAGAGCAAAATTTAAGAAAAAAGTAATAATATTTATTATATATTTTTTTTTAATTTAATCGCTAAAGCCAGGTATTTTAAAAAGTGTTAATACGCAATGTAAAAAATTGACAACAAATATTTTGATTACGTTTATTTTTAAATTTTAATTTTGATATAAAATTTAATTCTCTACAACATTACTTATACAATTTTGTCCTATTTTTAAAAATAAAAAGTACTTTACTCTTGGTCATTTTTCATATTTTTAGTTATAACTCGCCCTGTATATTACCAGTCGGAGTAAAATTTTGTTTTTATCAGCTTTGAGCCATGCGACGACCAGTTTTTCCAAATGGACGTTTAAAAATTTCAAAATTGTTGGTCCATTTGTTCTCTTGTAACACCTATCCTGGGACACACTGTTTAAACATGTAATTAATTACCTTTGATTGTAAGATTAACTTATTGGTAAGTCAACTATTTATTTTATTTAAAATAAATATTTTCAACTTAACCTAAAAACCAGGTATAATTGACGTTTTGCTAGTTTTTAGTGTAATTAAGTAAATAATAATATTTGTCTCAAATGAACTAAATTGCAAACATACCTATTCGTACTTTTTATAATAAAAAGTAATTAATTTCATATTATTACAGAGTGTCCCACCGGGAACTGCTTCAATCGATTTCGTGAAAAGTAGGCTTTAGAAAATGTGAAAAATTTGGTGGCATTATAAAGTCACTGAAAAACATACAACTAAAATATTTTGATAGTTCTACCACTTGTCCCCCTTTTTCATTTAAACCTTTTAAAGTTTGTATTGGTGAGGGAAGGAGATAACCTTTAAAAAGCAAATTTTGTCACAAAAATGTATCCCCTTAAAAATAAAAGATGACCTATTTTAGGATTTTTTTATAAGCATACAAATAACAAAATTATTGGGGGTGACTTGTATTAATTGGAATGCACTACAGGGTGTCCACCGGGAACTGCTGCGATCGATTTCTCGAAAAGTAGGTTTTGGAAAATTCTGAAAATGTGATGACATTATAAAGTCGGTGGGGGACATACAAATAAAATATTGTGACAGTTCTACCACTTCTGGTTATGCCGGAAGTTAATGTCAACTTTCTTATTTTAAATGGAAAACCCTATATATTATTTATTTTGAAGATTCTGCGTGAAATCGTAAACAAAGTTTATGTATAGTTTTCTATACCTAAGTCCAGCCGTTTTTACCTGTTTTAAATTTTATGTTAAAAATGACATTTGCAAGCTCTTACATAACCATCATTTTTTCTAAACAAAAGCCTTTAAGAATTGGGATTGGGTGCCTCGTAGAAAAAGAATTTTACTAAACTGTGTTAATATTTTTACGATAAATAAATACAGAGTGGTCAAAAATAATAGTTAAACATGATAACGACAAAAACCCTAAAAGTTTATTTTTCTAATGGAAACGCCTATCTTTTTTACCTTATCATATTAAGCACCAAAACTAAGGGTAATTTGTATAAAGATGTCTATTCCAAAAATTTATAGTTTTTGAAATATTAACAATGGATTATTTATCTAATCTTACAATGCTTTTAAGTACGGGTAGTTGGCTATGGCGCCGCATTCCGAGGCCATGGCCTACAAGAAGCCATGTCGCACTTAAAAGCATTGTGAGAATAGATAAATATTAAATTGTTAATGTTTTAAAAACTATAAATTTTGGAATAAACATCCTTATACAAACTTATTCTTATTTTTGAGGCGTAATAGAATAAAGTAAAAAAGATGGGCGTTTCCATTTGAAAAAATTGACTTTTAGGGTTTTTGTCGTTATCATGTTTTACTATTATTTTTGACCACTCTGTATTTCTTTATTATAAAAATATCATTACAGTCTACTAAGTAGTTCTTTTTCTACGAGAAACTCAACCTCAACTCTTATTAAAGGTGTTGTTTATAAAAATTGATGATTATGTAATAGCTTGCAAATGTCATTTTTAACATAAAATTTAAAATAGGTTAAAAACGGTTGGACTTAGGTTTAGAACACTCTACATAAATTTTGTTTAGAATTTTACACAGAATCTGAACATTACATAATATATAGGGTGTTCCAATTAAAATACGGAAGATGACAGTAACTTTCGGTATAACCGGAAGTGGTAGAACTGTAAAAATATTTTAGTTGTATGTCCCCCACCGACTTTATAATGTCACCAAATTTTCAAAATTTTCCAAAGCCTACTTTCCGAGAAACCGATCGCGACAGTTCCTGGTGGGACACCCTGTATACATAAAATTTTGGATTTGACCAATTCACAAAAGTTAATTTTAAATTCATTAACCTTTAGTACCTGGTACCTGTCAAAGCCACTATAAGTCAAACTTTATAGTCTACCATCGCTTCTACCTATGTTGGGAGCATGCACTGACAAACTTATACAAAATAACGAAGGTCCGCCACTTACGACCCTTATTCTATTACCAAAAGTAATATTGCCGAGATTGTGTGTGTTACCCTGGGTGCTATATAAAAAATTAATTAGAAAATTTAAGAAAAAAAACGTAAAAATCGCCAGAGGACTATCAAAAGTATGATATCTACAGTTGACACCAGTTATGGACAAGGAAACTACATATTTTATAACGTCTTTGCCACTGGAAAATTATACACTTTAGGATAAAATATAGTAGGAAAAGCAAACAAATGCAACATTAACAAACTTTTTAATTAATTTTAATGAAAAAGTTTTGCCATAAATCCCGCTTATGAAGACAATGTGTTTTAAAACGTTGATTAAATATTGCCTGCCTGTTAAGGATAGAGATTATATCAAACATTTTTATATACCAAAGCTTTTTTATTACAATGCCTTGGTTACATTAAAGTCTAGTAAACAAGTTTTATTTATAATATGTGGGAATTATAATACAGGTCGTTCAGAAACTTTATTAATAAACTGTAAGAGGCGATTCCCAATTAAAAAGAAAATATATAACATATATTTTATAATAGTTTTAAATCAATTAAGACTTTTTATTTACATTTATTTGTTTTAAAACCATAAAAAGTCCGAAAATATATTTTTTAAAACTAAGAATTTAATATGGAATTTTTATTTTAGAAAAATATCACAATTGGTAAAAAAACAGTGGTGTGGAATTTTCACTTATAATCTCCCTAGTGCTTAAACTATTTCCGAAATTTTTTAAAGTGCAAATTTTTAAAAATTTTTCGACACTCCAGCCAAGAAAAATTTTCTTTAAAAAATTTGCGACCGAGAAAAAATGTACGGAGATTAATTTAAGCTCGCGGAAGATTCAGTATAAAAATTTTATACTAAAAATTATTTTAAAACGAAACTTTTGACCGACATTAATTGTTTTACTGGTTTATTTGTCAAGTTTAAAAGGAGTACCTTGTAAAATTTAATTTTTGATAAAAATCAAAATATTATGTTGCGCTTTGGCTAAGATAGTCAATAAATAACAAGCTAAAGTAGATTATTTAATACATACCTAAAATATAGATAGATAAATAGAATTTTATTACCTTAAAAATGCACAATATGTACAGAGGATCGTCATAATACCAAGAAATCCAAGTCAATTATATGGAAACAAGTTGTGACCTTTTGTGAAGGACATACCAAATTAAAGAACAGACCTTTGTGGTAGAGCTCGCTGAAATTTTAAAGAATTGGGGATTTAACATGAAAAGAAAAAACTCGAAGGACTATAAGGAATCGATTGTGAAGGTAGGGAACTATTTTTAAAAATTCCCAAATTCTGTTATTTTGGCATTTGCACGTGACAGCTGTCCAGCCAGGGAAATTATTACTTATTAATTTTGCAGCTAGGTCTCGTGATCAAAAAAATTTTCAAAAATTCAGGTTTTCGTCTTTGCAACTTGTCAAAATTAAGGGATTTTATTGGCTTTAAACAACAGGTATAAATACCAACTTTTTAAAAACTTTAACGCCCTGTATCTCAGAAACAAAGCAACTCCGGACATATTTTTATAGAAACTTTTCTTTCTAATATGACATAAGAAATCACTTTTTAAAGTTTCGTACCGCAGATAGGAAATACCCTATATTTTAATTTGGAAACAAGTCTTTTCTAAGCCACCCTGTACATTCAGCATACATTTACTTTTGTGAAAATGTATTTTCTCATCAAGCAGGACTTTTTATAAAAGACACACACAGTAAATACTTAGTAAAAAGTTAGATAGGTAAGAACTTCCGAAGATACGCTGTATAAACATTAGTAATTATTTTAACAAGGTTCGTTGGTTTATTAGTTGCTCTGGAGAATATGTGTTTGCAAAATCTGTGTATATTGTGGCACTTATTTACTTACTAATTTCAAATTCACCAATCTGTAGAACTACTTGACCAATAGTTACGGTGAATGTGGCTTGTGGCTGTGGTTTATTGCCATTTTCTGGTGTGAAGTTGGACTAAGTTTCCATAAAGTTTTCAATTTTGAGTTGATTTTTAAAATATTTAAGACAATAATTATTAGCTTTTTATTAACCATTTAATAGTGTCTTTATTAAAAGCCTTATTTGTTGTTTAATTTATCTATTTTATATTTGGGAATTCCAAGGCCGATCGATTAGGTAACAGGCATCTGTGTGTGTGTTTGTGTTTGTTGTGGCATATAAAAACCTTCCTATAAAGCCAAAAAACATTTTTAAAATAATCCTAAAACAATAATAAACAAAATGTATGTGTTTTGTTCGTTATTGTTTTAAGATTAGTTTAAAAATTACTTTCAACTTTTTAGTTTGATGTGTTTTAAAAGATTTTTTTGTTATTTTAAACCATAATATGTATTTATAGCAAGATTCTGTTATTTTAGTTTAAAATTTACCACACAAATGCTGTGTACAGGGTGTTTATATTTTCGATAGTTTTACAGGGTATCTCAAAATCCGTAAGAAATATTAAAAATTTAGTAAAGGACTCTTGGTCTCATTTTTTGAGAAAACAACTGTAGTAAAAGCAGTTTATAGCTATTGCGATAATCCCGGAGCTACAGGGTGATTTTCAGTTTTTTGACAATTTTTACGTCCGATATCCGAGACGTGTGTCTTAGCAATAGGTTTTCGTGACTGTAATCCTTTCAATTTTTGGCAAAATGTTTAAAAATTGTAGGTAAAACATTTTGCTAAACTTGTGCGCCAAAAAATAACGCGTTCGAACAGTCCGACACCCGAAACATTGACAGGATGGGTTAAAGCGCTGTTTCCATATATGGCGGTATGAATATTCGTGGTAGACTCGTCAAAAGGAGCCCCTAAAATATTTTAAAAGGGTTCTTAACTTAAAGCTTATTTCATTACTGCCCAAGGTACTAAAAGAAAATATGGCGTAACAACAGTAACAATCAGAACAATTGCTCTAAAAACAACAACTCGATAAGCATTTGTTTGCAAGGCCTACTTAAAAATAACTTTAAAAATTTGAAAAAATGCAATTTTTCTTTTAACTAAAAATTAAAAATGACATGTGATACATCGTTCAATTTGTAATAACAAATAGGATCAGATACAGGGTGTACTTTTTTTCGAGCCATATAAAAAAATAAAGTTGATGATGGTTTCTTGAAAACGAAACGTCGGGTATAAAATCTAAAAATACCATCATGTAGTAGCTAAAAAGTGCCAATAAAAAAGTGTTATTAGTTTTTTATATCTCTTTAAATAAAGTCAGAATGAGATAAAATCGATATAGTGAATTTTTCGTTTTTGCCAAATATCTCAGCAGTCCATGAAAATTTTTAAGTTTTTAAACGGCATGTAAATAAGCTTTAAAAAACACAACTTTTTTCTAATTTAACCTAAGCTGAATCTCCACTATGTACTGAGATTCCCATGCTTAGGATCCTTATCTTGGACACACTGTATAAATATATATAAAAGTAATTTGTGATTTTTGTAGTTTTCTGCTTCCAAAGAATTCCAATTAATAAATTTTGCTTAATTATTTTTTTCTTTTTGAAATGCAAAAGACGTTATTAAAAAACCAGTTTCCAAATTATAAGGTTTAATAATTTAAAAACATATACAGGTAGCCACTTACAAAAAGATTGCCTTTAATAAAAAAAAGTAAAATAAATTAAGGGCTGAAAAAATTAATTAAATATAGATTTACATATTAGAATATTATTTTTTCAATAAAATATTACCTTAAAGGTAACAAAAGTGGGCATTTTTTAAAAATATTATTTTTTAAAACTTCGTCTTCGTTCTTTTTTGATTTAGCTAGAAAATTATCAATGGAAAGTAAATAACAGAGTGTTAACAAAAAAAAATATCTTTTTTTTTTAAATTTGTATACTAATTAGAATAATTTTAAAGAGCTTAGGAGACGTCTTATTTTTATTAAAAGACAATTTTTAACATACACATAGGGTAAATATTGATTAAGAAAAAATTTGTTCGCTATTGGTATTTTCATAAATAAAAAAATGAATTCTTATCTAGATTTAATTAAATTTGATATGTTGACTTTTTTATTGCAATTACGGTTTTTGCGTTAATAAATACAAACTATTTTTTGGCATGGTCATCTCTATGTAATTCTACATAACAGAATTAAGTATAGGGTATACACGACAAAAATAGAGCAATATCACGTCAAACGGACCCCCTATTTTCCACGTAATTATCAAATTCAGGTATGAATATTTTTCACCATAACCAATTAATCTTCAAACCGGGTTTTAAAAGTTATTATTTTAACAACAATTTTTTAAATACACTTCTTTTATGACTTTTATTTAAAATATTGATAATTAAAAAGCCATACGACATATTTTAAAAAAATTGGGGATTTATATTTTAATACTTTACCTTTTATAAAATATGCAGGAGTTATTTTCACATTGTTAATTAATTTTTGTGTTAACAAATAAAAATGTTAATGACATCTTCGTCAAAAAAAAGATATTGTTTTTTTTTCTGGGTGTTTAATTAACATTAAAGTGATAGAATCCACAAACAAAATTGACTACTTGTGATTAGAATAAACAAAAAATATTTATGATGGGCGGGGAGCGCTGTTTTACCTACTTACCATTCGATCTAGTGAGTTATTATAAATAAGTTGAAATACTTTATTTTTTAAATATAGATAATAGTATATATTTTTTTAATTAAACACAAAACAACTTTTCCATAAATAAAATATCTTTTTATCAGAAAAAAACCAAGTGATTAGAAATTTGGCAATATTCTATTGCCTAATTTTCCTGATCGTTTTTTACAAACTGTAGTATTTATATTTATGCCATGCCATATTTTTTTGTATTTACTTTTAAACCCGCACGGACGACATTGGTAAAAACGTATTTTTTATTGAACGTTAAAAATAATATTTTACTTTTGTTGACAGGTACTAAAAGGTCCTTTTTCTGAAATTATTGACAGATATTTAATAATAGCAACTGGTTTAAAATTTCTAATTTCTCATCATTAATTTTTAACCTTTAATGAGTTGATATATTATCTATTTTTACCATGAAATCGTCGTTTGTCTCGTCACAAAAAAGTGTGCTGTACGCAGAAAATTAAAATTAAATTTCTTTGTTTCCCTTCTTTTGTGTCAGAAGACAACCCTTTAACCTTTTTGTCTCGTATATTAAATAACATTTTTTTTTCCAGAACTAAAGTCGTTTGAAGTCCGGTGTCTCAAGTTAGCAAATGTATTACTTAGAATTCAAATAATAATAATATTATTATAACTTAGACATTATTTTTTATTGTGTGACAAGTTTCTGCAAATCTTTAAATTGTGTACATAACACAGTTTAATTCGACATACCATATATTTTTATTGTTCTTTGAAAAAATAAATCATAGTTGAAACCTAGATATCTCGTTGTCTATAATAATTTAAAAGAAAAATAAAAAGTTAAGAATTTTGGTGAATAATATAATTTAGGCCACCTTAACTATATTGATTTTTCTTTAATATATGTCATAAGCTTTTCAGAAATCGCAGCAGGATGCCAGCTGCGTTTGACACTGACAAAAATAGGGCTGGATGCAAATATAAGTAATTTTAAAATAAAAACAAAATTATCTAGCCAGCAAAAACTATAATTTTAATTTTTCTATTACAATTAATATACAGGGTGGGCCAAATTAAACTTGCACACTTTTAAACTAATAATATCTTATCTGCTGCGCCTATCTTTTTTATTTTTAAAGGGCTAGTAGGTAGATATGTTTTCTTTTTACCATTTTTAGCCAAATAAATTTAGACAGGACTGGACGAAGCTTTTTCAAAATATTGTATTTAACCTCGTTGCAAAAGAAAACTGATTAAGCTGTTACGTTTTTCTTATAGACAAACTATGGGAAATGATTCAGTAAAACCGAGTTTGTCAACAATTTAGGGATTTAGAAATTATAATTATTTTTGATAAATAATGCCTTTATTAGCATTTCTCTCGATTTTAGGAAAGAACTTTTTTTGTGTCTTTTGAAAATCAAAAATGTAAGGTAACTATGGTTAGTGAGTTGGATGCTGACCAAACTTAACAGTAAATTATGTAAAAATTAACGTATTAGCCTAATTGTAAATAAAATTTTGCAACGAAGTTTAATACATCATTTTGGAAAAAGTTCCGTAAGTCCAGCCCTGTTTAAATCTATTTAACCAAAATTGACAAACCTAGAGAAAACATATCCACCTATTAGCCCTCAAAAATTAAAGAGATGAGCGCACCAGATAAAAAGTTATTATTTTGTGCAAGTTTAATTTGGCCCACACTGTATAAAAATATATACCATTATCCAGTTAATTTGACCTAGTGATTAAATATTTTTTGGTGCAGTGTGTCAAATAAGGCTGGAACTATTAAAAAAACTTTTTATTATTAATTTTACAAAAAAAAAAAAGTTATTCCTTATAAAAAGTTCTGCATGGTCTAAAACTTAAAATGCAGTTATTAAATTAATTTTTTGAAACTTGCACGAAATATGTCAAAAAATATGAATTTTGCTTAAGAGTAAAGTAACTTAATTTTTATTAAAATTGCTTTTTAGAATTAAGAAGCATGTACAAATGTTTAATTACAGCAATTTAGAATAAGAATCCATATTTAGTCATTATTTCCGTTTTATGTTAAATATTATAATTTTAAAACCTATAAATTTTTATGCTTAATTGCCTAAATTGAACATTTGTAGAGATTTTGTAATTCTGATCAGCATTTTTTTTAATAAAAATATTTAATATTATTAAAAATAAAAGTACTTAACTTTTCAGCAAAATAATATTTTTTGACGTATTTCATATAAAATGAAAAAAATTAAAATATATTTAAATTTAAATAAAATATATTTTTTTAAGAGCAAGGATACATATCATAAGGGGTAGCAAAAAATGATGAAATATTTGAAGTTGAAGCACCCAAAAATTCGAAAAAACATCTGCCGCTTTTTTGACTAGTGTGGGAGCTGATTGATCAGCACTAAAACGTCATGTTGCAATCCGAGAAATATTTTGTCACAGTATAGTATAAAATTAAATGATATGCCAAATTCCTACAAACTTTTTTTTATTGGATCATAATCTATATATACAATACGTTTTTTTACCTTCAAAATGCGTTATTGCTGAATATAGGCACTTTGTCGGTCATGGCCAAAAACATCTTAACTTTTCGTATATTTTAAAAATTACCAACGACGTATATCAAAAATCAATTAACAATGCATAAAAATAGTAACGTTTCAGAATAAGATTAAATAATTATTATGATTATATTAAATTAAAAAAAAATACGTGATTTAAGGATAGGTGTTGCAAAAGGACAAACAGACCAAACATTTTAAAATTTGAAAACAAAATTTTTCAAAAACTGTTCGCATAGTCCAAAACTAATAAATACAAAATTTTACCCCGATTTGTATTATACTAACTAAAAATATGCAAAACGCCCAAAAGTAAACTACTTTAATTTTTATTTAATAGAACAAAATTATACAATAAGTAAATGTAAAAATTATATTTTATGTTTATTAGTTTTGGAACATGCGACCAGTTTTTCTAATAGAACGTTTAAAAATTTTAAAATGTTAGGGCCATTTGTCCTGTTATAAACACTAGTCTGGGACACACTGTATTAGGCTACCTAAAACGAAATTTAAAAAATTATTCAAATCAAACAAAAAATAGCATGTAAAACTCTTAAAAAAATTGATATTTTCTTAACCACCAAAAGCTTCAGAAAACTCCACCATCGGCATTGTCCAAAAATATATCTTTTTTCCTGCATGTTACACAATATACTATTTTAAAGCCCTTATTTACAAAGATAAAATTGTCTTTTATAACTGTTATAATACTTGGTAAAATAAAATACAGTTTAAATATAATAATTATTAGTCAGGACCCACTTATAATAAAGTCTTTGTAAAACATTAGCATTTTTAGCTAGCCAAGGGCGGATTTACCTTAACACAATAGTACTAATTATTTTTACATCCTGTATAATAAAGAAGTGTAAGCGGTTCTTTTAATAATAACTTAGACGGAGCAGCAGTAAAAATGGTCATAAAAAAATCCCTTACAGCAAATTATTGGTAGAGGAAAGTGACCAAATAAGAAATAGTATCCCTAATACTGAATAAGGCATTTCTCATTAACGAATACTCACGCAAGCTATTAGAGGGGTAGCATCGTTTTGTTTTATCGCGTTCTTATAACTTTTGAAGGTTTTTAAAAAATACTACTATAGTAAATTAAACGAGAAGGACCTTTAAATAATAATATTAAGGGGTTAAATCTTTACGATATTTTTTTTATCACCCTAAACAATATTTTTAATATATTTTTAAAAGAAAAAGTCGGTGTTTTGGCCCAGTCCATTGTTTGTAGTATTCCATATTTGGGGTACCTATTTCATATTTAGCTACCTTTACCATTTTTTATTTTTATAAAAAATCTTAGTTATAATTTATCAATGTAACTAAAAATTTTTAAAAAATAAAGAACAAATATATATTTGTTAATATTTACTACAAAAAGTTTTTTATTTAAAATTTTTATGCAAATTATGTGTAAAAACAAAATGGTATTTCATATTTGGTCACTTTTTCTATACTTTTGTTAAAGGTATCGTAACGATGTAAGGAAAATAATTCCGGACCAAAATAATCCGTCAAAAAGGTAATTTTTAAGAGGAAAAATAGATTTTTGCAGTTTCAGGATAAAAAATAAATCCTAAAAAAACGTAATTACAAAAGTGGTCAATAATAAAAAAAACCTTTCACTTATATAGTGACCGCCAGAAATCTTAAATTATATAAAAACTTATAAATTTTTGATTTAAAAAATAATAAAAATCTTTGCATACGCCAAAACACACAAAACTCTAATTAAAATTTAAATAACCTATAGCGTATACGAGGTAGGTGCAAATTAAGGAATATTACACATGAGAAAACTATATATTGTTTTGAACTTGGAGAAAAGTATTATTTAGAAAACATGTACAGTATATTTGGGAATCTTATAAAGTAAATTTGCTTCAAATTTCAGCTTAATTGAACCATTTTTGTAGAATACAAACACATTTAAATTTCCAAAAAAAGTTTTTAATAACTTTTCTCAAACATATCTAAGGTCGGGGTAAAAATGATTATTATAAGCTAAATGGTATTTTATTGTCGACAAATTTTGTATTTAACTTTTTTTATAGGATTCATTGTTTAGATTGAAATTGCAAAAATAATTTTTACCATTAAAAATCATTCCATAACGGATTATTTTGGTCCGGAATTGTTTTTCTTACATCGTCATGATACATTTAAGAAAAGTATACTAATAGTAAGAAATTTTCTTTTGCAATCAGGTTCTCTGCCTGAACTATAAGTTTTAAACCTAGGTTAAAGATACTCTTAAACCAACGCGGGACCGCGGGAGCGGGTACGGTAGCAGGATTCGTTTGAGACACGATTCTACGGCGGCATAAGTAAACACTCATACTACTGCAGTATCCCGTGCGAATTAACTCTTTCTAGCAGCAAAACAAAACAACGCGGGACCGGTAGCGCAATCTGTTCGAGATGTATTTCTAGGGCGGTATACAGAAACAAACATACTGCTCCGGTCTCCGCGACTTAACGCTTCCTAACCGCAAAATTATTAACAAATGGACCAAAAATACAATTAAAAAAAAATAATTCGCTAGTAAAAAAATAGAATTTACAAAGAGAAAATGTTGATTTTGCATGGCTTTGGTTGGCAAAAACAGCATTTTTCCCCAAAGAGTAGATAACCTTTATTTTTAATTTTTAATTAAAACATCATTTACAATATTATTTTGAATGATTATATTAATCATTGATCATGGCGTTTGCACCAAGCTATGAAGTTCGATAAAGTTTTGTTTTATTATTTTTATCGATTACAAACATTATTCTTAATAATTTTTTCAATAACATTTTGCCTAAAAATTAAAGATATGTATATGATATTAATATAAAAAGTTAGTTTACTTCTGGAGAAAAAACATGTTTTTTAAGTTTTGAGAACGCTCTATACCAATTTTTTCTCTTCATAAATCCATTTTTTTACAACGAAATTTTTCTTTATGTTTTTTTTTTTTTTTTATTTAGACAATATTACTTTGGAGGGCAAGAGAACTTAATTAGGGAGACCATCATCTTTAACTTGTGCCAGGGCCCAGAACTGTTCTTGGCGACCGGCCCTGTTAATAGCAAAAGTGCTTTTTCGTCCTATAATGAACAGTCACATATTTTAAATTTGAAGATCCACTGGTGTTAGATATTTAAAGGCAAAATGCACTTCCCCTATGTTTTCCGCATTAGTATTATTGCACCAATTTCCTAAGTTTCCGCCCTTGCTTTTGCGTTCCCGTTCGCGCGGTGCCACGTTGGTTTAAGAGTACCTTTAAAAGGAGTTCTCCAACTAAATGTCAATAATTTTAAATTTTTGTTTAGTTAAGACATTTAAAAGCATTAGGCTATATTGTGCCAACTGACACCCCAAAAACGTACCAAAAGAATCGGCGATTGACATTTAATGATAAAATTTGGTTGGTTTCTTGTAGGTAGCTAAGTTACTAAAAATACATTTTCTCAAGTTTATTAGTTTCTAGGGTATTAAATCTTTAAACTAAATACAGTTTAACCGAATTTTATGACGAGTGTCACGCCGTAAGTTGGTTTTATTTATTTTTTTCAAACTGGAAGGCACATAAAAATTTTATTATTAAACAACTAGATTTAAAAAACAAAAAATTCTTAGAAAAAGTTAGTAAAATCTTATTTCTTTATAGTATCTAAAAATACCCATTCGAAATCCGCTTTGCTTTAGTTAAGATAAGGGGCTGGTTATGTGGCTTCAGCTTAGCAGCTGATTCGTTATTCAAAGCTTATAGTCTGCTTTATTACCGTTTGCTTTACTGTTGGTTTATGTTTGCTATTTAAACAGAAATATATTGAAGATAAAATGGTTTAGTAGTTTTATGGTGTAAGATTACAAACATAATTCATGTAAAAGTTTTTTAAACTTTTTTTTATATAAATCGATAGATCAGGTACTAAACAATATCTTTCCAAAAGGATTTTTCAAAATTCGATTCGGTTTTTAAGTTACAGCCGTTTTCGTGACGTGGCAACTGGACCGATTTAAGGGGACAACTCTAACAATGAGCGATTGAAGGGCGGACTACCCGTATAAATAACTATCTCTCTCTCTCCGTCTTTCCATGATACTTTCAGTATACTAAATTATGTAGGAAGCTGGGGTGGCTGATTAAGAAAACGTATAGTCCATGTTATCAGTTTCGCAGCCTGAAACTTAACGTAAAACTTTAAAGCGTTTTTCTCGAAACTACTTTTTTGATACGGTTGCCACGATATCTTAAGTTCTAATTAACCGATTTACTTAGAATTTGGCATAAATACTCCTAATTTTTTTTTAATTGCCTAAACCAACAAAAAAAAAAACATTTTAATTTAATATATTTTTTTAAAGATTAAGAAAGCTTAAAAAGTAGTCAAAAAATCAATCTTTGTTTCTGAGAAGCCACCATTTTATGATTATTTTTTTAATTCTTTGTTGTTCCGGCCATAACGACATTCGTATTATTTTAGAATCTGTAAATTTTTTATTTTTCAAATCACCATAAGGGTAGAGAACCGGCAACCAGGACATGGCGTTTTTTTTCTTTCTCTACTTCAAGGACGCATAACTTCATTAATATTTATTTATTTTTGTTAAAATTAATTTTGTGTTTGCTTTATATCTAAATAAAGAAATGATAAGGAAATAAATAGTAAAAATATCAATCGCTTTTTTTATTTATTGACAAAAACTGTTCGAAATTCGGTTCTCTAGACTAGAACACCCCCTTAATTATACTTACTATACAGGTTTTTTTTTTTAAATTAAGGTTTTAAAAAAGTTAATTTTTTTGGGCATATGGGTTTCTAAATACCTCGGGTAACGATAAAGACGGCGACATGTGTTTCATTCTTGTTAGGAATGGTCACATTCACTATACATCGCTGACACTTTGGCAATGCCCTTGCCCCTCTAAATACAGAGTTTTTCCGAACTACGGTACGAAAATTAGGAGAGTAATTTCTTATGATTTTTATGGAAAAAAGTTACTATGAACATATGTCCGAACTTGCTTTATTTCTCAGATGCAGGGCTTTAAAAGTTTAAAAAGGGTCGGTATTTTTTAAAGATCTTAAAAAGGCTTTATCCGATTTAAATAAAATTTAACACACCTATATAATGTAATAAGGCAAGCTTTACCTAAATTAGGATTATTGGGTTTGGTGCCTTTTTAGTTGGCACCACAGTCAATATTTTTTTTAAAAAGTACGCCACCGACTTTTTATAAAGTTTCTGCATTATTATTATTATTTATTTATTTATTTATTTTTTGATTTGGCAAATAAAAATGCAAATTTTAAATTTCCTGTGTTTTGCCTCATTTTTCAGAAAAAAAAGTCATTTTAAGTGATAGTATTTTTGGATACTTTAAAAAGACCTAAATACCTGATTGGAGTGGTCATATTTCCAAAACCAATAAAGTTAGATGTACTTAATGTGGTATTTTCTTAAAGCTCTTTTAAAGATCTTTATATTGGTAATATATAATACAGGGTGCCTCAATAAAAAAATATGTACCATTTTTTCTACCCTGTATGTTATCATCAAGACCACCATTAAAAGATCTTTTAAAGAGCTTTAAGAAAATATCACAATAAGTACATCTAACTTTATTGGCGTCAGAAATATGGCCATTCAAATCAGGTATTTAGGTAAATTTTAAAGTTCCGCCATTTTGTATTAGATGGAGGTATTAACTTTAAATTCTAGGTTTATAAAGTGCTCGTCAGGAGCTTTAAAATGATGTGCCACAAGAACACCCTTTTCAGCTCAGCCGCCATCTTGAAATTTTCATTTGTCAATTTTATTTTGAAATATACTATCAATGCATCTATTTTATATCACTAAGTTATACTTTAATTATGTGACCCGTTTAAAAAATAAAAGACAGGGTGGGAAAAGTCATTAAGGAAATGCACTGTAGGAGCCTCACTGTACAAAATCTCAGGTATAGTCAAATACATACAGGTAGCCTTACGCTGGCTCTTCTACTATAAACCTATAAAGAGAATTTAAAGTTAGTCGTCGCTTTTAAAAACCAATACTTTGGGTGATAAATGATTTAAGTCGAGAAGGTGTAAACTATTTATGAGAGGTCCAAAAAGCCCCGCAAATTAAATTATTGTGAAGTGTCAGTAACATACAGGGTGTTGGGGAAAAGTGATTTCTTGCATTATTCTAAGCAGTTCTTTATCAGTTTGGGGGTTTGTGAATTTCGGATGAGTTTTTCTAAATTCAGGTAGGTGGCGTATAGCAAAGGCTAAAATAATGAGACCAAATAGTTGTAGTATACTGTTTTATGCTGGGTTAGTAAAAGTACCTAAGTTATTAAATAGGTATATTTAAAACCACCAGATGTTTGGGGCGATGAAAATAAATGATAAGATTGACACTATTGTCAGATTTTACAGTTTTGTGCGACATAGTTGTTTGTCTCTTTGTTAATCAAAATATACATTTGGGGTTTTTAAATTAAACTAGGTGCGTTAGTAAGTGTCTAAATCTTTATATATTTTTCTTTATTAGTTTCTTAGATATAACTAACTTTAATTATAGCAAAAAGTAGGTGCGAGCCCAAATCTTTTTAAAACTGCTAAAGCTATGTTAAACAATTTCTGTGTTTGTGGGTTTCGGGGCGCACCCAATTAAACAGCGGTATCAGCACTGTGGCCAGATTTTATTGAAAACTACTAACCTCTAATACCAAATTTTGTAAACGCAGCCTACAAGGTTTTAAATATATTTGAGCGGCTCTATACTTTTAACCAAAAATGTGATGTCATATCTTAGCAAATCGTAAAAGTAAAAGTTTGAAAATTTTTTTAATTTGGCTTCCTTAACTTATTGCAATAGGAATAAATGGGGCATTTCTTTAAAAAAAAACCTAAAGAAAATATGTGTAGAACAAAAATTAAAAATATAGCGACAGTATCAGCATTACTGTCAATTACTTTATACCTTTACGATATCAAATTTTGTAAATGCAGCTTAAAAGGTTTTAAAGATATTTAAAAGTGAAAGTACTTTTTACCAACCCAGTATGAGAAAACAGTGGAAAAACTCGGAACCATATGCTTTTTTTTAGGGTACAACAAAAGAATGATTTTTTGAAATGAAATCTTTTTTATTTAGGTGTATTACGGCAATGGGCATATTAAAAAAGTGTAAAAAACCCAAAGGTATTTTTGCAACCTTTAAAAAAATTATACTTTTTGTCGTACTCTGTAAATCTTAAGAGATAGACTCATACCAATAAAAGATACAACAGAATAAACATAAGAAAAAAGTGTTTTTATTTTGTACTTAAAAAATGGGAATGTTAGGATATGTATACAGTGTGTCCCAGGATAGATGTTACAAGAGGACAAATGGACCAAAATTTTTTGATAAAGCGAAATTTTGGGAAAACTGGTCGCATGGTCAAAAACTAATAAATACAAAATTTTCTTCCAGTTGGTATTATACAGGGCAAGCTAAAACTAAAAATATGAAAATCGCCCAGGAAGTTTCTACTTTTCTGTTCTAAATAAAACAAAATTATAAAAATAGATGTTGTAAAAATTATATTTTAAGTTAAAATTTAAATCTAAAGCATGGTTAAAAAAAATAATTAATAGTTTTTAACATCACACATTACATCTTAAATAATGAGCAAAAGAAAGCAAAATTTATAAGAAAATTAATAATTTTAAAATATATTTTTTAATTCGATGCCTTAAGCCAAATGGTTTAAATACTGGTAATGCATAAAGAAAAAAATAACCAAAAACGTTTTTTTGTTTCTTTTCTTTAACTCGTAATTTTAACATAAAATTTTATTTTTCACAACATTTACTTATAGAATTTTGTCCTATTTATAAAAATAAAGGTACTTTACTTTTAGTAATTTTTCATATTTTTAGCTATATTTCGCCCTGTGTGTTACCAATAGCAGCAAAAAATTTTATTTAGTAGTTTTGGACCATGCGACCAGTTTTCTTAAAATTACCTCTAAAAATTTAAAAATGTTTGGTTTATTTGTCTTCTTGTAACACCTATCCTGGGACAAACTGTATTTATTACGTTATTAATGAAAATAAAATCTTTTTTATTTGGATTGCCATATCTCCAAGACTGGTTAAGGTAGATATATTAAATTTGTTATTTTTTAAAGGTCTTTTAAAGGTCTCTTGAATCGTAAAATAATATAGTGTGTCTACAAATGGACTTTACAATAGGACATATGAGTCCAAAATTTAAATATCCAATGGAGTCGTGTACGGCAACTGCTTTTGCTTTTAAAAAGAACAAGATTTACTTAGAGAATTTTTTTGTTTTGTACAAGGAATTCAAAAACTACAAAAATGTGAAAATGGACCAAGACAAAACTGCCTTTATTTTTAATAATTTAGCAAATTTAAAATAAAAAGGTGTTTACAATTTAATGATCCAATGTTACAAAAAATAATATAAATTTAAATGCCGGTAATTTTTGTATCCATTATTGGTACTTTAAGCTTTCCAAGATACACGTGCATCAAAATTAACTTAACGAATAAAACAATTCGCGCGTAGGATTTTATTATATGAAAATCATTAGTAAAAGAACAAAAAATACACAAGGGCTTAAAAAGATCAAATTAAGTTTCACTCTCTTTAATTATGTTCATTAAAAAAAAAAAAACTGCAGTGGAACTGAAGTCCTCATCTATTGTCGTCTTTTTTCCTGTTATCAGAACCAAAATAATTTACTAAAAATGAGTGTGTTATTGGATATAATTGTTTTTAAATTTTAGCAGAAAAATGTATGCAAGATTACTATTTAAAATAGCGCAACTAATCCCTATACGTCTTTTGTAAACCTGCAAAAAGCTTTATTGCTGTGAGTGTCGGACTGGATCTGCCTGCCGGACAAATCTGCCTTAAAAATACGTATGTTAGTAGGCCGCTTTTGTCAAAAACCCTAATCTTCTTTTTTTATAAATAAAATGGTCGATATATTTTTACTAATTTAAATAAAAAACAATATTCTTAAGTACAAAAACGTTACATTTGCATTCATGACACTCTAGATTAAAAATGAGAAATCAGCAAAATTTAAAGATTTGACCTCAATAGGTGACAAATTGTGTGTCATTGTACCCGGCATGTCATTTTCTTTCAAATAAGTAAAATTTATCTGGTGTCTCATTTAAAAATTAAAATAAACGTGTCTTAGGATTTTTTTGTTAAGTGTACAAATAACGAAAATATATGGTGTGGGATGACTCGTTTTACTTAAAAAGTCTTACCAAAATCAGTGACAAAGGGAAAATAATTATTAGAGTTTATATCAGAAAATAAACTAAAGATACTATAATTAAAATGTTTATTTTTAATATACCAAATTAATAATAAGATATTTTTAAATGAACAAATATTCTGCAATAACAGAAGTGGACATACTTAAAATTTGGAAAACGATTTTTTCAGAAAGAATATAGGTAAAAATACTAAGGCCCAATTAATGGCCTTTAAACCCATCGGCGCAATGTCGGTGGGGCTAGGGGGCTTAGCTTCCCCAAAAGAAAATTAGACAAAATTAGCCCCCCAAGATTCCCAGTTTCCAAGCCGAAACTTATGTGACTAAAACCTAAAAGGGATAAGAGAAAGCGATTTTTATGTCAATAGTGCAACTTTTACCTTATTGTAAGTAATTTTTGTGGCAGTAATGACAAATAAATCCCTTTATCTTTCCCAATTTTTTAGCAAAGTCTCGAAGCTTGCCTTATACCTTTCGGGACTACCAGGATTCCAGCCCCCTAAAAACCAAAGCAAATTGCGCCTATGTTTAAACCACTTATAAAGCACTTAAATATCATGAAACCTAAAATTTAATGATAATAAAATATATGATAAAATAATGATAGCAATAAAAATGCAGTCCAAATATACAGGGTGTCCCAACTCTATTTATACATCAAATAACTTTTCCTCCGTATAGGATAAAAAAATAATCCTATAATAAAACAAGATTGTATATCTTACCACAGTTTGACCCTTTAATAAATTCCACATTAAAAATAGATAACGCACCATACGTCAATAATTGCTGGTTTTTGATATCAACATCAACAGTATGCTAATATCCTTAAGAACGACTAAAAGTAAAGAAAAAAAATATTATTTTTGCTTATATTATTTTTAAATAATTCTTTTATTGTATAAACCACCTATAGGTATGTTAGCAATGAAGTTTATTTTAAACATTTTAAACACATATTAACCTAATTACATTAAAAAACAACAAGACGTCAGTTACGGCTGGTTTTTAGGTTAGGTAAGTAAATGGGTATCTAAAATAATCCAAATAGCTGACTTATCTATTAGTAGTTCTTACTAAGGAAGGTAATTAATAACATATTATTTTTTTATTTGGCTCTTTTACATTGACATAATTATTTATAAATAATTAGAACCATAATATGATTTTCTTTCTTTACTTTTATTCGTTAATAAGTATTAATAAGGCTTACTGCTGATATCTTAAAAACCAGCAATAATTACCGTATAGTGTGTTTTATATAATTAATAAAAAATGTATTAAAAGTTTAAAATTTCATAAAATATATAGGGTGTTCCATTAAAAAAACTATTTAAAATTAAATAATATGTTTTTGAGATATCTTGTATCATAATTAGTACTGTCAGTAAAAAGAGGGTATTTAAAATATTTTTTTTATTTTAGGTTTATTTTTGTATCTTATACAGGCGCAGTGCATAAATGAAGTTGGGACACCCTGTATAGTAAAATAAATTTTGGTAACTAAAAATAAATATTCTGGAGGCTAAATATTCAAGTTAACCGTAAAAAAAATTATATCGCTAGCACAAAATTTAAATAATATTTTTTTTTTTAAGTAAAACAAAAAACCTTATGTCTTCAAAAAATTTCATTTTTTTAATAGATATAAAATAATATAAGAGAAATTAA
Organism: Listronotus bonariensis; assembly: GCA_014170235.1. Lineage (NCBI taxonomy): Eukaryota > Metazoa > Arthropoda > Insecta > Coleoptera > Curculionidae > Listronotus > Listronotus bonariensis. The sequence goes on along the minus strand of JACEGR010000051.1, from coordinate 488,931 downwards.
AATTTCCTTGCCCAATTTATTTAACGGCAATAATACAAAATTTAACTTCTTTAAATAATATTGGTCGTAGTTTACAGTTTTGTAAATAAAGTCCACTCTCTTAAGTATGGTGTATTTGCCACATAGACCAATGTTTATTTTTTGAATCACCGTAAATCGACTTAAAATTTAAATAGATATACCTACTTAAAGTTGTATATTTTTAAACAATTATCAGTTTCACTTCTCCTAGTTCCTTCACTTATAAGTGATCATAATCATTTGACCACGTGATGCCATTTAAAATATTAATAAACATTCAAAATGAAGTTAGCCACATAAGATATATATATGTCTCGAAAGAATTTCTGTTAGATTATTTGAAATGTTTTAGTAATAAAAGACTACTGCTCGTAATGCACTACCTATACGTTACGTTCTAGGTAAACCGTTCTGGTAGACATGGTCAACAAATTAACATATTTTTGTTGACTTAGTTTTAAAGGAAGATTTTAAATCAAAAATTTGTCAAAATTCTTATCAAATTTTTACAATATTCGGCAACAACTCCCTTATTGCATTGAGGTGAATGTCGGACATTTATAAAGTATCACTTACCCTACCTTTTTCCTACCCGCTTTACCATTGCAAATTATACTAATTGGCCAGAAAAAGGTATTTGCATTATTATGTTTCTTTTAAAGAAAGTACTACGTCTTTTTTAAAACCCTTTAAAAAGCATTAATTTTTAGTCAATTGCGTGCATGCCCGCCAAGCACGCATCGTCAACTCTACCAATTTTCCGGTTTTCAAATATTTGGTCTAAATAATTTTCAACCTTTATCATCGATTGAGGTAAAACTGCATCCTGCTAAATCCAATTTAGAATTTGTGTGTTGGTTTAGTAATTGATGTAATGGCCGCGATATATGCTAATTAACAGAAATGTCCAATTGGATAATTTTTGCTCAATTCAGAATATTCGTGCACGGTAATATAGGGTGGTTTACCATATTCGACATGGTCGGTAGCTAAATAACCATAGGGTTTTTCAAAAATCTAAATAAGGGAACCTATAAAGGTAGGATAAGGCCACAGTATAAAGTTGTTTTAGTCCATACAGGTCTCAAGAAATTGTGACGTATCAAGGTGACATTTTTTTTATTACAACACCCTATATTTTGTAACGGTTTAAGACTCCTCTTAAAAAAATAATTTAAGTTTGTTTATAAAAACAAATGTCTAATTTTGCTCGTTTTTGTGATATCGAACATCTTGCATATGTTTACACCACATGATGACAAATAAAATACTCTTTTAAATGGTGTATAGGTTACCTATACCTATCTTTTATAACTTTTTAGTAATTTAGTATGTCTGTTAATCATTAACAAAGATGAGGTGCGACGCGCTATCAAACTTTAGAAGAACAAGAAAGCAGTAGAACAGGTTAAAATTTACGCCGAGACGCTAAAACTGATTACCGGATCGAATGCTCAAAGTCTGAACCTTTTTACATCCTTATTCAACAGAATATATCGAGCAGAACCTAAAGATTGGTTAAAGTCAGTGTTTGTCACACTTCCTAAAAAATTAAACGCATTTTGTTGCGATGATTATCGAATGATAAGCTTGATGTCTCAGGTACTAACACACGTATTATCCACACTCGCATCTATGTCAAGTGTGAAGGTGAAATTGGCAACACCCAGTTTGGTTTTAGAGATGGCTTTGGAACTCGTGAGGCTATTTTTTCTGTCAACATTCTTACGCTGCATTGTAGAGATATGAACGTCGTCGTTTATGCGTGTTTCAATGACTTTCGGAAGACATTTGACTGCGTTTTACATACAAAACTGGCATCGATGAAAGCGACCCTTCTAATTATTTCCCATCTGTATTGGAATCAAACAGCAGAGGTCAGAACGGATGAAGCCACATCAGAGGAGGTTGCTATAAGAAGAGGTGTTAGGCAGGGCAGTGTTTTGTCGCCCCTTCTATTTACCATATACTCCAAAGTTGTTTTCAAGGAGGCGAGTAGGGGAGATGAGGCATTGACGGGCCTCCGTCCCCGGGGGAGCTTATTATCTTAAAATCTCTGACGTCATTTAAAATTTAGGAATCTTGCGCAACGCGTTGTTTAGGGCGTGGCCCCTACTATCTGTCAAACCATAAGTGTCATCTGTCAAATGTCAAATGTCACCTGTCATATGTAAAAAATCACGTGGATTAGAAAATGGCGCCATGCGTAGGATACTTCCGCTATGGTCATAAATTGATCTGCGCAAACGCGAAATCCCAGGGTGTACCGTTCGGGCGCTATCGACAAAAATCGTAATTTAACCCTGATAATAAGTCATCAGCGCGCGGTTTTTAAATATAGTATTACGTCATACCTATCGAATAGCGAAAACCGCATGACGCTATCTTTAGTCATAAAGGCGCGTTGAGAGATAGCAATTAGCGATTAGAACGGTAACCCGATAGAAAATTAATCATTGTAGCCTTATTATTAAACTTAGAATAATGAAACTTGGACAAAGAATAGTCGCTAACGAGAATAATTTCAAGATCAAGCTCATTAAACCTTACATGTTAGGCACTGCGCCCTCCGCGCCTAAACCTTGGGCTTAAGCGTGGGGTGTAAGCGGGGGGCTTAAGCGCAGGTGTAGAGCTTTGTAATTATTTATGGTAGTATTAATGTACTCCTTGCATTTTTACCCAAATAATATTTTCTAAACATACCCCTACTACAACCAATCAGAGAGCCGTATTTTTTCTTAAGCCGTTATTTTCAACCAATCAGAGAGCCGTATTTTTCTTAAGCCGTTATTTTTAACCAATCAGAGAGCAGTTTACCCTAATAGATGGTTTCTGAACGTACCCCTTGTAATTTCAAGGTCAAAGCATACAAAACGTCATCAATAACAAAGATAGCTGCGATTACATAATAAACGGTAAAAAACACTAGTAACTAAATAAAAAGCAGTGTTTGGAGTAAAGCATTTATTATAAAATAAAAAATACATACATGGTTGCCATATTTCTAAATAATTCTTAGAATAATGTCTTATAAAATAAAAAGCAGTGTTTGCAGTAAAGCATTTATTTTTAAATTAAAAAATAATACATTGTTGCCATATTGCTAAATAATTCTTAGAATAATGCCTTATAAAATAGGATATTTAATTATAAACTTAGCATGTATTTTGGTACGTGGTCGTATTTTATCTCCTAAAAATAAAATATAATCATTTAAATTTAATTTCTGGTGTAACAACTCGCTTGGTTTTTCATATGCTGTTGCGTTTATATACGTTTTAACAGCTGTATCGATATTAACATATTCAAAAATTCCACTTGTAATGGGAAACCTGTAGTAATCAAATTTTGTGCCATTTATAAAAAGGTGTTTTGACAAACCCTTTTCGCAAACCAACATAATATTCATGTAGCCATACAAGTTGTTTTCGGGCTTATCCTTTACACCATCTTCTGTTTAGAGCTTTTTGCTAAATGATATGGATGAGTTAAATTACGTCCGAATTTGTCGAGAGTCATCTTGAAAATAAGGTTATGTTACTAAATCAATTTTTTTATTCAATAATATCGGCTTCCTTTAACTCTTCAATAATACTCATAATCTTATTTTGGTGGTTATTATTACCCACTTTCTTGCTAGCCATTAACAATCTTAATCTATCCACAACCTCATTTGGATCATTCCAGTAAATATAATCAGTTTTATTATTGTTAAATATTTTATGTTTAGTATCAATTGGTAAACCATAGCCTTGAGTATTTTGTGCTCTTGTAATTCGCAACTGTTTATCGCGTTCTTTTGGTTTTCTTATTCGCTCCTCTTTTATACGTCCGAGTAATGATTTAATTGTTAACATGTACTTGACACCTCTGTTGCCAGCATGTTGTTCGTTTTCATCAAAATTTCTCTTACTAGCATTCGTTAGCAAAACCAATTTTGCAAATGCTTGCTCGTCTAGTGCTGTAAATTTGGTTTTTAACGGTTTGGTCTTGAATATAAGTTCATATAGACCAGGATTTCCAATAAATTTTTCCCCTTTAACATAAATATCTGGGCCGTTAAATTCAAGTCGAGAATCACCGAAAGTTAAATGATCAGTAGCCATATCATGTTTTAAATAGTTTCGATCGTACTCGTTTTCCGTATCTTTTATAAAACCTTCAACATATTTTCTAGGTAGCGGATCATACTGATCTAGATATTCTCGAAAGGATTCTTCCGGAATACTATCAATCTGAACAGGATTAAATTGTGGGTCGACTATAAAGTCATCATCAAAGTAACTTTCTTCAGGTTGGTGCTCATAGATAGTTCTGTTTAAATTAGTTTCCTCTGTTTCGCCTTCTTTCATCATTTGATCATCTTCCGACGGCTCATCATCCATATATTCTTTTTCTTGTTCAGCTATATCGTCTTGTTTTTTAACGGGACTGGCAAAGTTAAGAGGAGTTCGTGCTTTCTTTATTACTACATGAGTAAAATTTTCGCTTTGACGTCTTTTTAAGGACTTTGGTGTAAATGGTTGTTTAACAGATTGAGTGTTTCGTATTGATTTGGATATTATTTTTGCCAAGGGTTTATAAGTATTTTCCAATATAACAGCATTCTCATAACGACCAGCTTTTATTGAATCATATAATTTTTTACACTACGCGAATGTTTATCAAGGAGTTGAAGAATGTTTGGATCTTCTTGCAAACTCCGCTTATCTTCTGAGCGCTGATCATCATTCGTGTCGAACTCTAGCTCGCCATTCTCACGTTGCTGCTTCTTTAAATCCTGGTATTTTTTCGAATACTATTGGTAGCTTCATTTATTCTACGCCTCACATCCTTGTCCAACTTGTTCAAATCCATGGTTAAGATATATTTTTAATAATTAGGATTTACTTACTGCTTAAACAAATCGCCCAGAGCCCTCTGCTTAGGCAATAACAGCCTTTATTTTCAAATACGGCACCGTTTTCTTAAATACGGTACTGTTTTTCTAAAATACGGCACTGTTTTTCTAAAATACAGCACTGTTTTTCCAAAATACGGCACCGTTTTTCTTAAATACGGCACTGTTTTTCTAAAATACGGCACTGTTTTTCTAAAATACGGCACTGTTTTTTAAATACGGCACTGTTTTTCTAAAATACGGCTATGTTTTTTAAATACGGTACTGTTTCTCTTAAATACGGTACTGTTTTTCTTAAATACGGTATTATTGTTAATAATATTATTATTTATAAAAACAGTGCCGTACTGTTTTTCTAAATACGGCGTCGTTTTTCTAAAATACGGCACTGTTTTTCTAAAATACGGCACTGTTTTTCTAAATACGGCACTGTTTTTCTAAAATACGGCACTGTTTTTTCTAAATACGGCACTGTTTTTCTAAAATACGGCACTGTTTTTCTAAATACCGCACCGTTTTCTAAAATACGGTACTGTTTTTCTTAAATGCAGCACTGTTTTTCTAAAACACGGCACCGCTTTTCTAAAATACGGCACTGTTTTTCTAAATACGGCACTGTTTTTCTAAAATACTGCTCTGTTTTTCTTAAATACGGTACTGGTTTTCTTAAATACGGTATAATTGTTAATAATCTTTATGTAGCTCTAGACACCTGTTGACTCAATGACGGGTGGGAACTAAATGATGGAAGTTATAGTATAGCGTAACATATATAAATATTCTTAACATTCTGATTTAATCCTTAGTATTGCCAAAGACTTTGTGCTGTACGGTCATGCAGAAGTTTAAGAAAAAATCAATTAAGAAAAAAACTGCTCGGAGAGGCAAAGGATTCCCTTCGCGACCGCGTTTCAAAAAGCGAGGGAGGCATTGTACGTGGAAAAACCGCAAGATCTTTTCTCTGCTGCTGAAGTAGCTCTGAAAGCATTCAATGGGGTGGAAAAAGAAAAACCTGCAGAGGTAGTACCTTTACCTGTAGTCGGCGGATTTCTAGCATTTTTGATACCACTTTTGCCGGCTTAAGCGCAGTAGGAGCACTTAGCGGCGGAATATCAGGGATCGTAAAAGCTGTTAAAGATTCTAAGGCGGCGAAAGAAAGATTACAAGAAGAAAAGAGCCACAACAAAACAATGGAATCTATTGCGATTAGCAAAACTGGTAACGGTTTATATTTAGGACCATACAAAAACGGTATGGGACTCTATTTAAAACCCTATAAATACAGATGACTCAAGAAATAAATTTAGTCTTACTTCAACCGTCATGCATACCTTTAGCTTGAGTGGTAATAGTTCCATTTTAGAAGCAAACTATAACCCACCCATGTACTTGAGAGATGACACTAGTGAATACGAGCTTGGTTTAGTCAGTTAAGAAACGTTTAACGCCATACCCAACATTGATAATAGCAATAACAAATTTTATGTGGTTAATATTACTCTAGAAATCCCGATTGGATCATATGAAATAAGTGCAATAAATGATTATCTACAAGACGCCATACAGGAAAAAAATAAAGCCATCAATAATTTTAATTGTACCCTACGTCTAAAGGGTAATGTTAATACGCTCAAGTGCGAGCTTGAATGTTCTTATACAGTTGACTTTACTAAGACAAATTCTATTGGAAAATTGTTGGGATTTCATAATATTTTGCTAAAGCCCAACGTTAAACATGTATCGCAAACACCTGTAAACATTCTGAAAATTAACGTGATTAAAATCGAGTGTAAAATCGTTACTGGCGCCTATCACAATAATAAGCTTGTTTATATAATACATGAATTTTCGCCATCAGTACCAGCTGGTTTCAAAATAATAGAAATTTCTCAAAATGTGCTTTATATGCCTGTATCCACCAAAATTATCAGCAACAATATATTAAAACTGGTTGATCAAGATGGTGAATTGGTTAATAAATATTCCATTAAATTGTAAAATAAAAATCAAAAATACCCAATTTTGGAATCGTGATGATATAATCAATGGCATACCATTTTCATTGCCGAAAACAAAACTTGATTGACGATTTCAAGCCTCATCAATTGGAGGAAGAATCAATCAAACTGCAATCAATCGATTTGAACAAAATAAGAAGCCTTTAAGAACAAGCCAAACTATTGAAAATTCTTGAAGCCGGTCCGGGAATTCATCCTGTTATCTGGAGTTTATCCACCTCTTTTATTATTTTACTAATCATACTTTTGATCATGTTTGCAGTTTGGAAAGTCTACAAGAAAAGGGCACTGTCCAGAAAGAAGAAAGAAGACATCCCTATGTACCATATTCCCGAAAACAACCCCGTATCCCGGTTATTTCCGTCTTTGGCAGGAGGAGTTATGTGCACGTAAAAGCTGAATAGTATCAGAAGTTCACGAAAAGCCCAGTCAGCACCTAGATAAGACCGAGCTTATAAATATAACCCATTTTACATTTGTTAACTATTCTTAATCCATTCTTTGTACCTGTAACAAATAAAATTGATTTTTTAAAAACGGTTTCCGTCGATAATTAATAATAACTTGTATTACAAAAATGTCTCATCATCAGGTCCAGAATACCTATTATGTCTTTTTATGCCCTTATTAACAATACACAGAGTGCCTTATGATGCCTGCGGCTATCAGTTTTTCGAAAAGGAAGTTTTAAATAATTTGACACCAGTAACAACAACAATAGGGTTATTGGGGATCATATGAATAAAATATTTTAGGTTTTTTACTTCTTGTTATACTGGAAGTTATTTTAAACTTTCTAATTTAAAAGGCACACCCTGTATATCGAATTTATACGCTATGTCTGCCTAAGTTAGTGTTATATAAAAACTTGTTTAAAATTAATATTTTGAAAATAGTTTTTTTATAAAAGTGCTGCATGGTCTATAACTTAAAATGACATCATCGGATATTGTTTTTTGGTATACGTAATATTTTAAATAATATAAAATATGTTTCGTAGGAAAGTACCGTTATTTTTCGACAATATTAAAAATAAAAAATTTTTTTAGAATTTTAAATAAATTTTATTTATGTCATCTCATTTGTTTTTCAAAAACGATTTTTTAAATTATTTATTATGCGATAACGATGAAAATTTAAATTTGTTTATTGAAGAATACCTATTTTGCAGTGTAATATCTAAAAAGCCTAATAACTTTTAAAACAATAAAAAGTCAAAGAAACGCTCATTACCTGTCGCATAAAAAAATTAAAGGAAAAGTTTTTTTTGTATATTGTCATATATACTGCATATTTAACACCTATTTTTAGTTCACTCACATTTTATTCTTTATAGGAATTTTTAATATTGTTTAAAATAACGGCACTTTTTCCTGAAAAAACATATATTTTTTTAAAAACCCCTTATACCAATAAAAAAATAATATCTGATGATTGCATTTTAGATTTTTAAACCAATTGAATCTTTTTCTTGAAAAAATAAACTTTTTTCGTAAAATTGATAGTAATACTTTTTTTTAATGTAGACAACTTGGGCGGACACACTGTGTGTATAATGTTATACACACGGGTGGTCTGTGGCCGAACGAAACATAGGAAATCCCATGTAAACTTTAAGGGGGATACGTTTTTAAAGAGACCAATATAAAAAACGCTCGTACAAGTTTAAAAAAATTATAAGCAAATCTTGAATTATTTAATTAAATGTAATTGCAAAATTACTAAATTTTCGGTTCAGGTAAAAACAAACAGGCACTTGTAAAATGATAGTTGTCTTTGACTTAAGGTTAAGTGTCAATTAATCAGTGACACCCTTAAAGCAAATTGTTTGCTGGTGGCTGCTGCCTGTTTTTACCGAAAATTTGCCAATTTTGCATTGTTATTACGTGTTGTTGTCGCTGTTTCGTGTGGCAAATTGCATTTTTTTTGAAAAAGAAAATAATAACAAAATAACCGTTATAGATGGAAACAAGAAAAATATAGGAAAAAAATTGCCCACTGAATAAAGAATATGTCAAAAAAATTAAAACAATTGAAGAGGGGTAAATACAAGATTTGGCAGAAAAGGTTTCAAAAAACGAGGTGAGCGTAATCAATTATCTGTCTAGGGTTTTATTTTATCGAAACAAAATTTTGCACGCAGGTCAGCAATGGTCCCGGTCAGAACCCTATTCAAATTATTAAAAAATAGTTATCAACGTTTTAATAAGAAAAAAATTACCGACTTTTAGCCTTAATACCTCGAAAACGGTTTTATCTATCGTCATGCGGTTAGAGGGTTATTAAAGGGGCTCTTTTGGAATCAAAACGCTTAAAAGGTCTTTAGTTTAAAATGCTTTATTTTCTCTGAGAAATATTTAAATACATTTTTTTAAATGGTGACCTTAAATCAAAAAACACAAATAACATTAAATCCTTTACAAAAGTTCTATTAAACAAGATAATAAGCAAATCCAGGTTTTTTCAAACGCCCCGTTTATTTTTTTTTTATTAAAAAATACTAAAATATAAAAAAAAATGGTAACGTTTTTTCAAAGGTAATTGATAAATACCCTTTAATTACTCAAATTACCAATATAATGCAAGTGCGGGTAAGTAAGACTATTCAGAAATATATTATAACTACGACAATGATATTTTTTTGCAAAAGTAAAAAACCGTCCCGGAATAAATGATTTTTTTTTAATTGTAGAAAACTATTAAAATCTTAAATACGCGATATCTGGTGCTCACTGAAACTTTAAGAATGTATTATTTACCAATATTTAAGTTTATTTCATTTGCGACGCTACTGTCGCATAAATATATTTTTTTTGAAATAAGTTTTTATTAAAGTATTAAAAGGGTATTTACAAACTATTAAAATTATCTGAAAAAATTCACCTCTGTGATAAACTGGTAAGTACAGGGAGGATAATACTAAAAAAAAATCCCAATAGCCCTTTTTGCCATCATTTGTTTTATAAAAATAAATAAAAATGGCAGTTAACATGAGATTTTTAAATGCCATTTTTCTCAAAAACTAATAATGATAGGAATAACATGTAGTACATATATTTTCTTGAAATTTCCAGTAAGGTTTATTTTTAAAAAATATATAGGGTTTTTCATTTAAAATAGCAAAGTTAAGAGCACTTCCGGGTAAACCGGACGTGCCACCTAAAATCTTAAACATTAGAAATCTGCATCCTATTCAACCATGTTAAAATTGTGTAACACCTTTTAAATAAAAAACAGGCTTAACAGTATCTTGTAGGCACCCGGTATATAAATTTCACTTAATGATATATTTTTGCCTTAGTTTAAAAAAATGTGTTTTGCCCTATATTCAAATAAATATAATTAACACAATACATTAGATATGCTTATTCTTCAATATCTTGACAGGAACATATAAAGTATTTAATTTTAAATTTTTTAGCTCTTTACAAAAACAATGTTTCATTAAGGTTATTCTGCTGATAAGTCGTCAAAGTAAAAATAAAATTAGCCTTTTAACCGTTGGTATGTTAAATATAAATAGAATATTTTTATACACGGTGTCCGGAATAGTAAGGTCATAAAAAATAAAGGTGAAACCACCATTTTGTATGTAATAAAAAAAAATGGATTTTTTAAAATTATTAAAATGGGGTAAAATTATTAAAAATTGTCTTGGTGAGCCCTTTAAACTTTATAATACAGATAAAGACTGATTTTATTTAATTTAATAATAAATTAATTTTTACAACAAGAAAATAATGGTTTATTAGATACAAAATGCTAGTATGTCTGGAATTAAAATTCGATTTTATGAAAAACAGTTTAAAAAATTCATTTAAAAAAGTATATCTTTTTGTAGAAAAACGATAAAAAATCAAACGGTCAAAGCAAAACGTCAAATTTGTCATTATGTGAATGTGTCAAAAATGCATCTCACCCTGTTTAATCCCGACTTACTAAAAAGCCGTTTCCTTCTAGAAAGAAGTATTAGAATACGATTATTTAGTTGCTCAAATATGATTGGTACTGTTCAAAAGTTATAATTAAATAGAATTTTTTTAATTCTTACTCTAAACGTCAATAACCCCCTAACGAAGTTCGATAGATCTTTTCTATATGAAGTACTAAAATTATTTTGCCCCAGTATATTTTCTTTATCAATATTTATAACAAAATTGTATTTTGCTAACACGTAGCGACCATGCAATTTACAGAATGTATTACGGTCGATGGTACCTTAGACGTTTACGGAAAATGGGACATTGGATTTTTTAAAATTTGATAGCAGCGTTGCCCCCTATACCAAAAAGTAGGATTATATTTGAGATTCTAAATAAAACACCCTGTATAGTTTAGTATTTTTAAATCCGCTATTACTTTATGAATCTTTTTGCTTAACATTATCATATGTCTATCTGTTTTGGAGATCGTAATTCTTTTCCACATTTTTTGTTCAGAATATATTCCAAATTTAATGGTTTTAAATACTCTATTTGCATTCGCAGAAACTTGAAATTCAGGGTGTAGCAACTCTGCTTTGGTTTTGTATGGAAAAATTTGTTTTAAATTAATTATTATATTAAGGCTCGGTTAAAATTCGTGACTTTTTCTATAGATATAAAAATATTAAAAAGTTTTTTAATGGAATATGCTGTATATTATTAAAGAATCTAAAGAATCATCAAAATTCTATTTAAATGATATATTATGTTTCTATACCCAAATACTATGTTTTTTGGAGATAAATGCAAGTTTCTTTAAAAATTTAAATTAATCATTATAGGTATTTACTAAAGATGGCCATCAACACTATCAAGTAATCATATTGTTATTTTAAGTAAAATATTTTTTTTTCTTTTATTAAAGAGGCGTAAAAACGCAAAGTAACGCGAAAAGGTCGCGATTTTAAGGGTGCTGAACCTTTTTTTTTGCTCTTCAATTTATTTTTAGACAAAAATTCTTTTTTTTTTTTCGTGTTATGTTCTCAAATTCTAAACTTAAACAACATATTTTAAAAATTATTTTAATCGCAGAAAGTAAGATTTTAAGCTTTTAAAGAAACGATAGCAATAAACTTTACTTTGTATCTGCTGATTTTCGCACTGTAACTGAAATCCATTTTACGACTGAATTAAAATTCTTTTATAAATTGGAAGCTAAATTTAAAGAGAAGCTTTAAGAAGCTGTATCAACAAGCTGCCAGGGAACCAATAAAGTCACTTTACATTTATTTTCATATTTTAAAAAACTTTTAGTGATTTGGTATTCTGGTAAAATTTAAAAGCCTGGGTCAAATTACTGGGTTTAATAGAATATAATTTGTAAAAGCAGGATGAAAGCAGTATAAATTTATTTATTAATTACATTTCAGCCTTTTTTATATGACCTTACACGGAATAAATTAAATAAAAAAATATGTTTAACAGTTTTCTTACAATAAAACTGATGTAGGTTATAAACTAAAAGCTAAAAAAGGATTGGTTCTAGATACCAGATTGCATCGATCTTTTCATCAATCTGGGGTATTGATCAGACAAATATATAATCGTTGGGCGTAGCATATCCAGAGTAAATATGATGATTAAAATTTTACGTGCCCAGCAATTTTATTATTTGTCTGATAAATATCCAAGATTGATGAGATGATTGGTGCGATCTGGTATCTAGAAATTTTTTTATATTTTAGTGCATAGCCTACATAATTTTTATTTGTTATCTTTTGTTTATATATATGATTTATTTTTAATTTTTTAGTGTTGCTTTTGGTTGATACATACATTCTATTAAGTTAATTTAATGTCATACTATTAAAGATTTTAGACAGAATCTAAAAAATAAATAATATATAGAGTGTTTTTTTTTAAATAAAGAAGTTGACATTAACTTCCGGTGTAACCGAAAGTAGTAGAGCTGTTAATTGTATGTCACCTACTAAACTTATAAAGCTAACGAATTTTTAAAATTTTCTACTTTTAAAGAAATCGTATTCGTAATTTCCGGTGAAACACCCTGTATAATAATAAAAAAGCGTTTTATTATTTAAATGTATATTTAAAAAGCATTTACCTAAAATACACTTTTATAAAATTAATAAAAAATAAAATATTAGTTCTGTAACATAAAATATTACTTACACTCAAATTCACAAAATTCTGATGTTTCTTATCCAGGTTCATATTTTACGAATATGGGTTTTCTTAAAACAATGCCGCATATTTTGTATTCCGCTGTTGTGTAATCTTCTATGATCTACTACGAAAATTTACGGGAAGTTCTTTACGGATATTCCTTTTCATTATTTATATAGATACAATAGGTACACTGATAAAAATAGAAGTCGTGTATCAAATAAATCAATTTATTTGACCAAAATTTATTGTGAATAAATAATTTTTATTTCAATTAACATAAATATATTTGTTTAAAATAAGTCAAGTTATTTGCTTTTATTTTAAAATTTATTTGACTTTATATGGATTTGAGTCAAATAAAATTACCTTGATATAAGTACCTCAACTCAACAGTAATAAAATTATTAGCAATAAATATTTTTTTATTTAATTCTAATAATTTGACTCCTTGAAGTAAATAATTGTAATTAGGAGAAGCAAATCAATCTAAAAACTCTTCAAATAACGCAGTCTATTCTAGTGAATAAATATTTATTCAAACCAACTCATATTGGCTTAGCCGTGACCTTCGAGGTCCCGGCTTAGCGACCAAAAACAAAGCGGCAGCCGACTCTTCCAAGAAAACGATGCGTATGTCACGTGGTTTTCTACCCCTCGCGCTATTAGTCCGATTCTGATTCTACATAATCACGCCACTTGCTCTTCTCTTGCAAACGGTCTCGATGTCTTTAATTAGAATTTTTTCGCTTCCGTGTTTTGTGTTTGTGACGTTTGCGTTAACCTAAATAATGATTGTTGTTATGGTGTTCCAAACATTTACTAATTAAACGTTTAATGTGGCAAAAGAGTGTAGAATCTGTACTACATACATACAAAATATATTCTTTAGTGTATTTTGTAATATGTCAAATGGCGTCGGTCGTTCAAGAGCTGTTGGAAAAATGGGGCCTTTCCCATTTATGGCCGACATTTGAAGGTAAGAATTTTTTAAAGTATTAAAAAAATCTATTTATTTTAAGTAATTTAGTTTTTTTTTATTAAAATTTAGTAGAAAATGTGCAGGTGGTATCTGTATTGGAAAAAATAATATTTACGTATTTTATTAGTCCATGATTGTTTAAAATACCTTGCATTTCTTCTGCCATTTGCTTTGATGTTACAAAAAAGTACGATAATTATTTACTTATCGGACACCACGCCGATTTTAATGATTTTTGGCATCCGGGGTTTTTTGGGGCTGATTACGAATCTGAAAGAATTTTTAGTCGGTAACGTGTCGTTTTCGAGATATCCACCATCTGAAAAGCAAATTTACCTTATTTTCACTATATTCCGCCTTCTTTTTGCACACAATTCTTGATTTATAGCAGAATTGACACTTGCCATTTAATTTCCACCTCTTAAAAACCCATTTTTCCATTTATTTACTCCTTTTTCCATAAAATTGTAAAGCTTCACTTTCAATAACAGTATAGCCATGACGGAGCCATGGCTACTGTAATTAAAATGAGTGAAAGTAAAGCTTTGCCATTTTATGGGAAAAACGAATAAAATAAATTTAAAAATGGGTTTCTAAGTAGTGGAAATGAAATAATGAGTGCCAATAAGGTGAATTTAGGTTAGTTTTCTATTCAAGATTGATGATGAATATCTCGAGAACGAAACGTGGTTACGTCACACTATACGGAAACACTATAACTTAAAATTTTTGCATGTTTTATTTATCTATATGGTAAAACACGGTCTAACAAATCAAATAGAAGGCAGAAAATTGCAAAAACTTTTAATAAAGACATAAAAAATTGTTTAAATACGAAAATCACAGGAAAATGCATGGTTTAGTTTACCGTCGTGATTACGGTTAGAGTATTTGGAAAACCGGTGTTGCCAAGTTGTTTATTTTTATAAGATACATCAACTTTGTGTTGTTTTAAATATATGTGGAGGTTAGGTGAACAGGTTAGTTTTTGTTAGTCAACGATATTTTTTGTTACTTCTGCTAAGTTATGCTTAGTTTTAGCAAGTTCTAGTAGGCTCTGATAGGTCTATCTTAACATATCTTTTATTTGTTTTTAGGAATAATATACCTGTATGGCAACACTGTATGAATTTTGCGACTTTTAAACTTATTTTTCTAATAAAAAAAAAAAACCGCATTTGTTTTTCGTGAAATGTATTATTTGAGAGGCCCTTTTTTTGCTTGGTTTTGAAAAAAAGTGTTTATGACAGATTTGTAACTTTTATTTTTATATTAAATTAATTTATTTTTATTTATTTATAGATGTATCAGATGAAGCAAAAAATAGTAAAATTTTGCTAAAAAAATTCTGAACCCGTAGCATAAGTATTAGATCATTGGAAAAATTGGAAAAAATCGTATCCAGTAAGAACTCTTTCAAAGGGTACCTCCATAAATGACTACCTGGAAGAATGGCCTGTACTTAAGACACAACTTGCACCAGAGTTGGTAAGTACGAAATTTTTACTTTTTAATTAAAAAAGTGAAAAATTTTACCTAAGCCACAAAGTGAAATTTTAAAAAGCTTTCAGATAAACTTCCTAACTGATAAATGTCAATACTATACATGCTACACCTAAATGTCAAATTCAATTAACTCTTTATTCTCAAATTTGTATTTAAGATCGATCGATTTTAGATGAATTTATTTACAGGATGTCGTCATAACATAACTTTAACACGAAAGCTCAAAAACCATATTGCCCATGATAACTGCTTTAAACACTAACTTTTTTCTTTACTTTTTTTTCTGAAATAGGTAACAAGGCAATATATAGTACTATTATTTCATCCATGTAAATTCAAAAAGTATGTGGTGCTCTTTTGTACACCACCCGGGAAGACGAAGGTTAATTTATGATTCATTATTAAAACATGTTTATAAGAAAAAAATTGATAGGTTTCCTATACATATTTTTACCTTTTAGGTTAACTACGATTTTGAACGTCTTCACTCATTACAAAGTCTTGATCTTGAAGAGAAATTTGACTCCTTGTATGGAAAAATTTTAGAAATAAGAAAAAATAATTTGAAAATTCTAGTTGCGCCCCTGTTTGAAATATATTAAGCTAATAAAGTATTATTCATATAATAATTAGTTTTGTTTTTTTCTATTTGTTTAATTCCCTAATGCTATATGTATAGGTTTTTCACTACCTATAAACAATCTCTTAAAAAGCAACAAAATTATATATAAGATACATGTCTGACCATATTTTTCCAGTATTCTTTACTACATCGAAACAGTAAAAAGCTTTTTTACGACTGCTATAAAAAAGTGTCTAAAAATGCACGTCAAACAGGATATGAAAATGACCAAGTTTACATGATACTATTGTGTAAAAATTTTTCACATGTCAACCAAATAAAAATATTTTATTTTTTGTCATTTAGTCTTGACATAAGCGTGTGAAAACTTTTTACACGGCGGCGGCGTATGAAAAATTTTCACAGTCACATCATAATCCTTATTTTCTGCTTTCATGTGCAACACGTTTGAAACTGACTCTTTGCACACTCTTATGACTTTTAGCACTCGCCTACGGCTCGTACATAAACGTCATACTTGTGTGCAAAGAGTCTTTTGAAAACTTGTTGCACAATAAACTATTTTAATAAGTGTGTTTTACCCTATATTTGTATTTAACTGATTCGATATACACTAATTGGCTATTAAGAAATTAATGTATTATAGTATCACTTATATAATTTTTAAATAACTTGTTTTCGGTAGTTTTTAGGAAAACAGCCTCTTGACAAAATGTTATATAGATATTTTATGATGTCATTTTCATCTAAGCTTTATATTTTTCAGAGACTATATTCACATCATATTTAATACAAAATTCAAGCAGTGTGTTAAATAAATAAAATAATTTATGCAGCTGAAACTGGCAGCTAACTTTATGATTTTGTTATATGTGCCATAATAAAGTTATATTTATTTATTTATTGTAATGTGTATGAAAAATAAATAAACATATTTATTTTGGCACCTATGACAAAAAAATGTCTGGTTGCTAGTTACCAGCATATAAATTATTTTATTTATTTACCACAAGAATTACTGGCATTTCAAACTAACGGTTGATTTAAAATAAATATCTTAAATGATTTAACACAAGTAAGGAAGCATGTCAGTCAAATAAATGGTTTATTTTAAACAAATAATACAAGTAATACAAGACAATTAAGCCAATATTTCAGTCAAATCAATGGTTTATTTATGAAAAATAACCCAAATGATTGAATCCAAATAAGATAAGTGTTATGGTAAATAAATATAAAATTAAATCGGAATAAGTATTTATTTGAGGTAAATAATTACTAAAATTTTATCAAGTAATTATTGTTTGGCGCAAAACCTAATATCTTTTGTTTTAAATAAATATTTGGTTTTCATTCAAGGAAAGAGGTATTTAAAACAAACATATATTTACTTGTTTTTTTTAAGTAGTGATTTATTTGAAATAAATATCCATATAGATTTCAAATAATTCTGTAAAAAATCTCAAATACATATTAGTTTGGCAAATAGGAAACAAATATTTATTTGGTGTAATATCAAATTTATTTAACACAAATAAATAATTTTATCAGTGTAATAAAGTATTTTTATTCTAGAATTTAAGTTTTTTATTTAAAAAATATTTATTTATTTTGTGGCCATTTAAACATACATTGTCAGCCAGTCAAAAATGTAAACAGGCAATGCATGGGGAGAAGACGGTCTAACGCGAATGCCGGCATGTAAATATTTGGATGCCTAATAGTGCCTGCTTTTTATAGCATTATTGGTCAATATATCTATAAAAGTAGCTTATACAGTATAAAGATTTTAACCATTTACAATATAACAAACAATTTAAACATTTTTGATATTAGCCGAGGTATAAGAATATTTTATCTACTAAAAATTAATAAGTTTTTAGCGCCCGTTTCTGGTTTGTTTTTAAAAATTTAATGTTTTTATAACGCAAATAAACCTTTTGCACGTAAGTAGGAAAAACAGTTTTTATTCGAAAAATAGATTAATGCAGGCCACTTTCAATTTAGTTTTCATCTTCTAGATGAAGAGGTGATCTGCAAACCGTAGTTTTTGACAAAATCAACAAAATCGATTTAGGTATGGGACATTATAATTTAGAAAGTGTTCCATCGGAAAGACCACATTTTTGGCATACCAAACGTTTTTATTTCCTTAAAAACACCAAACGCCTGTGTGGTCTGTTGGATGAAACACTATTTAAAATATAATATCCCATACATAACTCTGTTTTGTTAATTTTGTCAAAAACTGCGGTTTGCAGATCATCTCCTCAGATAGCCTTTAAACTTTAATGCACAATTTAAAAAAAAAAAACAAGAAATATTCTTATAAGTACTTTAAAGTAGTTCCAAGTTATGTAAAACTAGATAAAAACATTAAAAAAGTGTGTTGTTTATTATTATTTTTTTAATAATAAAATTCATTTATAATTTGGGCACTTTATATCACTAAATGGCATAAAGCAAAGCCGCTTTTTGCATCTGTCTGTAATATGTATGTATGCTTAGGTTTTTAAAACTACACAACAGATTTTGATGCAAGTTTTTGTAAAAGATAAAGTGAATCAAGAGGATTTATGTTCTGGTTCTGGTAAAATTTGTAATGTAAAGTCGTAAATAAACACAGGATTTTCCGCTTTCCATGCAAACGATGGCTGGTATGGGAAAAGGAAAATTGTTTTGGTTAGCTTTGGTTAAATAAGGTTATTTTTAATTAGTTTTTGGTAAATTTGAATCTGGTAAGATAAAATTTAACGCATGCAAAGAAGCGGGAAAAGCTAGTTCATAATATATACCTAGTAAGTAACTACGGTTACCGACTCTTTAAATTTTACTTTTTTAATCAATGCAATAATTTTTTTATTTAGGTGTTTTTCCTAATTTAAAGATCCTAAATTACCTTACCTTTTTTGAACTAATAAATGGCTGCCACTTACCTGAAAAAAAGTAATAAATAAATAAATTTCAATTTTACTTTTTAATATTACAATTTTTTATTTTTTGACTTTAAGTTAAAACAGACATTAAAAGCAAAACTAACCTGTATGAATAAATTTGAAATTAGGCATGCAGAGTTATCTGGATGTCCAAGCCAGACGGCTGATAGTAAACGTATTAAAATTGAAAAGCAAGAATAGCAATTTTTTTAATTTCCTAGGGTGACGCTCCAAACGTATGTGGAGTTTATGGTTAAGAATTACAGAAACAACAAATGTTAATAGAAAAACTGGGCAATATGTCTTACCAGCTTTAAGCAGTGACTATTTTTTCGCTACTTACACGGAATTTAAAATTAACCATATATTATATATTTACTTGCTATATTTTTTTACATACAGATTAACCAAATTAGTACCAAAATGACTATTAAAATTAGGTCTTTTTTCATTTGCGATTTGTACAAATGATGATGTACTAGCTTAAAAACTGCACCAATTTACATGATCCCTTTATAAGTCATTCTCTGGTTAATAAGACCATTTAACACAATAATTTTTAATGTTTATTTTTTGTTTTCCTAAAAAGACAAGTATTTTTGTTGCTAATTTAAAAAAGTATTTGTCTATTTTACTTTAAAATTTTTCCAAATATTGACTTTAGCTCGTTAACATATCAGTTCTCCTCACTGATCTCAATAAGTTGCCAATGCTTGTTACCTGCGCGAAACAAAGGTTAAAATTCATGGGCAACTAAATGAGTTTATGCGCAAGCAAATCAAATGGAAACGCGCCTGGCGCATCATGTGAATTTATCGCCGCTTTTCCGTTTGAAGGACGTTGAGTCAGTACCGTTTTAAAATAAATTTTAAAAATACAGTTACATCCAAAACGTCTAATACGCTATATGTCAATTGTTGCCGTATTATAATATATAAAAAAGTATTAAAAGCAGTCCCGGATCTAAGAGGGGGGGCAAACGGTGGTGTCTGCCACGGGTGATACCTTTAAGGAGCGGTAAATTGAAACATGAAATGTATAAGAAAGTGGCGATTGTAAGAAAGAAAGACGTTTTTTTTTGGTCGTCTTTTAATATGTTATTATACATAGGTATTTATAAAGAAAGCAATTTTAAAGTTAAATAAGTAAGTATAGCATTACATAAGTTTTAATAATGTAACTGAATTAATGAAATGTTATCACCTGATTTACTAATCTGACAGTTTTCAATAATTAGAACGTAAAAAGTATTTTTTAAACATTCTAATAATAATATTATTGACTTGAGCGTTTGTGTTATTTATTGTAGCAACATTTTAAATTTTGTTTTTAAACCTCTCTGTAATATGTTCTGAACTTTAAATGTGTAATGATATGTAAATGTCCAATTTTTCTCTAGCTTAATTTTATATTATTAATTTATCCACCATATTACTTTTTATACCCATTTTTTAAGTGCTTTTAATCACTATAGGTTAGCAGCCAATTAAAAAAAATATTCCATTCTTAGAAGTTCTTGGACCGACATTCTTCTGCTCTGATATTGCGAAACCACGACATTGTTTTTTTGCCGATACCATTTTGCCTCCTTTATCTTGCCTTGACTTACACCATTCTACAAAATGAAACAAAAGTAGTGGACCCAGATATGTGATATATGCTAAATTCTAACCTTAAAATATCGAAGTATAAAATCAGAAATTTTTTAACGCTTTTTTGCAAAGTACTATATATTGACGGATGCTAAAGCAAAATTTACCCTTAATTTAAGTTCAGAACATTAATAAAAAATGTATTTTGCATGTCTGGGCTACCATCACTTTTTCTTTAAGATCAGGAAAAAATTGTGAATTTTCTGATCACGCATTCATGTTTAGTAGTCAAAAATACATCACAGAATCTTGGTCATATTCTTTTTCTTTATTTTATCAAGTGGCACTTGAGCACTTACGATATTAAATTAATATTTTTGTCAACGTAACCCAGGTAATCCGTTTACCGTTTTTTAAAGATAATTTAGCAAATCTTTGTCCTTATTCACTGTTAACGTATTATTTTAGGTAGCATTTTTTAATTATGTTTTAGATACATCCGGGTTACCTAGATGAGGCATGTAGGCAATAAATTCTCGCGTGTGGACTTAAAGCTTTAATTCTAAAAACAGTTGCTAATAATAATATTTAACAGATTTGTTGTACAGAAAATATAAAAACATAAATTCTCTGCTAGAGCAATAATATACCGAGCCAACAAGACAGTTATAATATTTTAAATATAGCCAAGGGATTGCGGGAGAATTAAATTGAATTTATTTTAAAAACAATATAATTTCTGCGAAATCCGATATTTAAAAAAAATTACTAAAATCAAATAAAAACTTTAACACCCTCTCTATCTTGCAAACAATCAACTTTGGGACTTAAAAAATTTGCGTTAAATGCCACTTTTTTAACACGCTTTTATTAACTTGGGTTGTAACTATCTATCTATCTATGTAACGGAATCTTTGAGCCTAATTTTAACCAACTTCCAGCTATTCGATTTCTTAGAAACTTTGCACACGTGTCAAGGACCGATGAAGATGCAATAATTTAAAAACAGTATCCCGTTATCTTTTTTTGAATCGCCAGGAAAAAAAAATCCATTATATTATAAAAACAACACCTAGGATGCCATCTGTTGGCAACATTTCAAACTTTGCTATTAAATGAAGAAGAAATTTTTTAGTTTTTACACAATTTGGTTAGTTGCACCATTGGTGTTCAATTTTTATGAACAATAAAAATATAGGGTTAGTTGCACCATTGGTGTTCAATTTTTATGAACAATAACAGTTAATAAATGCCGTTAACACGCTTTTATTAACTTGGGTTGTATGTATCTATCAATCTGGCTGGCTATGTAACGGAATCTTTGAGCCTAATTTTAACCAACTTCCAGCTATTCGATTTCTTTGAAACTTTGCACACGTATTAAGGACCCATGACAATGCAATAATCTGCAAACAGTATCCCTTTATATTTTTTTAATCGCCAGGAAAAAAATTCCATTATATTATAAAAACAACACCTAGGATGCCATCTGTTGGCAACATTTTAAACTTTGCTATTAAATGAAGAAGAAATTTTTTAGTTTTTACACAATTTGGTTAGTTGCACCATTGGTGTTCAATTTTTATGAACAATAAAAATTAATAAGTTCTTTTACACAATTGGGTTAGTTGCACCATTGGTGTTCAATTTTTATGAACAGAATAACA
The DNA here is from genome assembly GCA_014170235.1 of Listronotus bonariensis. Classification (NCBI taxonomy): domain Eukaryota; kingdom Metazoa; phylum Arthropoda; class Insecta; order Coleoptera; family Curculionidae; genus Listronotus; species Listronotus bonariensis. Next base: position 466,616 of record JACEGR010000051.1, on the reverse strand, counting down.
GTTAATAAATGCCGTTAACACGCTTTTATTAACTTGGGTTGTAACTATCTGGCTATGTAAAGGAATTTTTGAGCCTAATTTTAACCAACTTCCAGCTATTCGATTTCTTTGAAACTTTGCACACGTATTAAGGAAACATGACAATGCAATAATCTGCAAACAGTATCCCGTTATCTTTTTTGGATCGCTAGGAAAAAAATTCCATTATATTATAAAAACAACACCTAGGTTGCCATCTGTTAGCAACATTTCAAACTTTGCTATTAAATGAAGAAGAAATTTTTTAGTGGGTTGCAATATATTGGCAACGGTCCAAACATTGCCTGGATTGCCATCTGTTGGCAAAATTTCAAACTTTGCTACTTAATGAAGAAGAAATTTTTTAGTGAGTTGCAATCTGTTGGAAAAATTTTAAAATTTGCCACTCTTGTTCATTAAAAAAATTTTCGCCATTTTGTCAAGAGTAGCAGAAACTAAAAATGAAAAATAATTAATAGTTTAAAAAAACTAAAAAAACACGCTTTTATATGCAACCGAACTAAAAATTAGAAAATAATTTTTCATTAAAAAAATATTGTCATTTCATAGTAAAAAGCGTGGTGTGATAAATATATTAAATGTTATAATTATTATATTTGCAAATATCTATGATGGAAAAGTTATGAAAAATAGTAAAATGCACCCCACGCTTTTTACTATGAAATGACAATATTTTTTTTAATGAAAAATTATTTTCTAATTTTTAGTTCGGTTGCATATAAAAGCGTGTTTTTTTAGTTTTTTTAAACTATTAATTATTTATTAACTTGGGTTGTAACTATCTGGCTATGTAACGGAATCTTTAAGCCTAATTTTAACCAACTTCCAGCTATTCGATTTCTTTGAAACTTTGCACACGTATTAAGGAAACATGACAATGCAATAATCTGCAAACAGTATCCCGTTATCTTTTTTGGATCGCCAGGAAAAAAAAATCCATTATATTATAAAAACAACACCTAGGTTGCCATCTGTTGGCAACATTTTAAACTTTGCTATTAAATGAAGAAGAAATTTTTTAGTGGGTTGCAATATATTGGCAACGGTCCAAACATTGCCTGGATTGCCATCTGTTGGCAAAATTTCAAACTTTGCTACTTAATGAAGAAGAAATTTTTAGTGAGTTGCAATCTGTTGGAAAAATTTTAAAATTTGCCACTCTTGTTCATTAAAAAAAATTTTCGCCATTTTGTCAAGAGTAGCAGAAACTAAAAAATGAAAAATAATTAATAGTTTAAAAAACTAAAAAAAACACGCTTTTATATGCAACCGAACTAAAAATTAGAAAATAATTTTTCATTAAAAAATATTGTCATTTCATAGTAAAAAGCGTGGGGTGATAAATATATTAAATGTTATAATTATTATATTTGCAAATATCTATGATGGAAAAGTTATGAAAAAATAGTAAAGTGCACCCCACGCTTTTTACTATGAAATGACAATATTTTTTTTTTAATGAAAAATTATTTTCTAATTTTTAGTTCGGTTGCATATAAAAGCGTGTTTTTTAGTTTTTTTAAACTATTAATTATTAATATACGGTAGACAGATAAAAAAACGACATTTCTTTTTCCTTATTATTTTTAAATTATTGTTGAATATAATAAAAAAAGTCTTGTAAAAACCACAGCATTTAATGGTAACTTTTTAACCACAGCATTTAATATGAACTTATAAACTGTTGCTAGGCTTACTTTTACTTTCAGTACACGAAAGAAAAGTTAACTTTTCCAGAGTGGGCGGAAAGTAAAAGTCAGGAAAGTGACACTTTCAGACTTTTTAAAAGTCGGAAATGTCAACACTACATACATGGTTGTAAATAAAATAAATTTTCTAAATGACATATTTCTTTAAAACTAAAAGAAAGGTAGTTTACTCTTGTAGAAAAAAATATTTTTACATTTTTTGCGCACCAACTAAGCTATTTCACCGCTGATCATTGGCTTATGCTATTAACATGTAAAGGTAAATATTATAAATAAATTCACTATTAATTAATTAATGATTTTTAATTGTAGCAGACCTATGCTGGCATCACTTGTATTCACAACATTAAAATCTGCCTCGAAAAGAATATTTCATTTAATTAACAGATGAGGGTATATTTTCTGTCGGATCTTTGACTATAACAGATAATAAAAACATTTAATATTAAGGTTATAATTGAATCGTTTATTTCAGAACCCAGCCAACTGACATTTTTGGCGAATATGAGATTTACAGTCTCACCTTCTAGTCTAAGAGCCAGCTTAAATCTGACAACACATTCTTTACGGTATCTGAAATTTCGTCCAGTGAGACTTCTATACCTAGTAAACAAGCAATGGGTACTAGCTAAGCCCGGCCGCGGTAGGTTTGGGGTCCCTCAGGTGAGACAGGTATGAGAATTAAGTAAATTTTTAAAGTATTTTACGGCGTCTGCCGTTTTAATATGTCATAATATACTTCTAGAAAAATTGAAAAATAAATATGGCTGCTTATTTTGAAGGTTGCAACATCCTGGCAGCCACTTTTCAAAATTCGGAAAAAAAAATTTTTAAAGTATTTTACGGCGTCAGCCATTTTAATATATTATTTATTGAACTATTTTAAGCTAATATTGAAAATGGCTGACATTTTTTACGGTTGTAACTATCCGGTTTACAGCGAAACATTACCTGTAGTCCGTGCATATGTTCATCCACAGTTATAATTTTCTCATTCGTAAAATTTATATAACATTAAAATTAAATTAGTCAATGCAAATTTTTTTATAAATATACAATTAAACAAACATATCTACTACTTTAAATGTGCATAATAAGGAAAAAAAGGTTTATTATAAGGCTGTAATAAATATAAAATTATTATAAAGATGTAAAAAAAATCAAACATTAATTAGATATATTCATTATTCATATTAGAATATATTTATTTTTGGAAATAATGTATAACGATGAAATAATCATGAAATATTTTATAATTAATTTTCATCTTCGGAATCGTCTTCAGAAAGTGTCAAGTCATCTTCATCCACCAAGTCAGATTCTGTAAAAATAAAATACAAATTTTTAAATAAGCTTATGTTAATTAAAATGCTGTTACAATAAATGTTACAATGCTGTCATTACCTTCAGGATTTAGAATCAAGTCGCTGACAAAGCAAGGAAGTTGGTCTCCTTCGAACCACTTAAATACGTAACGGTTTTCCATCTCCATCCAGCCATATTCAAGGGGATTCAGTGATGTGGGCTCTTTCGCATGAGCATTTTTCCATGCTGGAAATATAATGCGTCCTTAAAACTTGTTGGTACAGTTCAGATTTACACGAAGGGATTAAGCTTGCATCAAAGCTCCGGACTTTTTTATTAAAATTTTCGTTCATGTCTACAGCCTTGTAGGAATTAACGAACAGCTGAAATCTCCCATCATCAACATCGATGGATTTTTAGCATTGTACATACTGCAAGGGTACTTCTGGATAACATCAAACAGTTCACGTATGGTATCCTCAGTCAGGCCAATCTCACCGAAAGCAGCGAATGCTTTTTGAAATTCAATGTTATTTTTTAGTAACGTAAAAGGTTTTTTGCCCCGATTATAAAAAGCTGGATTGAAATCACAACCAGTGAAAGCGTGGAAGCCAATTAAGCTTTTAGCTAGAAGTGGACCAAGTTCGGTATATATTTTGCTGACATCAATAAACCTTTCGTTGTTTCCTGTCCCGGTTAGCATCCAAATGTGAGAAGAAGGATTTTTCAAATTAACCATATTGCCCAGCATGATTATTAAAATATCAGTATCTGAACCTCTAATAACAATATTAGACTGATCAATAATGCTACAAGCATGGAAAACAATTTTACTGTCTGCTTCTTCATGAGATTTACAACACAAATCTTCGACGATACTTGACTCGACTTTGCCGTCATTGGATCTATATGAATAACAATTTTTGAAACTCAAATGGATCAATTTATTTCTAATAAACGGAGAAACATCATCCGTTGCCCAATGTGTAGTGAAAAATTCAATAAGAGCTTCCTTGAATTTGGTATTTCGCATTTCTTTCGTAAAGAAGTCACTTGGTCTGGTTTGGTCTGGTCCAGAAATCAAGTAATCAATTAGTGGTGCTTCGTGTCGAAGACTCCGCTCGTTGTCTTTGATGGAAGGGTACCAATATTGATCAAAGATAACATCTATTCTGGATGCTGAAAATTTAGTAATCATTTGCAAAAATTTCTTTGAAATATTACCAAAAGTCCTGGGTACTTCTTTCATAGCATGTAGAATAAAGAAACCGTCAATCAAATATACATCAGCGTGACTTGGTGGATCATGGTCGATTTTTTCGATGTTTGATGGCTGTAACTCTGCTGAAATATCTTGTTTTTTATTAATGCCTATCTCTTCCAAAACGTGGGTGATAATAGTTGATCGAATATCATGACTACGAGCCCAACGTTGACGAGCTGCGATGGAATCTGTCAAGTGAGTGATTCCAGTTAGTCGCCTAGCAGCATCCGCATTGATCGTTTGCTTTAGAGTTAAGTCAATCGGCTGCCTCAAAAATGGTTTTCCCGTACGTTTAATTCCAAAGAACCCTTTTTTAAAATCTTCTTCTAGTCCTGGATGAGTTGAAGCAACTTTCATAAGGTTGTAATGATATGTAACCGTCCACCTTGCATAATTTTGGTGATTAAATGAAAAAAATAAGTTTGTAATTTTAGGTAAAATATTTTTGAATAGCTCAAAATCTCCAAAACGAATACTTCTGCTAAGAGTTAAATAATAATATACAAGCTTTACGTACACCATATAAAACTGAGCAGTTTTACCAAAATCACCATGGAGAGTTTGTTCTTCAAATTTAACATAATTTGCACATAATTCTTTGAGTTTTTCGTCGTGAATAAAAATATTGGTGTTTGGCAAGATTTCAATCTTTGCAATTCTTGAAATATATCATCTGATATTTCAATTTTTTCATGTTCCAAGAAAGATCGGAAATGAAGAATTTGCAATCCTAAGGCCATCATAGGATGTAACCTCTTACACCGGTTAAAATGTTTGCCATCTAAAAACTTGCTACAGACCCACTCGCAAGCAACTCACTCTTAACCATAATTGTTGACAGTCCACAGCCATCAATGAATTTCCCAATAGCTTTAAAATAAGATAGCATGATGTGAAAAGAATCCAAATGTATAAATAACTTGGAAAATTTTTACTTGTATCAGTGGCTTTAATTTGAAAAGCGATTTTTGCTATAGCCAAGTCGTATGTTACTTGCATGTAAGGTTGGTTGATTTCTTCTAAAATTTTCATACTTTGCTCCATTGTTTCTAAAACTACTGGGTGAGCTGTTGGAGATGCATTGATTGGAGTGAGATAAGAAATTAATTGCTGAGGACTGTAATCTTTTGTTACAGCACTGTTAAAACCTGCCCACATTGGGATATCTGGTAAATGTACAGCATGGCTAAGCATCCAAACAGTATCGATACGATTGTACAGATCTTCATGGATGATATTTTCTTCTTCTCTTTCAGAAACTTCAGGTTGAAAACCACTGCTCATTTTACTTTTTTTGGAAAGAACGGTAATTCTGGATCAATTGCTTCAAAAAATCGTCTTCGACGTCTTTTAGAATGGATTTCTCGCAAATCATCTACATCTTCAATTTCTTCAATATTTTCAAGGGTAGGATCGATGTTTTGATATATTATCCCTACTGTATCGTGAAGAGTATCTTTGCCGGTTTTCGTATCAACAAATCTATCAAAATTATCATATGCAATACCCACCGACAAATTATCAGTTCTATTGATGATTTCTGGACACAGTCCAGCTCGAGAAGTCGATGTATAAGTAGCTTCAGTCTCAAGTTCTTCAATCGCATTGTAGCTAATGCAATGTCCGTAGCGGTTGATGATATCAACTACCTTACGGCTGCTAGTGAGACTTTTTAAAGTGATACCTAAACATATATGTTTGGGAGTTTTAAGATTTCCATTGTGAGTCATATAAATTAAGTCTTGGCTCACAGAATTGACGTGACGTTTGAAACTCTCACTTTGTTGTCGTTTGCGAAAATAACTTCCAATAACTGATGCCACAAAAAGGATTGATGGGACTGAACATTCACCTTGGATTAATTTCTGAATATTTAAATTATCTGGAAGCTTTGATTTTTCAATGTTCATTATTTCTTTATGTAAAATCGAGGCTGCTGCTTGTAAAATGTCTCTTTCTTTTAAATGAGCAAATAAAGATTCATCTATAGAAGTAATGCCTTTCGGTGCAATTACTTTTTTATGACCTGATTGTAGTATTTGAATATTCCCAGCAAATTGAACACGAATCTTTTCTTCTAAATATTGTGATGAAATTACTGAACTTAAGGTATGTCCCATATCATTACTTAACTCGCTGAAATAATCGATATATTGCCTATGCAGTAATGAAAGAAAATAACAACGTCCTTTTTTAATTACATTTTCTTCGATCAAAGTGCATATTTCCTGAAAAACAGTTTGGTGATATTCACGGGAAATATGCCACGATGTTTTAACAGGACTTTTTGTAATTTTTTTGTTTCTGGCGTCTGTTCGGCAATTTTCATGGTAATATATTTTATTGCTCGTAATATTCTGCAGCTTATCCAACATTTCATTGTAATAGTCTGAATTAATTTTAAGATTCTTCATAATGCTTTCTTGAAATTGGTCTTTATTACAACTGCGCAAATTTTCTATTTTACTATGAAATTTTTTATTTTTTTTCTCACAAAAAAAAACAAATATTACCTTTTACGATTGGACTTTCATTTCCTGCAGCTAAATTATCCGTTGGTGAATTTAATACATTAGAATCTGTAACGAAGCTTGCTTCCAACGATGTATCCAGTTGAGAATTATTACCCTCTATTACAACTTCGTCTAGTACAGATGAATCTAAAGATAAGTTAACATTTTGAGTCACAGTTTCAGCAATCATAGAATTATCTTTTGACGTTGACGGCTGCTGAACAGATAGTGATTCCGTTGATAACTTATTAGATTGAGATGTTGATGGCGCAACATCTTTTTTTTGTATCTTTCATTTCATAAAACTTTGTCTTTAAAGCTGTGAAAACCCGATAACAACTGCGATGATATCCACAATCATAAAGATCTGAAGGTAAAATTACATCTTTGTATTTTAGGTTATGATGTTTTCGTAAGTCTAGAATACGCTGACACTTTTTTAAAGTTTCTTCAGAAAATAAAAGCACTTTTTCGTCTTTTTCCGACGCACAAATCACACACTTTAAATTATCAGCCATACTGAAAAAGTAATGGAAAATAAATTAACAATCAATAAATGCAATAAAAACTATTCACAGTAGTATGTCTCTATACTTTCAACATGCAACTAACTAAAATATATTTGTCCGTAAATCGTTGGGCCAGGTGTGCCTTTGTGTTCGTAAAAGGAACTAAATTCCCACCACTCAGCCCTAACATAAAAGGAGAAAATGTTTGACTAAAGAAATAGAGAGAGAGAGCATAAACTACTACTCTTACTATACTACATGTTTTCTAAGCATAGACTGCAGGTAATGTTTCGCTGTAAACCGGATAGTTACAACCGTAAAAATGTCAGCCATTTTCAATATTAGCTTAAAATAGTTCAATAAATAATATATTAAAGTGGCTGACGCCGTAAAATACTTTAAAAATTTTTTTCCGAATTTTGAAAAGTGGCTGCCAGGATGTTGCAACCTTCAAAATCAGCAGCCATATTTATTTTTCAATTTTTCTAGAAGTATATTATGACATATTAAAACGGCAGACGCCGTAAAATACTTTAAAAATTTACTTAATTCTCATACCTGTCTCACCTGAGGGACCCCAAACCTACCGCGGCCGGGCTTAGCTAGTACCCATTGCTTGTTTACTAGGTATAGAAGTCTCACTGGACGAAATTTCAGATACCGTAAAGAATGTGTTGTCAGATTTAAGCTGGCTCTTAGACTATTCGTATAACCAAAAATTTGTTTTTTTTTATTGTATTCTTTAACTTAAAATTCATCTGCTATAAAAAAGTGTTAAAAAATATATATATTATAAAATTTTATTTTATTTCAAAAACGTTAGCTTTAAAAAATATATGGTTTTAACAAATATTTAGTATTAAAGTGTTAATACAAGTAACATCTGTTTTGGAAACTTATTAAGAACAATTTAAACTTTTCTTTGGCCAAAATTTTTGAAGATATGTTCTGTAGTTTGGCGGATTCATTTAATGAATGGTATTTCTTTGGGTACACGCCAAAATTAAATTAATTTAATTTTTTTTTTTTTGGTTTTTAGTACTTTTAATTTAATTTTGGCGTGTACCCAAAGAAATGCCATCCAAAATTTTTATTAATTATAAAGCTAGAATGTTTTATGTTGTTTAGCAAAGATTAGATACACTTAACTAGTTTCTGGAATAAACATATAAATTATACACTTGTGCAGTTAACTTAAAATTTACTGCAATATAAAAACAAAAGGCACATTTTTAACAAGACTTTAGCAAAGTTATGGAAAAAGAAAACCCTTTTATAAAACACCATTTTTGTTTAGATCTTAAAAATTATTAAAAAATCAAAAAATAAAACAAGTACCAATTTGTAAAATTCAACATTATTTGCAAATCGTTAGCAATATGCTATTTAATTAATTTGCATTAATTAAAAATAAATAACAACGTGATGTTTTTGTATTATCATTACAAGCTGGTAACCATGTCATCATTTTACGTAACTCAAGGGGTATGACGTACATTGAAAATTATTTTACTTTACTTAAAATCAATGCCCCAGATAACCCAACATTATCGTTGTAATTTTAATAAAACACTCTTCACAGTGTATAAAATGCATAAACAAACACACCAATGACTTCATACAGACTTTTAAGATTCACTTAAAAAAAGTAAAATTTAGAATTAGGGTAAACACTTAAAAATCAATAACTTAAAATTAAGCAGAATACTGTGAATCCACAGATGGACTTAACTATGCCAACAAAAATATTATTTCGAAGAAAAGTAATTCCTCATAAAACTTTCTACTCCGTCTAAAATACTAAAAGCTATAATAAAATTCGCAGTGGAATAAACAGGGTGGTTTAAAATCGCACAAACATTACTTTAAAAAATAAAAAAATCAGAAAAAGCGTAAAAAGTAATCGAAAGTGCACAATACATATTTTTGCTATTGGTTATGGTTTTTTGAGAAAATTAAAAAATTATGGGACTTTTTTATGCTTTTTGGTTAAGCATTTTCTAAAACATATTTTTAAATTTTTTCATTTTTCAAAATCATGCTTTCGCGATTTTCAAGCGCTCTGTATATCATAGGGAAGATTATTATCGCTTTAAGCATTTTAGACAAAGGAAATAATTTTATTAAAAATAACTTTTTTAACATTAAAAAAAACAAAATACAGGTATGGGTACGTCTATTCGTGGATACACTGTATAAAAGTATATTTTAATATATTTTTTTAATTAATTTTTACCCTGCGGGAAAACCAAAGTATGAAGAATATTTTAGTACGGCCTATGTTAAAATAAACCTTTTTTTTATTTAAAAATTTTATACTATACTAGGTCTGTACAAAAAGATACCACAAATTTATTGGGCCAAAATACAACAATCTATCAAAATTTTTCTTTGTTTAAAGTTGACCGTTTGGGAGATACAGGGTGTTCAAGTTTTAATTTTATTTTGGTTATTTTTAGTGTTTTATTTCATGAAAATTTTTTTCAAAATTTGGTATTAGGGGTTTTTAAGCGTTGGGAATCGAAGGCTGCCTATATTTTTGTCTTAAAATGGTATACCTGGTAAATATCGATACGATCCACCGTTTAGAAGATATTTCAGATTAAACGTTTAAACTACACAAAATAAATCCCCCATGCATTTTTAAGGCCACCCGGATCATTGTATTTTGGCCCAAGGAGTTTGTGTTAGTATATTATAAAGCTTTGAGCAAAATCGGGGTGGCCTAGATAAAGCGTAAGGGATTTATTTTGTGTGGTATAAAACGTTTAATCCGAAATATCTCATAAACGGTTGCTGGTATCAATATTTACCAAGTATACGATTTTAAGACAAAAATTATAGGAGAAAAGAAGTTTCTTATTAAATTCATATTATACCGAGGCACCAAAAAGTTATAGTATTTAAAAAAAAATCAAAGGACTGGAGGTGGCTGCTTCTACATTTTATAAATTATAATATGGATAGCTCTCTATTCTCAACCCTAAAAAACCCCCGATACAAAATTTGGTCAAAAATATTTACCGTTAGAGAAAATATTTTAAAATAATCAAAATAAAATTAATACTTTTACACCCTGTATCTCCCAAACGGTCAACTTTTGAACTGAGGTAAATTGCGTTGGATCGTTGTATTTTGGCATAAGAAGTTTGTGGTAGCATTTTGTACAGACCTTTTAGAGACACCCTGTATGTATGTATATTATATACATATATGTATATTTATATACAAAAACCAAATGTAATGTTTTCTTGGAACAAACAAAAGCAATTTATTTTTTACATATTTAGCCTGTAGATTTAATTTTATATTAAAATATTGGCCTTTTGTTGTCTTACAGTAAATCATACATTAGATTTTCTAAGGCTTAACAAAAGATACGTAAGATTTACGTGAGTTTTCCTAAATAAAGGAAAGTAACCACTGAAAGAATACAAAAAGGATTGAAAATTTAATAAACGAATAAAAGTGCTCTCGGTTACGGCAAAACCCTGACTAGATTGTTTTACCTTGAATTAACTTAAAGCTATCAAGTTAAAGTACTTTTCCTGCTAAAAATAAAAATCTACTGGTAGGCATAAATAAAATAAAAATTAACGCATAATTTTGTATAACATAAAATATAAAAAAAACCTTCATATTGATTTTACTTAAAACGCTTTTTAATTAAAATTGTGTAATACCATTTAGGTTAAACAGGTTATTTTTAAACCACAGTTATAAATTAAAAATAAATAGGGAATAGGTTTAAGTTATTAGATTTTCCCATATAAAAGTCATGTTGTAAATTTAAAGTATAAAGTGCATTTATTTATTGTCAGCGTCCTTTATATTTTAACCAAATAAATTTAAAAGATTAAAACTTTGGAATATTAAATTGCATAAATACTATATTTAAGAGTGAAATTGACAGGTTAAAAAGACGCTGCTGGCCGACATTAAAAAAAATAAAAATGGGGGTCTTTTGGTACATTAATTTAAAACTTCTGATGAGTACTTAATAACCCTAGAATATAAAGTCAAAACACACATTATACCTACTACATAATGGTTGTACTTTAAAAATTACTTTGAATTTTTTTATTTTAACGGCCGTATTTCTAAAACTTATAAAGTAAGTAGACCTTATGTGTTATTTTCTTAGAACCTTTTTTATATGATCGTGGTAATAATATACTGGGTAGAAAAAGTATACCGGGTAGTTTCATAAATGGAAATTTGGTATACAGGTTCAGTTAAATAACATAACATATAAGCAATGTGAGAAAAAAGACAATCTAACTAAATCCCGGCATGTAAACATGCGTGACTAATAGTGCTTGTTTTGTTATTCTATTGCTTGCCGATGAACCAAACAGCGGTGCTCATATTGTATTCTCATTGATGTACTTGTGGATTGGTTATTGTCTTCACCTAATATTTATAACTGCCGGTTTACCAGGAAATGATTGCTACTATTAAATTTCAGGTGGCACCACTAGTATGTTTTATATTTTTGCAATAAAATATGAGCTTCCATGGATGAACTTAACTAAAGAATTAAATTAATCGTCTCTTGCTTTTTAATTTTTTGGGGCGGAGTCAAAGTTTGCAAAAATTTCTTTTTATGGTTATAGCTTTTTTTTAATGGAAAGGTGGCTCGTTAGCATATTCCAAAAAGAATTTGAGACCTATTTTTACAAAACACATATTTCATTTATAATGTTGTCATAAATTAATGTCATTATTTGGGTATAATAATTGCCTAAAAATTGTATTACATGCCTTTTAGATAAAAGCATGTCCCGAAATACCGTCTATGTGGTATCAATAAATTGGATTTTGTAAACATTGAAGCCGCGCTGAAAAGTGGTAAAAAACAAAAGATATTTTTTTATGTCTACTTGACTTAAAATAAACTGTTTTTACTTCAATATGGTACTTTAGACTGTAAAACATTTTTTAACAGCAGACGAGTCAAAAAATGACATGTAAGATGTCATTTTATTTAAATGGTTATATTTTATCAAAATAAGATGAAATATACAGGTGGTGCCATTTTTTGGTAGCAGTACCTGCATTTAGTCTGTTTACCTTAATCAATTACATAATGGTGCATACCATTGAATCTCAAATTTGCATTTTCCCTTCGGCTTGGTCTTTCAACCGACAATGTTGCGGTTTTCGTATTGAGTTCAAAAATTGCAGTTGCAATGCGTCTTTGAAAAGCTAACTGATCCAAGGTCCCTTTATTAATTTGATGCAGTTGCCAAGCGTTTTGTATGGCTAGATCAACGAAATGAGCAAACAAGCAAAAGTACCATTTCTTGCCTCTAATGCTTGCTCTATATAAACTTATACTTTGGTCGCATCGGTTTACGCCGCCCATATTTTGGTTATATAGTTTTATCATATATATGACTAAGGAACAGATATAGATTTTTTTCAGCCGAAAGTATATGTTTTTACTGGAAAAATAGGATTTGCTCCTGCTGCATTCGAGCATAATGGCACTACACACTATTGTCACGCCAGCAAATAATTGTAAGGCCTTTATTTTTGTCAACCTTTGTATTATATAAACCCTTTTTACCTTTTTGTAATACTTCGACTAATTTTAATGGATTTTTAGGTATTCTGCTATTTTTTATTGTTCCAGTTGCTTTAAATTTTTTCTTTAAAAGAATTTCAAAAAGCGGCATAATACTAAAAAATTTGTCAAAAAATAAATTATTTAGTTTAAAGTTTGATTTAAGAATATCGGTATCAGTTGCTACTACGCCCACATCTTTGTACTCAGGTGATACGTAGGTCGTTGCCCCTTGATAAGGTTTAAACCAAGTTACATATTACATACTTTTTGTTACTGCCTACCCAAACATGAAATCCCCATTTTATTGATTTACCTTTAATAAATTGTTTACATCCATGGCGCCCGTGTTGTGGTTCATCCATGTTAAATAAAAAACTTGATTTTGGCACTCGTAAAGCTTATGAAAGCGAACGGGATTTAAAACAACTTCTCAGTTGGGATGAATTTATTAAATTTTTAGAAGATAGGTGTGTAATTTTGGAAAACTTAACAAGTACTGAACCTCAAGTAAAGAAGGTTTCTAAATCACAACAAAATACTTCTTTGTTTGTTACTACAAAGCAAAATGCTTCTAATTGTAAAAAATGTTTATATTGTAATGAAAGTTCTCACGACATTTACGGGTGCAATATATTAAAAATTGGCCCTATTCACGTTATTTTCTTCTATAACCGAATGCTTTAAAAAATGTTGGTTCAATAACCTAAAAAGATGTCTTAAAATGCAAAATTTTTTAAATGACCCAAACTATGAATATCGGTAATATGTAGAACTCTCATTATGAAATCAAACCTATCTCTAGAAAGTGCTCCAGAAATCAAAATATTGTAAACATCCTTATCTTTTCCCCAATACATTTTTCTCCTTGGGAATGGTGCATATGCACTAAAAATAAGCTTTCATTTCTTAAATACATACGTATAAGTTAATTTTTCTTATTCTTCATGCTTGCGTATCTATTCGGCTCAAGTACAAGTAAATCAAAAATCTCTTCGTCAAAAAATTTCATAAACCAGTCTAGTGGCGTGATATCTGAATCTCCATTTATAGAAGTATTAATCGACCAATCATTACCTATTTGTGCTTCTTGGACAATATTACTGTCAATCCAATGGTATTGGCGTGGCATTTTGCAGTAGACAAAATTTTTGGCTCCACGAACCTTGCTAATAGTATATCGTCTTCCGAATCGTAATCCGCAGAATGAAGCAGATGGATTACAGCTGTAGTTTATAACATATTTGGGGGTAAATTATCCGGAGACATATTATCTTCTTCTCCAGAGTCCTTATCAGTTTCGGCACCACCGATGGGGTAAAACAATAATATCAGTTTGGGTATGAGAAAAATCAACTTCTTACATCATAGCTAAGGCCTCATGCAAGGTAAAACCCTAAAAATATAAAAGTAAAATATGTATATAACCACAAATTTGTGTCAAAAATCAAAATAACACTAGCCCTAAAGATGGATATTAACATTTCACAATTCAATTTCATGATTCTCATAACACAATAGTATACAGGATGACCAAAAATATGTGAACAATGTCTCGGATTCATATAGAACACAAAAAAATAATGTGACAAGTTCCTATAATTTTTTTTCCAAAGCCCCTCTTTACAGAGATATGTGCCCTTAAAGGACGCCGCTTTTTCTTCAATAACTTTTATAATACTTGGCGTAATAGAATAATTTTTTAATATAATAGATACAAGTAAGAAATCTTTAAAATGGTATTCCTAAAATGTTTGCCTTCATTAGTTCGCCAGGATCGGACTAACCCTTACACAATAGTTATAAAAATTTACGCCCTGTATAATAAAAAAACTAAATAGGTATTTTTGAGTAGCTTAAATTCTTAGCTAAAAAAAGGTACTTTTGTTAGATGTTGATAAATTAAAGCGTTTTCGAGAAAAACAAGTTTTTGATCAGTTGAATCATCTTAAACCAACAGGTTATTCTGTTGAAAATGGTACCAAAAAAAGTCTTTTTTTAAATTTTCACGATACTGAAAAGTAATGTTGCAGCATTGTGAAGGGTCCCATATTCTTTTAAAATTAAAGCTAGGGAATGCATAAAATAAGAGGGAGCCTATGTCGAACCGATAAACAAAATTATTAAATACAACCCTATTTAATGAAAATGTTGTTTTTCTCGAATACGCTTTTATCAATATCGGACAAAAGCACTTCTTGTTTTTTAGCTTTATGTTTAAGCTTCTTAAAAATAATTTTTATTCCCTTATTATACAGGGTGTTAAAAAATAGTACTATTGTGTAAGGGCTAGTTCACCCCTGGCGAACTAAGGAAGGCAAATGTTTTACAAGGATACCATTTTAAGGAGTCCTAACAAGCATTTATCATATAAAAAATTATTTTATTAGACCAATTGTTATTCAAGAACACCCGATTCTTAGTGGCGTCCTTTAAGGGCACATATCTCTGTAAAGGGGGAATTTTGTAAAAACATGTATATGAACTTGCCACATTATTTTTGTGAGTTTTATAATATGAATCCCAAAGATTGCCCACATACTCTTGGACATCCTGCATATCTCCTGACATGCTATACGTAGGATGGTAAATTTTATGACCAGTTAGAAACCATGACACAAATATTGAAGAGATTAGCTGCTTACGACATTTTTATATAAATTTTTACTTATGTATAGAAACATAAAACACTAATACATATTAGATACTTATGCTTACCTTTCAAATCTGATGCAAAATTTACTCATATTTCACGATTTTCACAACGTCAAAACCACAAAGCAACACAGCAACTACACACTAAGGGCAAGATACACCCTTATACGACATATGACACCGTTGCCAAGTGTCAACTAGGAGTACGTTCAGAAATTATTAAAATCGACGGCTTACATATGTAAAGGACGTTAGGATTATTTTTTATAGGTTAAAAATTTGTTAAATATGGATCAAAAAATGTGTTTAAATAGCACTTAAAAATTATTTTACTTTGTAGTTTTTTATTTTTTTACGTTTTCTATTTAAGAAATAATTTTTTTTTTTTTTTTTGATATTGACAAAATTATTTCATGAAACTTTTTAATACCTGTACAAAATAAATTAAGTCACTAAAAATTAAAAGGTTGTTGAATTTTAAAAAGTTATATTTTGAAGTCCTGTAAATAAAATCAAAAGTTTCACTTTGTAAATTATATCCTTATGCAAAAAATATTTGGGGTGTTTGTAAATATGATTTTTTTATTATATTTGTTCGTTTGGTAACCCTATCTTTAGATAGTCTGTATATTTTGTGTAGTAGTAAAAAATATACATACTGCGTGTTTTCGAAAGCTTTAAACAAATGGGAAAACTGCTTGACGAAAAATTTAATTTTCACGTTGGATGTACAGGGTGTCTAGATTTCGTTAAAATTGCTGGGTATCTTGGATATAGAGACTTGCGGTTGTCACAAACTATTGCTACTGTTTAATGAAACAAAATATAAGACTAATATATTTTTAGTTTTTGACATACAGTGCAAAAATCATTTGATTCCATTTCTTCATATTTCACTTGTCTTGTAACTTATAACAAAAGTATAAACCGATGTCGGCAGATATTTTTACGTAGAATCCAGCGGAGTAGCCAGATTTTTTTTTTTTTGTTAATAAACCAAACATATATTTTTTTAACTTTTAAGAATTAAAAGAAACTTTAGAGAATTAAAGTTTCTTAAAACTATAGAAAATAAAAGCTTTTAAATAAATAATACTTAATAGCTACCTTTTATTCTTGCGTAGTTGGCTATGATACAGACTTTAAAACTTAAAAATAAAGTTAGTCCTAAGTTCATCATTTATTTATGTTTTACCTCAAAATCTGAGTTTTGCGCGCAGCATACCCATTTACCCCTTGGTTGGTGTGTTAAAAATTAAAAAAACAGGTTTTTTTCTTAATTTGGCACACCCTAGTTCAAGAAACAAGACGTTTAGGACATATGTTTAAATATTTTTTTTTTCCGTTGTAGAATTTCCCCGTAAAGTTTGTTGGTTAAGTTACTGGACAACCCGGTATGTACATAGGTAATTTAATAAAAATTACCAAAAAACAGAAAATAAAAATTTAATTAAAATTTATGAAAACTTTAATGTCGATTGGTGCCTAAACGGTGGGGTTTATCGACTTTAATAATAAGGAGTATCTTATTTTTTATGTTTTCGATTGCCTACAGAATGAAATCCCCAGCTTTGGGACATCTGTTAAAATAAAAAGTAATGATGTAAATAAATGTTAAGTGTCAGGTAAAGTGCCCTACGGTATTTAAAAAAGTACTTTCATCCTAAAATTTTAGAATTTGCAAAGCTCAATTCGTGTGCCAAATTTCAACTTGATTGGATAAAAAATAAATGCAAAATGGCAAAAAAAACAAAAATACAAATTAAACTTTTAACCCCTGTAACTTGGTAACCAGGAAGATTTTGATATTTTGTCAAAGGACTTACTAAAATTATTTAACATTGCAGAATGGCCCCTAAATATTTCCTAACTTATTTTTTAAACACTCTGTATAGCTGAATCTTAGAATAAGAACTTTGATCTACACCGTTTTTCTTAAACAGAAGCAATGAAACAAGATAAAAGTTAACGGTAGATTAAAAGTAACGTTTTTTTGGGTAGGGTGGAGGGTGCCAAAATAAAAAGTAAGGTTTTTAAAAAGAACCAAAAACAAAAACATAGTTGGCTTTGGTGATAAATTAAATTGGTTTTTGCATTAATGCTTTTCTCTAAAATTATTTTCTATGAGCTTAGTTTATCGGTTTTCTAGATTTTTTAATATTCTGTCAACTACTTTCGACGATTACGTTCACCTGATTTGTGGTATAGATGGGGCGTGGAAATATTTTTTATCTTTAACCTACATGGTATACAGAGTATAATACGGTGACCAAGCTCTGATCTGACTAAATGTTTTATATTTAAAAAATTAAATGAAATATATATACTAATTAAAGACCCAATAAAACTCTCTCGTTGGCGAAGGAATTCTTGGGGGGCGTCTATAAATTACCTGAGTCGTTTTTTCACATTTTTAGACCACCCCTTTCCCCCTGGTGAGATTTGGTGAGATTTTCTGCAATCCTCCGCATCCGCTAATCTCACGTGAGATTTATGGAAATGCAAAACGGCACCATTATTTAAACAGAAATTGATTTTGTAGCCAAAATAACTTTAAAAAGTTTCTTTACCCAATAAGTAACACTGCATCACATTTTCCTGGAAGGACCTGCCCCAAAATTCGTTAACTTTTTGTGTTTTTAGATGCAGAAAAATGACGTAATATTTGCACAGACCCCATCCCCCTCTCCCAAGGTGAGATTAAGGGAGATTCCACGACCCATTTCCCCCAAATATATCGCGTAATTTATGGACGCTTATGCTTTGGCTGTTTTACCGTAAGGGTCTCTATAATCTATATTTCTACGTTTTAACACTTAGGAACACTAAGAATAACTTTATTTTTATTAAGTAATAGAGCTACTGTACAAGCCTATTCTTGAATTAATATATATCGTTAAAAGTTTCATTTTTATTTACCTACTGCTGGTAATTAAA
The DNA here is from genome assembly GCA_014170235.1 of Listronotus bonariensis. Lineage (NCBI taxonomy): Eukaryota > Metazoa > Arthropoda > Insecta > Coleoptera > Curculionidae > Listronotus > Listronotus bonariensis. Next base: position 448,116 of record JACEGR010000051.1, on the reverse strand, counting down.
TACACTTTTAAAACCACCACATTTTCTTTTAAAATTTGCATACGATTATGCTAATAAGACATTTTTTATTCATTTTGACTTACATTGCGTTAGCCTCATCGGACCTCATAAAATCTTGGGTGAATTTATTGTTATAATAATACGAATTATAATAAAACATTAAAACTTATTTTATGACGTGCTATAAAATTTTAACGTTTATTATTCTTATGCCGTTTTCCACTAAATGCGACCTTCCGTTTGCTTTATCTACATTACTTTGGAGTTTTATTGCAAGGCAGCAAAACACAGACCTCATGTTTTGTTAGACTTTTTAACAATAAGATCGTAATGTGTTTTTGAAATAAAAATTAGATTCTAATAAGATGGTATAAATGGAAAAATAAGTTGTTTAAGCAACTAAGACTCCTAGTTAGGGATCCCTGGACCAATTTTCCAAGTCATTACTAACAAGCTAATTTTTGTGTGTTGCTTCATTTTGACAAGACGCCCAACTGTTTTCCTTTCAACAATTTTCGTTGGTGGTAGCTTACAGGCGTAGCAAGGTTCAAACATGTTGATTTTACGAGTATAAAAAACTTATTACTAACAGCATAATTCGTTGTTAAATAAACCGAAAAAATATTTGTCCTACAAAATGAAAGGTTTTATTCAAAGAGTTCTCCACCACCAACATGTATGATTAATGATGTCATAAAAAGTTACTACTAACCAGCTGATTTTTTTCTGTTGGTTCATTAATATTTATATAGTTTAACACCCACAATGTCCTACAAATTACGTGGTACGTAATCCTGGTCCCACGCTCAAAAGATGTAGTACTTATATTTGATAAAAAAATTACTAACAACCTGATTCTTTGCGATTAGCTTCGTTTCCGTGAGACGCCCAACTTTTTCCATTGCAACAAATTTCGTTGGTGGTAGCTTACAGGGTAGCAGGGATAAAACATGTTGATTTGACAAAAATAAAAAATATTTCTATCTGATCTTTCTTCTATTAAACTTAATACACAAAGCCTGAAAAAAATAAAATGGTTAGTGGTAATCGTATCTTTTTATATTTATGTTCTTTACAAAAGAAGTGATTTCCCACCAGAAACATTAAGGTGAGCTAAGTTCAATACAAAAATTATGCTTGGCTGTGGGCTTCGCCGCAAAAGAATGGGGATGTAAATGAGTGTCAAGTCCTGTACAAACTCCAAATATGTATGAGATCTTAAAGTACGTTTGATTTGACTTGGCCTGTTTTAATTGGAATTTAAAAAATATTTAAATAAGTTAAATCACTTTATAAAATGACTAATGTAATTAAAACTGGCCAAGTTAAATCTAACCTATTTTAAGATCTTATACATATTTGGATTTTGTACAGAACTTGCGCTCATTTAGATCTCCATTCTTTTGCGGCGAAGCTCACAGCCCATCATAATTTTAGTTTTGAACTTGGCTCATCTATTTTACACTTATGTTTTTGGTAGAATTAATAATAATAATTTTTACAATGACGTTTGCTGTACATTTATAAAACAAATATTTTGGCTGGTATTTTTATTATATAATATATTTATTTAATTTAACACCTACATTGTTCTACAAATTGCGTGGTACGTTAACCCAGTCCTCCAATTTCATAATTATATGTAATTAAAAGATAACTTTAACATCTTTTTGCCTGAATTTTAAGAATACATAACAAAAAAAAGTAACCAGTTTAATTTAAAATATTTGGCAAATCTTGACGTTGATTACATCGATTAATAAAACCAGGTAAATTACGTGAAAAATATAAATAAGAAATTGAAGTAATAAAATAAAAATTGTTGCTTAATAAAAACAGGTTGTTATATGTATATTAGAAAATAGTGTTATTTAAATTTTAAGACATATGTTTTTACGTTATACTGTGTTTTAACTAGAAAAACGAACATTACAAATCTTGTCGGACCAGCAATACATGTCCGTTTTTTGTCGGACAAGGCTTTATTTAGACAAAAAAACATAATATACATATAGAGGGTTAGGTTATTATATATATATATATATATATATATATATATATATATATATATATATATATATATATATATATATATATATATATATATATATATATATATATATATATAACCTAATACGTGATATCTTTGTCCTATAGTTTGTTTGTCGTATTGACAACTTTTGAGCGTAGGACCAGGATTATGTATCACTCAATTTGTAGGACAATGTGGGTATTAAATTATATAAATATTTATTAACCAATAGAAAAAAAATCAGCTGGTTAGTAGTAACTTTTATGACATCGTTAATCATACATACTGGTGGTGGAGGACGCTTTGAATGAAACCTTTAATTTTATAGAACAAATATTTTTTCGGTTTATTTAGATTATTACCTGCAGAATTAACAACGAATTACGCTGTTAGTAATAAATTTTGTATACTCGTCAAATGTTCCAACCTTGCTACCCCTGCAAGCTACCACCAACAAAAATTGTTGTAAGGAAAAAGGTTGGGCATCTTGTCAAAATGAAGGTACTCAGGAAAAATAAGCTTGTTAGTTATGACTTGAGAAAATGGTCCAGGGATTTCTAACTATTCATTTTGATAGAACCATTATACAGTGAACTCCTATAGTCCGTTGCCCCCTTCTAACTTCTAAACAAGTATATTTTTATAAAACAAAAAACGAAGATTTGTCTCCAAGGTCTGCATTTTTTGACATACTAATGACAGCTTTAAATGTCAAGGTGACAGCTAGGCGCCATATTGCAAAAAAATTTAATGGAAAGGAAAGTCTTGTGGCACATCATCTTAAAGCTCCTGACTAGTACTTAACAACCCTTAACTTTTAAAGTTAATACCTTTACCTTCTACAAAATGGCAGTACTTTAAAAATAACCTAAATAACTGACGTATAATATAGGTTAGATAGAAAATTATACATTTTTTAACATGACACCTTGTATACAGTGTGGACGTAAATAGTCCCTTTCCTTGCTAGGTTTTGAACCCTTAATTGTTTATTTATTAAATTTGGGTATGATTAAGGAGAGGGTCTAAACTATTTTTGACATAAAAATAATAATTGCAACAATCAAGATGGCAAATGGGTGCCTTTTTGGGAAAAAATGTAATGGAAATGGGGTGTTGTAACACATCATTTTAAAGCTTTTAACGAGTATTTAAACTAACTTTAGAATTTAAAGTTAAAACCTTTACTCTACTACTTTAAAAATAACCCTAAAACCTTATCTAAATAGCCATATATCCAAAACTAATAAAGTTAGGCGGACTGTGGTATTTTTTAAAATTTTATTTAAAGACCTTTTAATGTTAATGTAATACACAGACTGCCTCAATATAAAAATATATACTTTTTGCCTTCTCCTGTATATTATTACCAGTATCACCATTAAAAAGATATTTTGAAGAACTTTAGGATCATACCACATTAAAAACATTTAACTTTATTAGTTTCGGAAATATGGTTGTCCAATTTAGATATTTAGGTAATTTTTAAAGTTCCTTCATTTTATGGTACGTAAAGGTACGGACTTCATATTTTACGATTTTAAAGTACTCGACAGAAGCTTTAGGAGATGTACTACAAGACCTCCTTTCCATTAATTTTTTTCCTAAAACAGCGCCCATCTGCCATCTTGATTGTTGCAACTCTCATTTTACGTCAAAAAGTAATTCATATACTCTCATAAGTTCGACTCAAATTTTATTTAAAAAAATAGGGTACAAAAGTTAGCAGGAGGAGACTATTTACGTCCACACTGTATACAAAGTGCCTTGTTAAAAAAAAAATATACTTTAATTCCTAACCTGTATATTATCGTTAGTATTTGGGTTATTTTTAAAGTACCGCCATTTTTTGAATGGCTAGGGTTTTGACTTTTGATATATTATACAGGGTGTTTTATTAAAAAAATATATACTTTTTTCTACCCTGTATAATATTACCAGTATTACTATTTAAAAGAACTTTAAAAGAGCTTTAGAAAAATACCACATTAGGTACATCTAACTTTATTACTTTCGGAAATATGGCCATCAAAATTAGGTATTTAGGTAAGTGCCGTCATTTTGTATTGGGTAAAGGTATTGATTTTATATTTTAGAGTAATTAAGTACTTGCCAGAAGCTATAGAATAATATGCCACAAGACCCCCCTTTTTATTTAATCCATCCATCCATCTTAAAATTTCCTTTTTTATATAAATATATATATATATATATATATATATATATATATATATATATATATATATATATATATATATATATATTTTGCAAAACAATATATTTTTTTTTGCAAAACAATATAACCTAAAAATCGATTTTTTATAACAATAGGGAAACGCAATCAGTTATGTATAAATAGAGGCTCATCACAATATTTTTAAAGAAAACTACTTAAACAAAGTAAAAAGGAAATTTGTACGCATTTGTTGACAAATTGTAGGTTAGTTATTAACATAACCTATAATTGTAAAAAGTTTTTTTGTCTTCTTTGATTTTGACCTACAACCTTTTCTCTTCAAAATGTTATTACAGGTCGGAAATATACATTTAAAGTTGCGGTTAGGTAATTTTCTTAGAGACAGCTCAAAATTTATGATTTATTCGTGCCAGGTTTAAACTAATATAAGTGCACCATTAGTTTTTAATTTTGTTTCCTCTTCCCTTTTAATGTAAAAATCACGCTCTACCTCGACACAAAATGTTTGCCTTTTAAAACCTATTACCGAGTCTTCTATATTATTGTATACCACTAAATCATAAAAATTAAAGACTTGTAGATTTTGAATAAATTTATTTTACTAACCGAATTCATTTTTACAATACCTATATACAGTGTATCCCAGGATAGGTATTACAAGAAGACAAATCGACCAAAAATTTTAGAATTTTTAAACGTCCTTTGGGGAAAGCTGGTCGCATGGTCCAAGACAAATAAATACCAAATATTACTTTGATTGTTAATATACAGGGCGAGTTATAACTAAAAATATAAAAAATGACCAAGAGCAAAGTATTTTTATTTTTGAAAATAAAACAAAATTGTATAGGTAAATGTTTTATGTCAAAATTTAAAGTTAAAGGGTTAAAGTTAATAAAAATGTTTTTGTCAATTTTTAACAATATGCATTAACAGTTTTTTTAATTACTTGGCTTTAGGCAAAGAATTTTCTTTTTTTTAATTATTAAATTTTCTTTTAAATTTTGCTACCTCCTACCAATTTTTTAAATTGTAATGCGTAATGTAAAAATTGACAATTACATTTCTTTTTAAAATCAAGCTTCAACTTTAAATTTTAACATAAAATTTAATTCTCCAACATTTACTTATATAACTTTGTTCTATGTAAAAAATAAAAGTAGTGAGCTTCTGGGCTTCTTTTATATTTTTAGTTATAACGCGACCTGTATAATACCAATTAAAGTAAAATTTGGTATTTATATGTTTTGGACCATGCGACCAGTTTCTCCAAAGTTTTGTTTTAAAATTCAAATATGTTTGGTCCATTTGTCCTCTTGTAACACCTATCCTAGGATACACTGTATGTATAGGGCGTCCAATCTAAATTGTGCACGTTTTTACTGTCTCCAATTTTTTATTTTTAAAAATTAAAATTTAATTTAAAAACCAACTTGAACAGTGGATTATTAAGTTTTTCTTTTAAAAATATTACACAAAGCAATTTTTTTAAAAGGGACACCCTGTATAATATACCACCATTAAAAAGGTCTTTTGAAGATTATTACAAAAAACTACATTTAATATATCTATCTTTAATAATTTCGGAAATCTGACGATTAAATTCTGAAAAATATTATATTATGTAATTTTCCCTATACCTACTTACAGGACTAGGCTTGGACTGTAGATATAATGAAAATTATATCTATTTTTTTTTTTAAATTTAAATGGTCATATCTCAGAAACTATTAAAGATAGATATATTAAATGTAGTATTTTTGTAAAGTTCTTTAAAAGACCTATTTAATGATGGTATAATAAACAGGGTGTCTATTTTTTAAAAAGTAGGTTATGTCCATATATTCTGTTTATAAAATTGTTGGGTGTAATCCTCATAACAAAAAAAAATTATAATTTACAGTACCAGTTGGTTTTTTAATCAATTTTTTAGGTTACGAAATAATAAAGTTATAGACATTAAGGTTAATTTATATATACTTGGAATATTTTGCGACACATCATCGACTTTAGGCGGTTTAAAGTCGGGGACGCAAGGAAAAGCACTGTACCGGATAAAGTTGGCAAGACTGGGTAAAGTCATTATATTTTGACAGCTGATGAATAATTCAGTGGCGTCTACAATTTGTGCTTGTCGTTTTGCTTTGTTTTTAAAGGTATATTTGTGAAAAGATGTGATTCCAAAGATTTTTTTATTTAAAGTCGAAGAGGTTGCGACTTAATAATAATTAAAAAGTGTTTTGTAAATGGATATTCTACTAATACTATAAACTGTATTTCTCCGGCCGTGATGAACATGGCCGAAATAGGGTCGCTGTGACGTCAACAGACGTCAAACCAATATGGCCGTATGTCGCCACGCTATGTATATAGACTGACTCTGATAGACATTTAAAATGTGGACAAGTTAGATTGACTTCCGTATGTACGGGTGAACTCTTGCAACTCAACTTTAAGGGCCCCCACAGACATGCAGGTGTAACCACGGTCTACCGTGGGTATACCCACGGTAGACCTGCACAGTTTTTTATTCAGGTAGACCTGAGCGTGTGTGGGCAAAACTGTGCAGTTTTTTTAACTTGTTCAGGCGACCTGAGAAAAATCAAAAATATCCTATTTGTACCGGCCACAGACACGCAGGTCGACCGTAGAAGTCGTAAAGTTTTTTTAACCTGTTTATTTTAAAAGGCGACCGAAGCCGGAATCCTTTGTAAACTCGAGGGTGAACTGGTTTATTTGTAATTGAAAAAATACATAGTAATTGATTATGGCAACAGAATTTTTTAAACAATGCAAAACATTTTTGGGTTGTTTTTTTTAAATTTTTAAAAGAATAAACTATAGGTAAACTCCATTTAATAACTTAATGATTATAAATATAATTTAAATGTATAAAAATACTAAAATTAAATAAATAATATACATGGTGTCCCATTAAATAAAAGCTTGTGTGTATGACTATGGTTACCATAATTTCTTTAGTCAAATTAAAATGAGACAAATAACTTTGTTTTCTCATTAATGCATTTATTGATATTTCGACTGCTTGCTACATTTTCAAACCGAAAATTTAGCCAAGCTTTAGGACTGAAGTCAAAATGTCAATAAATACAGTGCTAGAAAATATAGCTATTTGTTTCTTTTTAATTTGAAATGTACTATCAGAAAGTAACGGACAACTTAATTCAGTAACTCTTTAATCAATATCGAAACACCTTTATTTCTGATATGTTAAGCGGGAGGGGGACCACTATTTTAAACCTAAATGTTTTCCTAAAAAAATGGTTTATAAAAACAAAACGTAAACATAATTAATATGCACAATGTGTCACCTTAATTCTTTAGACTGTCTTCTTACCACGCATTGGCAAAAATGGACGGAGGTAAACGGGGCGCGAAAATATCTCTTTTACCTGCACGCCTGTAAGGTTACGTTTATATCATAGGTAAATGGGGCGCCAGCCCTTCCCGAGAGGGGGTGTGGGTCAGGGCAGGTAAGAATTCATATAATTGACACTAATAATTTGTATACCACTTAGTCAGTTCAGTTCTCATTGTATTGTAATAGTGAATTGATGTGCGAAAAGATTTCCACTCAAGATTTTAATAGTGAGAAAATGTCGGTATCAGTAATTGAAAGTGTGAGTGGAAAAGATTTAATAGCCTACAAAAATTTTACATTTTCAAAAGACAATAAACAAAAGAATGTAAATATTTTGTAATGCAATAAATGTTTCGTAATTAATAAAATTTTTAAAAAAGACCAACATTTTATTTCGATACCTTTACTTTAAAGAAAACATTTGCGCCCCGTTTACCTATACGATTTTATCGACCCCAAGATCCCTGCGCCCCATTTACCTGTTCAATAAAACTTTTGCGAAGGTCTTGCGCCCCGTTTACCACCGACGGCAAAAATTACCCATAGAAGTGGAGCTACGTGACATGTAAACGTTTTATATATTTATTATTATATTAGTACCTGGACTTTTTACAATGGGCCGTTATCAAAACCAGTGTAGCCCCTTTATTATACTGCGCCGCTTTGTCCTACTAGCAGCGCAATATATATATATATATATATATATATATATATATATATATATATATATATATATATATAAAAACAAGATATATTTTAAATAAGAAAATATCGGTGTGTTGAAGAAAAGAAAAAAATCGCTGCAGGATATACAAGGTGGTTGAAAATTGCGAAATATAACTTTGAAAAAAAAAAGAATATATTTTTGATACCTACTATTCTAATAGTAATTAATAATATTTAAAAATAAAAAAATCGTAATTAAAAGTTAAAAATAATTTATTTCCATTGATTATGGTTTCTGGAATAACTTAAGGTTAACGTAAAAAGAACAAATAAAAAATATTTTTTACAATTACGTAGAAAGAAAAGAGATTTTTTAAAATAAAAGCGTTAAAAAGAACCGCCTTATGATATACAGGGAGATCCAAAATTACGAAAATGGTATTTTGCCAATATAAAAAAATTTATTATGAATATTTTTGTATGTACTTACTTATTTAAATACTATTACGTAATAGAAATTTTAATTTTTTGTTAAGTAAATCGTTACCCTTTGGATAATATTTACATGCATTTTAACTTAACTTAATAATGTTTGCATATGTGAAGCTTATTTTAGTTAACACTTAATTTTCCCGAGTAATCATAAATGATAAAAAAATGTATAAAACTTACTTTTTAATGTTTTTGTATTAAGTTGTTTCCAAATATATTTTTCATTTTTTTAATTTTTTTTGCGATTTTGAACCACCCTGTATATCATATCATTTTCTTTAAAATCTGTTATTACTTTTACATAGTGATATGCAATTAGTCAAAGATCCGAATAGGAAGCGACCTTTCCCCATCTGTTGTCGTTTAAACACTTTTTTATATATTTGAAACAAAAAACCGCTATTGGTTGGCTAAAAGTTATGGTAAAAAAATAAATAAAAAAACAACTTTTACCTTTTTAAGTATAGGTCCGAGTTGGGAGTATAATCTGAACTTTCAATTTTATTATCTTACAAAACAACCTTGAATTTTTTAACAAGTTCTTGATAAGCAAAATTCGACTTTTAACAAAAATAAAATATGACATTTTAACCATTTTAATATTTATTTAACTGACCTGAATCCAAGAAAAATTACTCTTATATATATATATATATATATATATACGTAATGTCGAAGGTCAAAAACGGACTATTAAATTAAATACCGAGTTATACTTTTCAAGAGATAGTTATCTACAAGTTCCCTATTTACACTTTTTTCTATTTCAAATATTAACTGAGCTACGGAAGAAAAAAAGTGGACCAAACGGTTTTTGGAAACATCTAGTAAGCCATGATTATTCTTAACGAAATAAAAAGCGATTTAAACTAAGCACTAAAAATACAGTTCTTTTCCCATTTATCCATCTCTGTAGCGGAAGCGGTTTTCAAGATCACTGTACTAAACATCGAAAATAGTATACCCTGTATAATACATTTTATCAAAGAAGGAAAGTATTTAAAGGCCTCAATAAGAAATATTTTATTCTTAAAAAATCATAAAAAACAATAAAATAAAACGAAACTATTTACATATATTGTAGCACAGCAATACCGTATTTGTCATTTAACCTAAACATTTATTTAAATTATATAATGTTTAATTATTATATCCTTTACCTGTTAAACTTTATTATTCATTAAAAGAAATCTGTTTACGGCCGACCGAAGGAAAAAACTGTGCAGTTAAACCTGATTGCCCACACACGCTCAGGTCTCAGGTCTACCCGAGTAGTGTTTCGGCCGACCGGAGAAAAAAACTGTGCAGTTAAAACTGTACAGTTATACCTGATTGCCCCACACACGCTCAGGTCTCAGGTCTACCTGAATAAAAACTGTACAGGTCTACCGTGGGTATACCCACGGTAGACCGTGGTTACACTGCACGTCTGTGCCCTGCCTAATGAAAATTTCGCATTGTGCTACTCGTAAAGGCAGGGCACAGACGTGCAGGTGTAACCACGGTCTACCGTGGGTATACCCACGGTAGACCTGTACAGTTTTTTATTCAGGTAGACCTGAGACCTGAGCGTGTGTGGGGCAATCAGGTATAACTGTACAGTTTTAACTGCACAGTTTTTTTCTCCGGTCGGCCGAAACACTACTCGGGTAGACCTGAGACCTGAGCGTGTGTGGGGCAATCAGGTTTAACTGCACAGTTTTTTTCCTTCGGTCGGCCGTAAACAGATTTCTTTTTAATGAATAATAAAGTTTAACAGGTAAAGGATATAATAATTAAAAATTATATAATTTAAATAAATGTTTAGGTTAAATGACAAATACGGTATTGCTGTGCCACAATATATGTAAATAGTTTCGTTTTATTTTATTGTTTTTTATGATTTTTTTTAAGAATAAAATATTTCTTATTGAGGCCTTTAAATACTTTCCTTCTTTGATAAAATGTATTATACAGGGTATACTATTTTCGATGTTTAGTACAGTGATCTTGAAAACCGCTTCCGCTACAGAGATGGATAAATGGGAAAAGAACTGTATTTTTAGTGCTTAGTTTAAATCGCTTTTTATTTCGTTAAGAATAATCATGGCTTACTAGATGTTTCCAAAAAACCGTTTGGTCCACTTTTTTCTTCCGTAGCTCAGTTAATATTTGAAATAGAAAAAAGTGTAAATAGGGAACTTGTAGATAACTATCTTCTTGAAAAGTATAACTCGGTATTTAATTTAATAGTCCGTTTTTGACCTTCGACATTACCTATATATATATATATATATATATATATATATATATATATATATATATATATATATATATATATATATATATATATATAAGAGTAATTTTCTTGGATTCAGGTCAGTTAAATAAATATTAAAATGGTTAAAATGTCATATTTTATTTTTGTTAAAAGTCAAATTTTGCCTAAAAAAATAAATAAAAAACATGACAATTTATCCATTTTAATATTTATTTAACTGACCTAAATCCAAGAAAAATTACTCTTATAAATTTATAATTTTTGGTCAAAGAATCATATAACAAAGTATATATATATATATATATATATATATATATATATATATATATATATATATAAAAACAAGATATATTTTAAATAAGAAAATATCGGTGTTAAAGAAAAGAAAAAATCGCTGCAGGATATACAAGGTGGTTTAAAATTGCGAAATATAACTTTGAAAAAAAAAGAATATATTTTTGATACCTACTACATTCTAATAGTAATTAATAATAATTAAAAATAAAAAATCGTAATTAAAAGTTAAAAATAATTTATTTCCATTGATTATGGTTTCTGGAATAACTTAAGGTTAACGTAAAAGAACAAATAAAAAAATATTTTTACAATTACGTAGAAAGAAAAGAGATTTTTTAAAATAAAAGCGTAAAAAGAACCGCCTTATGATATACAGGGAGATCCAAAATTACGAAAATGGTATTTTGCCAATATAAAAAAATTTATTATGAATATTTTTGTATGTACTTACTTATTTAAATACTATTACGTAATAGAAATTTTAATTTTTTGTTAAGTAAATCGTTACCCTTTGGATAATATTTACATGCAACTTAACTTAATAATGTTTGCATATGTGAAGCTTATTTTAGTTAACACTTAATTTTCCTGAGTAATCATAAATGATAAAAAAATGTATAAAACTTACTTTTTAATGTTTTTGTATTAAGTTGTTTCCAAATATATTTTTCATTTTTTTTTATTATTTTTTTGCGATTTTGAACCACCCTGTATATCATATCATTTTCTTTAAAATCTGTTATTACTTTCACATAGTGATATGCAATTAGTCAAAGATCCGAATAAGAAGCGACCTTTCCCCATCTGTTGTCGTTTAAACACTTTTTTATATATTTGAAACAAAAAACCGCTATTGGTTGGCTAAAAAGTTATGGTAAAAAAATAAATTAAAAATAAAACAACTTTTACCTTTTTAAGTATAGGTCCGAGTTGGGAGTATAATCTCAACTTTCAATTTTATTATCTTACAAAACAACCTTTAATTTTTTAACAAGTTCTTGATAAGCAGCTTCCCGTTTATTTCGGTCATGGTAATCCTTGTTTTTGATTTGCCATAGACATGGATAAGATTTATACATTTCAATAAATTCTTCAATGATTTTTTTTTGGTTCAGACCAGACATTCTTTTAACTTGCGTTGACTGTGTGCTGTGAAAAATGACAACCACCCCACACAGAGACTAAACAACAACTAAAGGTTGTCGTTTATGGCAATAACATGAAATTTCGTTGAAATCAACTAATAAAAATCATAAAAGTTATCAAGTCCACGTAGAGTCCAAAATGTGATTCACCCTCCGGTCGGCGCCGTTTTGCGCTGCTAGTAGGACAAAGCGGCGCAGTATAATAAAGGGGCTACACTGGTTTTGATAACGGCCCATTGTAAAAAGTCCAGGTACTAATATAATAATAAATATATAAAACGTTTACATGTCACGTAGCTCCACTTCTATGGGTAATTTTTGCCGTCGGTGGTAAACAGGGCGCAAGACCTTCGCAAAAGTTTTATTGAACAGGTAAATGGGGCGCAGGGATCTTGGGGTCGATAAAATCGTATAGGTAAACGGGGCGCAAATGTTTTCTTTAAAGTAAAGGTATCGAAATAAAATGTTGGTCTATTTTTAAAAATTTTATTAATTACGAAACATTTATTGCATCAAAAAATATTTACATTCTTTTGTTTACTGTCTTTTGAAAATGTAAAATTTTTGTAGGCTATTAAATCTTTTCCACTCACACTTTCAATTACTGATACCGACATTTTCTCACTATTAAAATCTTGAGTGGAAATCTTTTCGCACATCAATTCACTATTACAATGAGAACTGAACTGACTAAGTGGTATACAAATTATTAGTGTCAATTATAGGAATTCTTACCTGCCCTGACCCACACCCCTCTCGGGAAGGGCTGGCGCCCCATTTACCTATGATATAAACGTAACCGAGCGTCTGATCAGAGTCGTCATCTGCGTGTGCATTAACCTTTAATTATGTTTACGTTTTGTTTTTATAAACCATTTTTTTAGGAAAACATTTAGGTTTAAAATAGTGGTCCCCCTCCCGCTTAACATATCAGAAATAAAGGTGTTTCGATATTGATTAAAGAGTTACTGAATTAAGTTGTCCGTTACTTTCTGATAGTACATTTCAAATTAAAAGAAACAAATAGCTATATTTTCTAGCACTGTATTTATTGACATTTTGACTTCAGTCCTGAAGCTTTGCTAAATTTTCGGTTTGAAAATGTAGCAAGCAGTCGAAATATCAATAAATGCATTAATGAGAAAACAAAGTTATTTGTCTCATTTTAATTTGACTAAAGAAATTATGGTAACCATAGTCATACACACAAGCTTTTATTTAATGGGACACCTTGTATATTATTTATTTAATTTTAGTATTTTTATACATTTAAATTATATTTATAATCATTAAGTTATTAAATGGAGTTTACCTATAGTTTATTCTTTTAAAAAATTAAAAAAAAACAACCCAAAAATGTTTTGCATTGTTTAAAAAATTCTGTTGCCATAATCAATTACTATGTATTTTTTCAATTACAAATAAACCAGTTCACCCTCGAGTTTACAAAGGATGCCGGCTTCGGTCGCCTTTTAAAATAAACAGGTTAAAAAACTTTACGACTTCTACGGTCGACCTGCGTGTCTGTGGCCGGTACAAATAGGATATTTTTGATTTTTCTCAGGTCGCCTGAACAAGTTAAAAAAACTGCACAGTTTTGCCCACACACGCTCAGGTCTACCTGAATAAAAAACTGTGCAGGTCTACCGTGGGCAGACCGTGGGTATACCCACGGTAGACCGTGGTTACACCTGCATGTCTGTGGGGGCCCTAAAGCATAAACATTTAATCGATTGAGCTGGAAATTTTGTACACACGTCTAGTTTGAATGACAAGGCATGTTTGGCTCTGTAACCTCATTTCAAATTCAACATGACGGAACACCCAAGATGGCGGACCAGTAGTTTTTAATACATCCCCACCATATAGCTATCAAATTAAAGGGTTTGCTAAGGGTAACTAGAAAAATAAAGAAACGTCACTCCTAATCCCTTATTATTTCTGGCATACTTTTAAAAATGGCGGACTAGTTATTTTAAATGCAGCTCTATATTATGGTTATCAAATGAAAAAGCTTGCTAAGAGTAACTTGAAAAGCAAAGTAATGACGCTTTAAATCCAAAGGCGAAACACCAAAGATGACGGACTAGTTATTTTTTATGCTCTCCAACAATATGGATAATACATAAATGAGATTGCTGGAAGTAAAGTGATGTTATTCTAAGTGCATTATGACCGAACACCTAAGATGGCGGACTGGTTATCTTAATGCACTTCTACAATATAGGTATCAAAGAAAAGGGCTTGCCGAGAGTATGCTTTTCTCCCGTATGGGTATCTAATGACAGAATTTGCTAAAAATACAAATGTAAGATAAAGTTCTTTGTTGCAATCTTTTGTGGACTGGGGTTTTTAAGATCGGATACAAATGCCTTATAATATTATGCCGCCGCCAGACATTAAGCCACCAACAAACTTTGGCAAACACTATTGTGTGGATGGGTAGTTCGTCTTGATTGGCCCAATTTTTCTTGAGTCCGCTTGCTTACAAATAGTTTATCAAATGTTTCGACAAATAGTTCATCCACGAATTCGCCCAATGTGTGGCGGCAGCATTACAGTTAGGTAAGCCGCAAATTGAGATGTTAACCTGTCCAAAAATTAACGTCTTTTTAAGGAGACGCGTCGCTAATCATAAGTTACAAAAGTACGTACTGTGCTGCGTCGCGTCGCGTAGCACGCGTTTAGGTCAGGCAACACATAACCGCACAGAGCCCAATTCTTACGGTGATAAAGGAAAGTGGACAAAATTAATTTAGGAAAATTTAAAAGCTCTTTTTATGTCCTTAAAAATTTTGTTTTATATACGTATATCTTTTTGTTTAAATTTTCCCATTTATCTCGGTTCCCTTTTATCCAAACTTCAGGTGTAGTATCGGTAAAAGTCTGGCCACACATATTAGCACCGATGTCCCACAATACCCGCACCGTAGCATGACCGTGTCTCGTACGATCTGAAACATGCCCTGCAAATGAAATCATACGTGAATCGGAAGCGCCGATGCTTTCCAAAGCAAGCATCCAGTTTAAGGGTCTTACCTTTTATTTCAGTTCATTATGTATAAAAATTAAAAGTTTGTGGGGAAAGGTTTATTGTTGTAAACAAACAATACAAGAAAAAGTAATCTAGTAAGTATTTAAAAGTGGAAAATTAAATAAATTGTTACATCTTGTGAATAATAAGTAAGTAAAACTTAGGAATAAATTTTTATTTTTTGTTTTATAAGTTTTTTTTTAATGAATATTTTGAGAAATCAAATAAGCTAATGTTGGTTTACTTGTTAAAATGCGGTACGGGCTATATGGTCGGGTACGGAGCGATGATATTAAGCCTACAGCATTTGATTACAATGGTACATTTCGAAACCGAGTCACGGCGGAGCAATGGTGCAGAACTCGGTGTGGTTATAGGTGGCCAAAACTTAAAACGCCCCTCTGCAAGCAATTTATCGCCAAATTTTTAAAAATATGCAATTCCGACCTAAAAATATAATTGTTAGGTCATAAAAATTTGCATTATTTGTAGTTTAAAATAATATTTATCAAATATGTGAAAGTATTGTAATGTAATATTAAAACTGCCTATACAGTTATGAACCACCCGTTACACTAATCTTTGTTTTTTGACCGATATTTATCGAGATATTCGCAAAAAAAAACAATTTTAGGGATTTAAAAGTAATTAACTTATTTGATTTTTATTAGAAAAAATGTAAAAATACTCAATATTTTTTATTTTAATGTGAAAATTTTAGTCAAAATCAATTTTTGCATATATCTCAGTCACTATTAAAGTTACGCAATTTTATCATAAAAGCTTTTAGAACGATAATTTTATTTTTTATAATTTTTGTATTATACAGTTTTTCGTATCTCGTATAGTTTTCTAGAAAAAAATGTTCATTTCAAAAATTGAAATCATAAATATCTTAAAACCTAAAAGAGATAAAAAAATATAAAATTAAAAAGATGTAATTTAAAATAATTTATCATTTATGTGTTATAATCTTTTTTCTTTAAAACCGATATTAATAGAGATATTGGCAAAACGATGATTTTTAGGATTTTTTTAAGGTATACCCCTGCAAATAAAGAAAATTTAAAAAAATATGTTTAGGAATTTTTGCAGTTTTTTAGTATTTTTAGGTAACACCAAATATCTTATTTGATTTTTAATAAAAATCGTTTAAATAAACGTCAATATTTTCTTATTTTAAGGTGAAATATTAAGTTAAAATCAATTCTTTGCATTAACTGCTTAAGTTGGCCGGATTTAAATAAACATCCTGTATATATTACTAAAAAAACACTTTTATAATGTTCCCGAATTTAAAATATATAATTTTTAAAAGTTTTCGTATTTATTAAAAATTATTCTTTATAAACAAGTTTTTGTGATACTCTGTATATAATTTAAAAACCCACCTAATTTAAAAATTTAAACACTATATTAATTCGCTATTACTACAGTATAATACTAGGCGTTTTCTTTATAAAATTTTGGTCAAAATTTTTAAAAGTATATAAAACTTTTAATAAAAACAAAATCCTCTTTGTTATATTTTTATTATATAATTATTTAAAGGCTCTGTACAAAATGTAAAAGATAAATTATTTTTAAAATCTAGTAACAGATTTATCAAATACCCTGTATGAGGAATATGCAAAATAAAATAATTTTCAACATTTTAAACACATTGTATAAAGGGTTTTTTAAAAAGCCCAGAAAAGTTTACATGAATATTACATTTTAACCCTACTTTTGTTGGTCAGATACACCTAAACATCCTGTAAAGAGAAATTAAAAATTGCAGAATACCCTTTTTTTTCTATAAAATATTTTATAAAAAAATTAAGAAAAACGTTGTTTTATTTATAAAATTTGTTACACCCTTTATAGTATACAAAAAACCTGGCGAATTATAGGTTTTAAATACTGTGTGTACATTTATTTGCTTACTATACGGGTTGTCCAAAAAGGTGAGGTCAAAAATGGTAGAGGTGATAAAATTAGATGTTAGATGTGTTTTTAGGGCTTGGGTAGATAAGATATCTGATCCACGCCCTACCGATAAGTCCCAGCCAGGAAGAAACACGAGAAATTGCGATGAATGAGATACGATCGCTCAGTTGACAGTAAACTGCTCAGTACAGTGAGGATCAGGCCACACCAAACCCATCACTTCCGACTTGAAAGGTCAGGGGTACTGAGTGAACCGACGATTGGGCCGCATCACCCATGAAGCTCGAGTCCAGAAGCCTGTAGGGTTGTCTACCGGGGAATCCCATATACGCCATGCAATGCTACGGGTACCCAGATGGTAGGACTGGAGGGATTCTCTTACGTCGTTCCTATACATTTTCAAAGCTCATCCTCGGCTGTTTTTGTCACTAACTGTGACTCATCAAACCCGACGAGCCCGTAGAGTTCACTCTGCTCGGACAAACACATCCAAAATCACCTTTGATCAACCAAGTATCCTTGTCTAGTGCAAACGAAGATCTGGGGCCAATGTAATTTAATACCCGGCGGGAGCATTTAGTCCGGGAGTAGTTGTTTTTGGTCCATATGATCGTTCCCTAGAAGAGCCACTAGTAATAGTGGTCTCTGGTATTTGGTTTAGAGCTTTGTGTTTTTTTTCAGCTTAACATGATAAAATGAGTCAAATTAATGTTCCTCATAAAAAAGTTCTGTAGCCCTTCGTTAGGGCGATATTGACATTTAAAGATGGTATTAAAAAAACTTATTTCTAGTATAACTTTTGAACTGTCATGCAAAAGTATAGATAATGAAATTGTCTATACAAAAGGTATAGTAACAAAATGCATATCTTTATTATTATTATAGATATATTTGAAAATGTTAATTTGACCGAAATTTTCTCCTCCTAATTTTTATTTTTTATTACTTGGTATGTAAATCTTAATATTAAAGAAATATTTCAGATAAAATATTAACGGAGTTCTAATAAACTATAGTATTAATGGTTTTTTTTTCGGTACCCATGCACAATTCAAAACTTAACAAGTTAAAGTGATGAAAAGACGACAAAAGTTTGGAAGCCGAATGTTTAAATCCGACGAAGAACACTCGCAAGTTGTAAGGTAACTGAAAGTTTAGAAGGGACTTATAAAATATTAAAAACCTGTGTACTAAAATTAAAAATTAGCACCAATTACCCCCTTATAGTTTAGCAATCTAGCTATCTCATGTGCAATTGAAAACAGAAATTGACAAAAAATTAAATGCATGTCCATGTGAAAATAGCTTTAAAGAAAAAGAGGCTACCTTTTATTTTCTTTAAACATAAAAAAATATAAAGCGTATTTTCTAATTGCGGTTAAATAATTTAACGGCCTATTGCTAGGCTTATTTTATGGTTAAAAGGTTAAATAAACATGGTGCCTCAATTTTTTTACAAGGTAGAGAGTGTTAGACTTTTCAAGAAAAAAAAGTATTTTTTAGTAAAATTTGTTAGACTAGGTATAAACTTTATTTAAATATGTAGTTGTTGTTGCAATTACATAATATCTAATAAGAGGTTATAACACTTAATTTAAAAAAATGCCCTAATGTTTCTTGTATGGTCCAGGAATATATATATTTTTTTCAAAATTACTAATCAAGCTACGTAAAAATATTATGAAAGAAAGTTGTATTTTTTGTTGTTGTTGCATCAGAAAAAAATATAAGAGTGACCAGAAAAGCTAGAGACGTACATTTTTTGGCAGTAATATCAGCAAAGATGCGTCCCACGCCGTTATTGGTCTCACTAATTAAAATTAGGTTAGGGCAAAATTTAACCCCACATAACAAAAACTCTTGCATTTATTTTTAAAACAAAGCATTTTGGGCCTATGTATACAGTATGTCCACGAAAAAATTTAAATGTTCAAGAAAGTCGTGTATGGCAACTGCTTTTGTTTCTTAAAAAAAACAATATTCACGTTGTAAAAGTTGTTTTGTTTTGTACAGGGGTCCAAAAACTACAAAAACGTGAAAATGGACCAAGACAAAACTGCCATTCATTTTGATAATTTATCAAATTTTTAAATAAAAGAGGCAATTAAATGAGGATCCAATATCTAAAATTTTACATAAAATAAACAAGAATTTTGTTTTGGTATCATATTGTTTACACCTTTTTACATAATTTAGCTGGGTTTTTAATTCTTGTATTTAAATATATTTGACAAACTTTGAAAATAATTATTGTGTTATAATAAAACTTGGTAATCAACGTTATAAAAGTCTTAAACATGATTTATGAAAACATTTTACACAAAGAAAAATATTTGGTTTATTTTATGTAAAATTTTAAATATGGAATAATCATTTAATTCTAAATACCTTTTTTTACCATTTTGTTGCAATATTAAAACTAAAAGCAGTTTTGTCTTGGCCCTTATTCACATTTTTGTAGTTTTGGAGCTCCTGTACAACAAAACAAATTTCTCAACGTGAATCTTGTTTTAAGGAAGCAAAAGTTGTTGCCATACACAACTTCTTTAAACATTTACATTTTTGGTCCATTAATTTTAAACTACTACTGATTTAAAAGGTAAAAAAGTAAGCGAGCACTAGAGAAACGATATGCCATACATCTGCATTGTTGTCGCGTAACATATTGGCTAAATCAGTAACTGTTCCTAAAAATAATAATTACTGCTAAATCAGTGTTACTTCATTTTACAAAAATTTTAAAATAAATAAAAAACGTAAAGTCAATAATTCTACTAAAAATTAAACACCACATTTTGTTTTAACAGATGTTTAGGTTACTATATAATCACAACTTACGATGAGTTAGCGATATACTAAGCTAAAAAGGCAACTTTTTATTGAAAATGGAAAAATACATTTTTTATTTCATAGCCGTTTAAAATCGGATGATTAAATAGAACGCCAAAAATTAAGATATGCGCGGTAGCGACAACGAAGTTGGTCCAGCCACCTTATATATTTTTAAAAAGCTCTTGTCCTTTTTAAGGTAATGAAGAAAAAATATACACAGTGTTAAATAAAAAGAATTATATGTTTAATTCATAATTTAAAAAATTAAAAACTAAAAATAAATCTAACTACGCAACTAAATCTTACGTAAAAATATTTACTTATATCGGTGTTTCCTTTTGTAATAAGTTAAAAGGCAATTGAAATACGAGCGGAGTCCTAAAATGAAAAAAATAATAATAATTTTGCCCTGTACGTCCAAAACTAAGAGAGCTATGAAAAAACTTTTAGTGGTATCTTTCGTTGCATTTAAAAGTAGCAACAGTTCGCAAAAGTCGAAAGTCTCTATCTCTAGTAATAACCGAGATACCCTGCAATTGCAACAAAATCCGGACACCCTGTAGAATGTCTCATTTTGGTTGAAATAGCGGGATATCTGAATTATTATTAAAGATTGAACCTTGCAGTTTTCTAAGCCTTAGCTAGTTTTTTGTGAAACGAAAGATGCCATAAACAAATCGTCCCAACATTTTTAGTTTCTGAGCTAGAGGGTGATTTTAAATTTTTATTTGTAAGGTAGTAAAATAAACCCACAGTGTTAAATATTTTTGAAAAGCTTGTAAAAAGGCAAAATTATTTTTTGACAAATATGGGTGTTCCATTAAAAATTAACATAATTGGAAATATTTTGACTTTGCTACTGCATTCTACGTAAAAAGTTTATAAAAATCCGTTTTTAACTTTTTGATATATTATCAGCCAACTGAGATACAAGGGGTTCCTGAAAATGCGTTATTTGTAAAATCACCCTGTAGCTCAGATACTAAGAGTATTATGACGGCTTTGTTTATGGCATCTTTCGTTTCACAAAAAATTAGCTTAATTTTGCAAAAACCGCAAGTTTATATTTTTAATAATAAATGTGATACACCACCATTTCAACCAAATTGGGACACCCCGCACAATATCCATTTATACGTTTTAATACAACATAACAGTAAGATAAATGTTTTAGGAGTTTTTCTGCATTGAATTTAAATAAAACACTTTTAGGCCCTTACTGCATCCATGACGGAATGCTCAGTGTTAAGAGAAAATAAATTACATTTAATATATAGATTTATTGTTTATGTTTTATTAGATACAACATTAAAATCTAATTTTGGAGATTGTACACTTTAAAACAAGGCTCCGAATTGTAAGCTTTGGTTTTAATATAACATGGTTTTCTATAGTAATATTTGTAATTAAGCATCTTACATAAACTGGTATCATAGTCGTAAATACATTTTAAATGGGATTTTCTCAAGCGAAAAGGCATTACTTTGAAGAAACAGCTTTTATTAGTGAATAATACGTATAATTATGTTATTTTAATATTTAAATTTCACAAACGTAATTTTTTTCATTAAAAAGTTCTTTTTTTGTTAATGTGGTTGTTAGTAATAACAAGCAACAATTTTAGTTTTAAAGTGAAACAAATTAAATTTTTGTAGCCTTAAAAGCAATTACTAAATATTAAGTGTCATTATTTTGCTGTATTGTTCTTAAACAATTTCCAAGTTACGGCAGATTTAAATTTACTTTTTATAACTGAAAAAAAACGTTTTTTAATTGTCATTTTAAGAATAAAGTACTTTATTTTAGTACAAAAACATAAAATGTCAAAGAAATATTTTTTAGCAATTCGCTATTTTTACACTTTAAATTAGTGTTACGTTTTAATGCCTACTAGAATATAGTTAATTATGAATTTATTTAATTTGACACAAAGTGAAGTTACCAAATTAAAAAATCAAACTACCATAAATTTGTCATAATTTCTTTTAGGTAAGGGTTCACTGAATTTATTTCGGTATTTTGTAAAAGCTAAAATTTTGTCAGTACGTGCTTCCGACATAGGTTGAAGCGATGTTAGAAGTTTGACTCATAGTGGCTTTGGCACCTACCAGGTACCAAAGGTTAATTAATTGAAACTTAACTTTCGCTATTTTGCAATGGCTCAATTTTAGATTAGGGTACCTATTAAAAGATATTTCTTCAGTCACCAGACAGTTTTGACAGTTCCAACCTCTTAGCAGACAAACATTTTAGGTTAGCCTAATGGTCCGATAAAGTCCAATATTTCTGTTATTTAACAGGATATAATAAAATAATTTAAATAAGAGTTTTATGGTTTCCTAGTAGACATGTCCTAAAAATATTTTGTTGTAGACAGAGTGTTTCAAAATACAAGTATGAAAAAACTGACAACGACTTTTTTTGGGGCACTCTGTATACATCAAAATATTGTTAGAACATGTCTTGTCTTACTGGAAATACTACATCTCCTATTTAACACTTTTTGTCACATCTTGTTAAATAAGAGAAACATAAGACTTCTTCGGACCAATGGGTCACCCACATATGTTTGTCTGCCAAGGGGTTGCAACGATTAAAACTGTCCGGCGACTAAAAAAATATCTTAAAATAGGTACCCAAGTAACACATACAGTGTGTCCACGGATGTTTTCGATTATACCCGTAATTTTTTTTTATTACTTCGAAATAAAGTTATTCTTTATAAAAACAACTGCTTTGTCTAATATGCTAAAACGCTATAGGAAAAATTGCCCCATGATATACAGGTTAATTTAAAATCAAGGCAATAATATTTTAAAAAGTTAAAAAACAAATGAAAAATGATTTTTCCTAAAATAATTCATTAAAAAGTCCAATATTTTTTTCTAATCGCTAATTGTTACTTACTAATTCGGTGTAAACTAAAATAAACGTTTTTTTTTTTATTTATAAAATATTAATTTTTCTACTTTTATGCATACAATATAAGGTTAAGTAAAAATGTATGTAAGTTACCCCAAAAGGCTAATAGTATTTTTTTATTCTTTTTTAATTAGTAGTCAAAAAAATATTTACCGTTTTTTTTGCCAAAATAACATTTTTGTTGTTTTACATAATTTTTATCATAAGGCGTCTATTTTTAACGCTATTATTCCAAAAAACTATTTAGTTTTACTGAATAATTAAATATATATTTTTTTAAAGGTTTTTTATTTACCTTTTACCTTTATTTTTTTCTAGAAACGATAATCAATTAAAAAAACATTTTAATACACTTCTGATTATTTGGATGCTTCTTAATAAGCTAGTTAAAAAAAATGTATCTAGGATTTTTTAAATTTTTCAAAGTGGTATTTTTGTGATTTCAAACCACCCTATATATCCTTAATAAAGCTTTTAGCACTTTAAACAAAGCTTAATTTTTTTATGGTCAATAACTTTTTCGAAATATTAATAACAAAAAAATTACAGGTTTAATTCCGTGGACACACTGTATAAAATTCCGCTTTTAAAAAATAACGAAGGTCTGCCGCTTATGGCCTCTTAAACTATCAAAAAACAAAATTATGTTCACCCTGAATACCTTGAAATTTAAAATTATAAAATTTATATGGACGAAGAAGTATGCAACAAATGCAAAAATATTTTTTTACCTATGGGATTCTCACACTGGCCTTACGGCTTGTACTATTAGACCAAACATTTGCAAAGAAAGTATTTCTTTATGAATTTGTTACTATTTACAAAAGTACGCTAACAGTTAACATTCAAATAAATTTAAATATATTTTTAGAAAAAAAATAAAAGGACTTATTTATATTCCAATACTAAGTGTTTTTTAAGCATTAAAAATTACGATTATTTAACTACTTTTATTTTTTTTCTTATTTCATACCTACTATTGTTAAACCAAAACATTTTAAATAATAAAAAATATAATTTCTTAAAAGGTGTCATTAAGTTTGTTTCTTTTAGCTCCCCAAAAGGCGCGACAGTCAGCAAAATTCCCAACAAAGCCAATAGCAGAAAGAAAAGAAATAAAAACTGGGATAAAGATAAGGCAGTCAGCAAAGGCCGCATAGGCATTAAAAAGATCTTTTGTGTGTAGCCTATGTTTGGTGACTTTTGTCATAAAAAAACCTAGGTTTTTTTCTCAAAAATTAAAAAAAATCCATTATAATTTCTTTTTAATTAAATGTTGTATTTACTTTTAAAATGTTAATTGAAAACTTGACAATTTTAAAGAGTAACACAGTGGTAAACTGAGGTAAATTAAATCCAATGTAAACCTAAACTATAAGAAATTCTTAATAAAAATACAGAAATAAATATTTGGTGAATATTTTTATAAAAGTATAACGCATACTATAAAAAACTATATTAGAAATATAATTTTTATCTTTGTTTTATTGCCTATACTTAAAATATGTATAATTAAAAAAGAACTGTGACACATTTAATTAATATTCTAACAAATACACAAATATTTTATATTATTTATTTTTAAATTATTTGTAAGTTGTATTTAAAACCTACCAAAAACGTGTTTTTTTTTTAATAACTTTTGTTACTAAATATGGCATTTGTTAAATGTCAAAAAATGCTAACAGCCTCAAATCCTAAAATCCTTCCCACAAATAAGGCATACAGAAAATATTTACTAGTTTAATTTTAAATATAAATTTATTATTAAGTGAAAACACAGGTTAATTTATTTACAGGGTGTTATTATAAGAGATACGATAATTACATTAGCAAAGAATTGTATTTTTCTGGACTGATTAACATGGTAATATCAAAAAACCAATTAAAAATGTGGTTTACATGTTATGCAGCAAATTTTTTTTTAGTTTAACATGAAAAATAATAATAAGTAGCAATATAGTAGCAATCCGTTTAGCATTTCAGGACCTGTAAATAAACTAACCAGTTAATAATCTTGTTATTAGTAGCATTTTGTTTGGTTGTTTTTTCCCTTTATATTTTCGGTAGATATATTATAGTATATTAACCAACAGAAATCTGCAAGCATTGCTTTCGAAATTTTTTTGGTATATTATTTGCTTTATTATATGCCAAATGTCTTGATTAAACCTGTAACCACGTTTAATACAAAAAAATTTTTGTAGTAAAACAATAACAACAATATTACTTGCAACTTGTCAAACTTGCAATTTTTTTCCGGAAAACTGCTGATAGCTAAATTGACAGTTGTTAAGTAATTTTTCCACTTAAAATTTATACATAACAACTCCTAATAGTGATTGGCCAAAATTAATAGGAAGAAAATAATAAAAAGAAAAGAAATAATAATCAAAATACTTATTTTTAATTCCCTGATACAATATCAATTTAAAGATAATATTTTATTTATGGCAATCGACTCTAGGCAGAATCTGTCGAAGCATTTTTCAATATCAGTCGCAAATATGTTGCAACACATAACAATAGACGCGTTATATATTTTTCCTACGACCACATGTAAAAATAGTAAATAGCACACTGTTTTCATGCATAGAAAATGCCTTATATCACACTAGTGTTGCAAAGTACTTTACGACACTAGTGTTGCAAAGTATAATATAAAGCTGTCATCGCTGTCATTGTTATTTAAAATAAATTTGGAGTTATCAGGCTGTTAATGGGATTTACATTGAAAAAGCCATGCAATATTTTTTAATGAGGACCTTTTTAATTCTTAAATAATAAAAAGCGACTAGGTAGGTGATTTTTGATATAAAAATATTGTTAAACAGTATCATATATCGCAGTAAAGAACAGTATATATCACCCTAGTGATGCAAAGTTTTCAATTGTTTTCTTATTTTTTCCGTGAAGACAAACAACTTTTATTTTTTTTTGGTAAATAACTTGCGGTCGTAGGAAAAATAGTGTAGATTACTTGTGTGAAAATCACTTTCTTACACGCGTGGGTTTGTCGCACTCGGTTGACGTCTCGTGCAACAATATTCCCACTCGTGTGAAATAAGTCATTTTCCACCCTTGTAATGTAATATACTAACTATAGCGGCGTTATCGCCGCGCGACTTTGCTGCTAAACGAAAAAAGTTAAGGCAATCAAACTTGAACATACCAGAAATCAAGGTGTTCCGAGATTGGTTCTAGAATTTATGACAACCTTAATCTTGCACAATATATAAATAGCAAATGAGGAGAGCTAGAGTGTCTCAGCGCGAAGCTTTCACGACTGTATCAGCTAAATGAAGATACTAGAAGTGTTCTTTGGTGGTTAAAAAATTGCAACATTAGTTGCGAAAAAGGTATAAAAAACGCATTGTTTAAACATATTACGATTAAACCAAAAATAAATTACACTTTTTTTGGTATTTAGCAGATTTAAAACGTAAAATTTACAAAACAAAAAACAGTCTTAGATTACTTTTTTTAATTTTAGTATACTTATTTTGTAACATTATGCCGAAAAATAAATAAAAATACAAAACTTTGTCTGCACGGTTGCCAAGTATGTTTTGCACTAAAATGATAAAATATTTCTTACAAACAATATACAATTTTTAGTAGTAAAATTACGGCAATAGATATTATTGTCAACATTTGTGCCCAGAGCCTTGTAATTTATCTTGTAGCATTTGATCGCTTAAAACATTAATTTCATGTGCTCAAATGGTGAAAGGAGAAATACGGCTACGATTTGTTATCGTGATACCTTTATTAAAGTGTTAGTTACACAATCCTTTTGAACCAGACTGGACTACGGGGTGGCCCAATTGTCCAAGAATGTTTTATATTTCTGTTGTCTAACAGAATATGACAAAAGGTTTTTTCTAAAAGTTGTACAGTTTTTAAATGTGCATGTCCTAAAAATATTTTAGGGGCAAGAAAAAGTTATAGCTAAGAAGTTACTTTTTAAAATTTTAACCCTTTTTTGTTTACCGAATCCATCTTAGCATAAAGTTTTGCATATATTGCGCCTTTTCGTTTTAGCACTTTTGGCGACCGTGTCACGCTATTTATAATTTACTAAAACTTTTATAAAAACCAGATAACTAAAAATTATTTAAAAACGAAGAAAAAACAGTTATTTATAATACTAAGCTAGATTTTAAAACACTAAGGTAAACAAAATAAATCTCCGAAAGAAACTTCACTGGATCTCATACAGGGTATTTCTTATAGCATGGCCTATATCTAAAAATTAAAAATGCAAAATGATTTATTTTTTTTAATAGAACACCCTTTCTATTGAGTCATTTCTTAATTTCTAAAATAAAAAAAATAGTTTTTTAGAGATTCCCACACCAAAAATCTAAAGTTTTTAAGATATTTGAAGTATTTTAAAAATGCATGACAAAAAAGTTTTTTTTGTACAGGATAACTTTTTATTTTAAATAAAACACCCAGTATATTTTGCAACGTTTTTGAAAATGTATCTTTTAACTTAAAAAAATGTACTATAAGTTATGGTTATTTTCATAAATAAAGCATTTATTGACCTCTAAAAAATCACTCGAATTAGGAATATACCAATTAAACCTTGCTACATCTTAAGGTGCATTCAGACTTGCAACAACTCGCTGTGCCGCTCCACGCAGCGATCCGCGCCTCGTTTAGTACCAGAAATGACCAGTGTTATTCAAAATATCCGTCCAGACTGCAACTGCGCTTCGTGCCGAATAACGTCGCTCCGGGCCACGATCCACGCCAAGACGGTGGGGACAGTAAAATATGCTTGCTGGCGCTCAATTTAATTGCTTGACAAATGGGTCACTGCGATCAACAGCTTGTTGGTTTTTGGCGTCACCTCAAAGAAAATGAATGCCCATAAAATTATACCTATATCGAATTGCGCCGATGTGCATCGAACGTGTCTTTGAGTATAAAGCAAACACAACAAAATAAAAAGTCATTTCATTCATTAATGAATGTCAATAAGGATAGTTTAAGGTTAGTGGTTAAGCGGTTGTAAACAAAATAATACAAAAACGTAAATTTATATTTAACTATTTACAAAAGTAAGATTCATTGGTATATCTTGTCTATAGATATGTAAGTAAAACACATTTTTTAATGTTAATTTTAAAAGACAAACCGTAACCTAAAAGGATTTTTACTTAAGCTTAGTAGGTATTTTGCCCTTGTTTATTTTTTAAATCCCACCTAATAAAACAATAATAAAAATGTATTTATCCGTTTACCTTACACTTTACATAATATAATGTACAAGATTTAATAATAAACTCTTGTCTCTTTAAGCTTCAGCCTACTCAGCCTGCCGGTAAATGAAGCACTGATTGACATTTTATGAATTCCGTTGCATTCGCAGACCTTTAAAACTACTGATCTCGATGGATTGTCAATGTTATAACCTGCGCGAAACAAAAGTTACATTTCATGGGCGACAAAACCGTATTGTACGCAAGCAAGTTGAGGGTAAATGCACCTGGCCCCAAACAAACTATCCGCATTATCGGAAAGACTTTGTCGACGGCATCGTGGTTTTCTGTTCTAAGTCCGCTAGCTAATGAGCGTCACGGTCAGACCGCGGACGAAGGGTACGGGGTGCCGGTGTTTGAATTTTGCCACGGCTTTTAAGTGCGCATGTTCGTCCACCCATTCATTTGTTTGCTGCGCCAGGTCGTAAAAATCCGAAAAATGCTTCTTGCCACTGCGGATCTAAATGTAGGTTATCTATGCTTAAAACTTAAAGTCACACTCGGGGAACATCGTCGCTCTTCGATCGACGTACGATTCTGATGGCTGGGAATGTTATGATGTTCGTGGAAAATTATCCGTCCAAAATAACCAGCCTGTTCGCGCGATGCTTTGACGCTAAAAACCCGACAAGCTCTGAATCACCGGCAAATTCATTTGCCATACCCTTAAAACGACGTGAACTCTGTCCATACCAAAGGTGCGCGCTTGTGACGCTGTATGCGGCGTGGAGCGGCGCGGCGTATTGTTGCAAGTTTAGACGCGGCTTTACGTTAAAATAAATGCGGCAACAAGGGTATAGGAAATACTTAAAGAATTTTAAACTTTTATTACCTTTATTTTCAATTATACAACATAACGCTTCAGGCAGTCCTATCTCTGTCCGTTTTTAAGTGTAAACGGACATAGATAGGACTGCCCAAAACGTTATAGAAATAAATAAAATTAAAGACAATGATAGTTCAAAATTCTTTAATATTACTACTGAATCATTGTCTACCACATTTAGACAAAAGATAAAGGATAGTTATTTTTGAAAATAACCATAACCTATTATGTTACATTTGTTTTTTTTTATCTTTGGACAATCCACGAAGGCTGAAAGCCTAAATACTTACGTACCGTGGGTGTATTAAGCAGGGTAAGAGGAAGTTTGTTAACACGGGACTTAAAAACTAAAGGAAACTTAAAGGAAAAAATAAGATTTTAAGAATATAACGACAAATATACTGGGTGTTCCATTTAAAATATTAAACTTATTACTTTTATCAAATAATTACTTTTGTATCATGAATTTTTTTATAAACCTTAAATATCTTAAAAACTTAAATTTTTGGTATAGAAACCGCAAAAGACATTTAACATATTTTTATTTATAAAATGTAAAAACAGATTGCTTTATTTAAAAATATTGACTTTAGCAATTTAATTATTAAGAAACTGCTATAAAAATACTCTGTATGAGATCTACAGAATTTTCATTTAGGATTCTGTGGTCCTCAGTGATTTAAAATATCTAGCTAAGTATTATTATTACTTAATTGTTTTTTTACCTAATTTTCGGGTAACCTGTTTTTTTACGAAAGTTTCAGTAAATTACCAATAGCGTAGCTACATCGAAACAAGTGCCAGAATTAAATAGCGTACCGTATAAAAAAAATATCCCAAATTGTAAAACATAAACAAAAATATGAACGTTTAAAACACCACAATTTCTATATTAAACTTTTTATCCTATTTAGTTAAACAACAAAAATACTGGACATTTTGGATAATTGGGTCACCCTGTATTATTTATACTTTCACCGTACTATGTTCTTACTAAAGGTAAATTTTTATTTATTTAATTTTCGGAGATATATGCATTTAAGGGGTAAAAACAGGTTTTCGAGATATTTTTTTATAAGAACGTGTAGTATATTTTGGTAAGAATTTGTAAAATTATTTTAGTAATTTGTTGTTGTAAATTGATATTTTATATTTTAATACTTATATTTGTTTCTAAAATTAAATATATTTAAAACCTACATACTAACGTACCGTGGGTGTCTTAAGCGAGGTAAGAGAGAGTTTGTTGACACGGGACTTAAATACTTAAAGATTTGGGGGAAGGAAAGACCTCCGCGGGTAGCAGGTTCCACAATCTAGAAACTCTAGGGATAAAAGAACGAACAAAGTGAGAAGTTCGAGGCCTGTTCAGTTGAACCGTATAAGGAAGCATACGCGCGGAACCACGAGTTTCTCTGTTGGGAACCGTGAGTGGAGGAACTATACTGGACAATTCTTCAGAGCAGAAGCCATGGAAGATAAAAAGCGATAAATCCCACACAGCCCGACGATGGGCAAGAGAGGGAGCCTTTCTGTAAGTGAAGGATCATTAATGAGACGAATAGCTTTTCTTTGAATAGAATCAAAAATGCTTAGGGTTGTGGGGGACGCCATGCCCCAGATATGGGAACAATATTCCAAGGGAGGTCGGATTTGGGACACATATAAAGTGTATAAATTAGAAGCGGAAAAATACTTTTTAGCTCGAAAGAGAAATCCAAGCTTTTTGAAGTTTCCGTGGCTATAGATACAATGTGTTTATGCCAGTTAAGGTTACTTTCAAATGTGACGCCCACAAGATTGAAGGTGTCTTTGCTCTGTAAAACTTGGCCGCTCATAAGTAGAGGATGAGTATTTGATGGCTCTTTTCGCGACAAGGAACATGATTGTGTTTTGGATGCATTAAAATGAACGTGATTTTTGGCGCCCCAATCCAATATTAGATTAAGATCCTGTGAAAGAGATATCTGCATCGCTCTGCGTTTATTTTTCAAGTCAGGTTTAGTGATGGGTTTAGGAACCTAAAAACTGGAGTGAATTTTCATGAGTCAATTTCACTTCTTATAAAATAGCATTTAATGAATAATTTTAGTTTCAAAAAATTTTAATATTAAAAATTATTTTGTTAAAAAATAAAAAGGGGGCCATAAAGAAATGTAGTCAATAATACGCATAAGGCGGGCAAACCATGTATTCTAGGGACCGGATTATATGCAACAAAAGAAATTTAAAATATGCGCGAACAATGCATAAAATACGCATGAAGAAAGGCAAAATATGCAGTATTAAATTATAGGTTTAATAAAAAATCTTTGCATTTTAATTAATTCAAGTTAAATTTACACATTTTTAGGGGGAGAGGGGGAAGGGGAGGTTTCTTTACTACTGAAAAATAAAAATCTTAACCCAAAAAGTAAAAAAATATGAAGAGTTCGCAGAAAAAAAAATATTGGTTACCTACTTATGCTTTTCTTAATGATAATGTATATTTTTTGCCCTCTGCGCTCCGAAAATATTAAAAATATATCGATAATATGCACCATAACTTATTTTACTAAAAATATGCTATTACCCATAAAAATGGCTAAAACATGGTAAACCCTAAAGTCTCTACTTATATCCATTTATTAAGTCTAAAATTAATTAAAAAAAAGCTAAAAAAATCTATTTTGTCCAAAAATTAATGAATAAAGAACCAGATACCATTTTTAAAGTAATTAATTGGTGTTTGGCCTCATACTTTTTATAAGAAAAAATTATATTACCTTTAGTTTTTAGATATTTTAAATTAAAGTTCGCGTATAAAACCAAGCGTTGAAAAGTATTTTGCGCTTAACGCTATCTGGGTTAGATCGTGATGGCGCCATTACCGAAGCATTGCGTCGGTTTGAGAAAATAGCTTAATCAGTGCCTCTAGGTTGCATGTTTAAAGAAAAAAAAAAGAAAATAAAGATACTGATCTGTTTTCTTTTGTTTAATTTTTTTGCAAGACAACAAAATTAGGTAGTTTTATTTTTAAATTCTGCAAACAAATGTATGAAAAAAAAATTCTTTAGACTTTCTAAAAGATGTACTGCAAAAAGAGTTACAAAATTAAAAAAGTAAGACTTTAAAGACCATAACTTATAAAAATATAGTTTTCAACTACTCATAATTTTTTAAAGTGATTTGTACAGCAGAAACTCACAAGTGTTTTAATAATATACAAAGTGTCCAAGATAAGGAGGGCCAAAATGGGCATCTTAAAAATGGTAAGGGAAACGAAGTCGGTTAAATGGTAACAAAATTAAGGTGTTTAGGTGCTCACTTATATGGTGTTTAAAAAAATTAAAAATTAATTTATTTTTTCTGCTTGGATTTAAAAAAAAATTGAACTATTCCATTGCCACTTTTTTCACTTTATCGAATGGCGGTATTTTATTTAAAACGCAACGTTTTGTTTTTGAAGGACCATGGCCAACTTCTTTTTTTTAATGCAGTCCTAAAAATTTAATTTTAAAATTTAAAAGCCCATGTTATTACAAAATTAATAATATTACACACTGAAGTTTATTCTCATTACTGACCTGTATTTTTAGAAATTTTATAGTAATATTAAACCCCACATAAAAAAAAATAAACTATTTAATAAACAACGCATTGCTTAACAAAAACTCCTTGAATTAGAAAGTTAGGTTTTTTAAATATAATTCTGATATTTAAATATTGAAATTTTAAAGCCTATTTTACTTCAAATTAAACGATGTATCACACATTACGGTTCATTCCTGATACAAACCGGTTTTTTAGGATTTGGTATACGCAATAAACGCGACATAATAAATTAACTCTTTAACAACAACATAAAAATTTTTATACATAAATGACAACATGGGTCACATATGACCCCATGAAAAATATTATTGGTATTTTAAAGTTTAAACAGCAAAAAGCATTTTTAATTTTTTTAATTGTTTTTTTATAATCTAACTAAGGATATTTTATAGAAAAAAATCTATTTTTGCACTTGTTCGATATATTATCATAATTATTCTTCAAAGCAGTACTTGTGTGCAGTAAATCATTAAGTCCTTCATTTTTGATTTATTGGTCTTTTTTGTATATCATATCGTTGTGCTTTTAAAAAGTGTATTTAATTTCATATTGTTCGTGATTTTTTGTTTGAATAAGTAACAATTTTAGACAGCATGTTGTCGAAAAAATAGAATTTCCAAGCTTTCTAGTGGTTTTTGTTTCTTCAGGTTTAAAAAGGTGCATATTCTATTTTTTTCCTATTCGTGTATAAAAAAGGTATAAAGTGCCATCTGTAACCACTGCTTTCATAAATCCCTTTTTGTAGATGTGCTAAAGATACTTTATCGTAACGATTTATTTTTAGTTGGTTCATAATATTTTCTCTGCCTACACTTCTTTCTCTTCTTTTTCTTAAGATTCACTTTCATTATCATCTAAGTCATAATTTTTATTGTTAATATTTTTATGTTTTTTTATGTCATCTTTTCGTCGTATTTATGTCGTCTTAACTTTATTATCAACTCCTATTTTTTAATTCTAATTTTTTATGTTTTCTAATTGTTTCTTAGTTATTTAAATGCCTTTATTCAGTTTGTAAGCAATCCACGGTTTTTTTTCCTGTTCGTGTATAAAAAAGGTATAGTGTCATTTGTAACCACTGCTTTCATAAATCCCCTTTTTGTAGATGGGCTAAAGGTACTGTGTCGTAATGATTTATTTTAGTTAGTTTATACACTTTTTCGTCTGCCTACACCTCTTTCTCTTTTGTTTTTCACATCCACTTTCATTACCAAGTCATAATTATTATTGTAAATTTTTGTATTTTCTTTTTTATGTTGTCAGTTTTATAAACTAATTTTGGAGCTATCAAAAATAAATTATTCTAAATTTTTATGATAGAATGACCAAAAAACTTGTCATTGCTTGTCAAATACCTACCTATTCCTACACAACACAATTTTCTAGGTGTAAACTGATAACATCGTTTACCAAGACGTTTTTGGTCATATTGAGGAGTTTTATAAAAGTTTATTTTAATAAATTTATTGATTACAAATATTATTTGAAATAAAATTTTATAATGGCATTTTGCTTAAAAATAAAGGTAGTTTCCTTCTGGAGAAAAAATTTGTTTTTCAAGTTTTTGCGAACCCTGTATACAATTAACATTTAAGAAATGGTAAAACACCCGGTATGGTATCAATTACGGATAATGGTCGGGCCACACATAACCGTACCGAGCCCGATTTCAAGGTGATAGAGAAAAGTGGGGCAAAATAATTCGGAAAAATTCAAAAACATTTATATGCCCTCAAAAACATACAAAACATTTCTTTTTAAATAAAATAAAGTTTCCTACTTATCTCTGTTCTCTTGTTTCCAAACTTTAAGTGTAGTATAGGTAAATGTCTGTCCACACATAACTGCACCGATGTCCACGAGACCCGCATCGTAGCACGACCGTGTCTTGTATAGTCTAAAACATGCCCAGCAAATAAAATCATACGTGAATCGGATAGGGTCGATGTTTCCCGAACAAGGCTTTAACATTACGTATAGTGGTTAAAGGTAAGTGTTTAATAACAAACAATACAAGTAAAAGTAATTTAATAAGTGTTAAAAAGTATAAAATTAATTGTATTGTTAATCTTGTGAATAATATGTGAGTAAAACTTACGAATACATTGTTGTTTTTTTAAATTAATATATCGAGAAATCAAATAAGCCTACAACATTTAATTACAACAGTACATTTTAAAACCGAGGCACGGCCGTGCTACGGTGCAGGACTCGGTGGTTATATGTGGTCAAATCCTAAAACTGTTTTACGTTATTTGTAAAGATTTAACTTATAATCAGGTGTAATTTAAAGCGTGGTATAATTATTGATTCCTATTATTGCAGTTTTATTAAAGACAAACCTTTTCCACCGCCCTACATTTCACCAGGGAAACGCACGGACACGGGCTCGTTGTGGTTATGTGAGGCCCGACCTTTAATCGTGTAAGGATAAACCTTATAGGATAAAAAACATTGTAACTGTCATAGTTGCACAACCTTTTTGGAGGGGACCTATTACTAGAGTTGGGTAATATTTAAATACTCGGTATTCTAAATTGTATTTAAAATATATTGGGTTGGTATTCTGGTAATATTCAAATACATCTGCGTGTTTGGTATTCAGTATTTGACTGAATTATCTTTTGGTCAGTATTTTGTAATGTAAATACCGTTTTTAAATGATAGTATTCGAATACTGGTTTTTAGTATTTAAATACTGGAAATAAAGTATTCGAATACCCGTATACCCAGTATCCGAATACTGAAATGTGAATAAAGTATTTGATTACTGAAATATGAATAAAGAATTTGAATACTGGAATTCAAAATGTTGGATGATAGGCACTTAAAGTATTCAAGTACATGAATATAAATACTAGTATTTGAATATTTGAATACCGGAATTTAAAGTATTAAAACATTTAACCATTTTTTCTGGTCTTTAAAATATAAGAACGGGCAAAGGCAAATATACTAAGGTGTTGGATAAGTTTAGGTTTTGTTTTTAGTTTTTAAAATATAAGAAATGGAGAAGACGATGCCTATATATTAGGAAATGGTAATGACTTAATGAGAGGTGAGAAACTTTTTTGCTTTATTTTTGCTCTTCAGTATTTGATAATACCCTAGCGTAGTATTCAGAAATACCGGTATTGGAATACTTTTTTGCTTGGTATTCAAATACTCATTATTTAAATAATTTTTTTATGCTTATTCAGTATCCGTATTTGAATACCGGATTTCAGTATTCAACCCAACTCTGCATATAAGACACATTGTTGATTGGGCTGACATTTTAATTACGGAAATATATTACGCAGTTTTTTACTTTGACACCCTTATATGTTATTAACTTTTAAACAACGGTATAATGGGTTTAATTAAAATATTTTGTTATCAGAAATTTCTGAATTTTCCGAGTATTATTAATTAAAAGACACTCTCTATATTTGTTTATATTTACCTATTACAGACAGAACAAGTACAACTTTGCAATGTCAATTTGTAATACAATTAAAGTTAAATAAAGATGGTTGCTACAATGTTACCTTTATTAGTTTATTCTGTGTAAAATATCTCTATAAGTAAATGGGTGAACATTTTAAGCCACAATTATCTACAAGGACCGTGAAAATTAAATCCAGATAGCACAATCCTTTTGTTTTCCCAGCCGCTAAAGTTTCAGACTAAATAAATGGTGAGTAGTTAGGGTGAAAATAAAGGTATAAATGTAAAATAAACATTATTTTATCATGCACATAGCAAGTTTACAGGAGATATTATCTTATAGTTTTGAAACGCTTTCATAGGCGTTAAATACTAATTTTAATGGTTAAGTCACAAAATTCCTTATTTTCCAAATTTGCGTTTAAAATTTTTCGTGGAATTGTTTATCTAAGAATCCTTATGCTAACAACATATTCGTAAAACAATATTATATAAAAATTAATGGTTCTTGAGCTTTGATATAAATACAGTAATAAAAGGTAAAATTCTTTGGGCATATGGCTCATTAATGACATTAAAAATAAATTAATAAATAATAAAGTGTAAGAATTGTAAGAATTCGTCTACCATGGTCGACTGTTTAAAAATTACGGAGTCTCCAAAAGAAAATGGAATACCCCGGGCCCGACCAAGGCGGCGACACGTGTTTCTTCTTCGTTAAGACTTGTCATAACCGCTTCAGGTCGTAAACACCTTGATGATGCCCCGATTGACTATAAGTATCCTTTCTGAGTCGAAACTTAAAAAGAACCAGCCATGGCATCGAGAGGATAAAGGTGGTAGGTAAAAGTGCGCCATCTAGTTGTACATGGCAAAAGTTAGGTATGCAACATACTGTTATGCCAACAAACCATAAGGAAACTGGCCGCCTATCAGTCTGCGGGTTTGCAGAATTCGGATGTGTTAAACAGTAATAAACTATCAACAGTTTGGACATATTTGAGTACCCGGAGAACCTGGGGCAGACGGGTCAGCGACTGACCCCAGCTTTTTTATCACTTGGATGTTTAACCTCATAATTTTCAAAAAATGGTGAAAAACCTTTTTACAACAATAATTTAAAATATATGTTTAATGCTGCGACATCGTTATTTTGCATCTCTTTTGTTTTATAAAGGTTTGCAATATTCAATCGACATAGTTCACTTTCTAGTTTAGACTAGACTTTTCGTCACAATTTTCTTTTAGGATCATTAAGTGCCCACTACTTGTTAAATTTTTAAAATACTATGTTAGAAATATAAAGATACATTAATTAAAAAAAAAACATAAGACATGTCCAAGTCTTGCGTCGACAACTGTATGCCTTAATACATTTTTATAAAACGTATTAATGTCGGCTCGTATGATTTGTAGCACTCACCTATGGCTCGTGGGCAAACGTTATACTTGTGTGCAAAGAGTCAGTTTAAAACTTGTTGCACACGATACCTTTTCTACGACAGCAGAAAATATGGATTAACATGTGATTTTTATTATTTTTATTTTTTTAACTTTTGACAGGACTCTGCGAAAAATTTTCATACGCCATGAGAAATATTTTCACACGCTTATGTTAAAACTAAATGACTGAAAATAAAATATTTTTGACTGGTTGACATAATATAACATGTAAAATTAGTCATATTCAGATCCTGTTTGACGTGCGTTTTTAGACACTTTTCATAGCAGTCGTAGAAAAAATATTTTATTTGTCTTTTAAGCTTTATTATTTTTAACTGCTAACATACTACTTATAATTAATCCTTTAATAGCTCTGACACAGTATGATCCTAAATTTTAAAGCATTCTAACAAAAAATCTAGCTAGATAGAAAAACAAATTAACCAACACAATTTTTTTAAATTTAAATTTACCCAGTTTCAATACATTAATAAATACCTATTAACGAAAGCTAGTGACGTACATTTCCTTTGTTATAATTATTATAAACTTTTAGGAATGGACAACTTTTTTGTTAGATGATAAAATATTAAGTGTTTTGCACCTCAATATCCCAAGCATAAACAACAATTTTGATGAGTTGGTTTTATTTTGGGAATAATATGATCTTCATTGGTTTGGCTATCTGTATAGACCTTTTAAAGGCTTTTAACCCTGTATCCCATGATCAACTTATTGACACTTTGATGTCATATGGAATCAGGGGTACAGTGTGTACTGTTAGTGATCCACTGAAAATAAAAATAGATGTACCGCAGGGCACAATCTTGGGCCCAGTACACTTTATATCGTACTATAATTCACTTTTAAACCTTGATAGGAATGGAAAAATAATATCTTACGCTGATGACACTGCGCTTGTGTTTTTTAATGTTACGTGGAAATAAACCAAAACAGCTTCTATAAAGGATTTTTACAAGGTGAAAAACTAGCTTGATTCTTTTAAACTATCGTCAAATATATCTAAAACAAATTACATACCATTTTCAATAACAAATGCAAACAGACCAACATTTTAATCTTTAGTGTGTCAAGCCGATATGTAAATTCAGGCTGTTGAAGAGACAAAATATCTGGAAATATGGATCTAATAATATCTGAGTTGGACAGATCATTTAAAGTATGTTGCCAATAAAATTCGGAAGTTAATACATAAATTTTATATATTTAGGAAACTTTTGAGTAAAAACTACTAACAGCAGTTTCCAAGGGTCTAATCGAGTCTCTACACAGGTATGAATTGATAGTGTGGCAGTGCATATAAGAGTAATCTGCAAAAACACATCTCGCATTTATATTCTACAAGGCAAAATATTAGTAACCACATAACCCTTCCTATAAACAACCGAACAATACATCAGCGACTCTTTGCATATCTCGCACCAAAACTATACAATTTGCTTTCAAATCATATAAGAAACTGAGACTGAGACTAATAGATGTTTTAATAAAATGAGTCGGGAATACATCTATTATCATCAAGAGCGACTCTGCAACACTTTAACTTAACTGCAAACCTTCTTATCCCTTTTTGTAACCTTATATTAATTTGAATTATTTCTCCTTGTTTTTGTGTTTTAGTGTTGTAGTATTAATTGTTTTTTTTTGTAGGCAGATCTTAAATAAATATTGTTTACAAGAAAAAAACTCATAGATAATTTATAGACTTTAACCAAAGACAATTATTAAAATTATCTTTGTTTAACCGCAATAAATCGTTTATAAGTACATACAGATGCCTTAGCATCTAGGTACTTATACAGATTAAGCTAAATAACATAACACATAGGCAATGTAAGGAAAAGAGACAGTTTAACTAAATTCCGGCATGTAAACATGCATGACTAATACTGCTTGTTTTGTTATTCTATTTCTTGCCCATGTACCAAAACTGTTTGCTCAAGCAGTATATACAGTGTTTTCGCCTAAGTTTTCTACATATGGAAATCTTTTTATTATTAATTTAAAAAAAAGTTATCTAAAACCTTAAAAGCAATCATTAGATATTCTTTTTTAGTAGTATAGTAGGTATTTTAAGAAACATGAATTTTGTTCAAGAGGAAAGTACCTTTTTTGAAAATATTGAAAATTAATATTAGAAAGAAATGTTACAAATAAAAATAACTATTACATATGCAAACTCATTCATTTTCAAAAAAAAGTTTTTTTATTTTTTATGATAAAACGATGAAAATTTAAATTTGTACAATTGTAAATACCTATTTTAAAATGTAATATCTAAAGAAAGCTAAAGAAGTGTTTAAACAGTGAAAAGTCACAGAAACGCTTTCTATCGCACATAAAATATAAAAACAACTTTTTCTTGTAAATAAACTTGCTTGCATATTTAGGAGTTATTTTTAATTCTAAACATTTCTTCTTAATAATAATTTTTGATATTTTCAAAAATAAGGAAACTTTCCTCTTGAACAAAATTCACATTCTTTGAGATACCTCGTATACTACTAAAAAAAATGAATATCTAATAATTGCATTTTAGGTTCCAGACCATGCAGAACTTCTTATTAGAAATAACTTTTTTCGCCAAATTAATAACAAAAACCTTTCCCATATGTAGAGAACTAAGGCGGACACGTTGTATACAGGGTGAGTCAGAAGTCTAATAAAGCTCATTTATTTGTAATCCATAAAACTCTCTTAATTTCTTTTTTCGTAGGTATATAGTTAGGCATATTCCTCACATTTAAAAAGTATTTGATGTACACAGGGTTGCTCATAAAAGCGTGACGACATAAAGTTACGTTTTTTTAAATGGAACACCTTGTATTTTATGTTTTTGTTTAATTTCTTTTAAGATCATATCACTTTTTGTTATAGGTTATATGGGGTTAAATCTTTAAATTTATGAAGTTTATTTTCGAAAAATAGAAAATTTAGGATTTTCTTCTTTTAAAGTTGCCTGGGTAGGCAAGTACCTAATTGACCACATTTATACATTTTATTAATAAAATGTATTTTGATTATACAGGGTGTCAAGAAAACCGTGGTAAATTTTAAAAAATTAAAACCTTCAAAACTTCCTTACTTTAAATGGAACACCTTGTATTTTCTTTTATCGTTGGTTTAGGCCTTTTAAAACCTATACATTTTCCTAAGGTTTCCCTATACCTAAGTCAAGTATTTTTGCAATATTTTTAGTTTTTTTTCTCTTAGGAAAATATAAGTTTTAAATGGGACACCTTGTATTTTTTGGATTGAAAAATGGTAGCAATAAAAGTAATTGAAGATATGTTCTGTAGTTCGGCGGATTCATTTAATGGATGGTAATTATTTGGGTACACGCCAACAATAAAATTAAAAGTACTAAAAAACCAAAAAATTAAAACAAGGTAAATGATAATTAAAAATAGACGTTTCGGTGGCAAATCTGCCACCGTTGTCAAGATAAATTGAATACAAATAATAAAAAAATTAACTATTATTAAGGTTTTAAATTAATTTTTTTAAAATTTTTCAATAACTTTTTGGCTCAAGTTATACAGGGCAACAATAAACAATATTTGGTTGGTAATTTTTGCCTTTAGTTTATATTTCTAAACTACTTTTTAATTATTAATTTTCCACGGATTTCTAGAAATGGCCAACCATTGTCTTGCCTCTTTTATATCGTATTTTTAAATTCTAATTGTAATTTCTCGTACTTAATATCAGTTTTTTAATATTAAGCTTAGCTAGTTTAAACTAATTTTTATAATAAAAAATGTTTAAAGGCAAAAATTAACCTTTTGAAAATAGGTTTAAGTCCTAAGTCGCTTTAAGCAAAAATAATACAAAAAACATATACCGGGTGATGCATCGCCGGGCGGGACATAGGAAATCCCATGTAATTTTTAATGGGGTCAATTATTGGCTCCCCTAATTATTTTAGAGAAAAATTCTATTAAAGAGCATGCAAATCTACGTCTATGGTAAAAACTTTAGATTTTGCGGTTAACCCGTTTGCTAGTTAGATGCTAATATATTTTAAAAAATTGTTACATTATTATTGCCTCATATTTATGAACAACAATAAAAATACCAGTTAGCGTGACATAACGTTGTCATTTTGAAATTTAGTGCTTTATTATTATCAAAAAATCGTACAGTGAAAAGATTAAAGTTGTATTTATACAAACAATTAAGTTAAGTTGAACTAAACTAGAGTAACAAATTTTAAGAACTTATGACATTTATAATATTTACATGCTTCCATACATTATTAATATTATTACAATAATTAATATGTCTAAGCTTAAGATTTAAGAAATTTTTTAAATATTCCTCCATTGACTGCTAGACAATAACCCAGACGTTCATAAAATTGTCTTCTTACCATGGCTAACTGGTAAATTGAAATTTTATTGCATTCTGCAGAAATAGCATTTTTTAACTCATCTAGATTAAAGTAATGTTTATCCTTGTATATCATGCTTTTTAAATGGCCCCAAAAAAGAAGTCATTTGGCCAAATATCAGGAGACCTGGCTGGCCAATTTATGGTGTAATTTAGGCCAATAACATTTCCATTAAAAGCATTGTGTAAATATTCCCAAACAGCCAGGGTATTATGTGCCGGGCAGCCATCCATTTGGTACCAAATTTCCTGATTTTCCCTGGATACATCATTTAAAGCGGGTAAATTTAGTTCTTCGAGTAGTTCCAAATAAAATTCTGCATTTAAATTTTGATTAAGAAAAAATGGTCCAAAAATATGTTGTCCGAAATTCCCCGCCCAAACATTTACTTTTTGTAGATATTGCGTCCTCATTTAGACAAATCTGTTTTGGTTTTCTTTGCTCCAGTATCGGTAATTTTGATGATTAGGTTCATTGTTTAACGTAAGTGTGCACTTATCAGTAAAACAAATATTTCTTAAAAATTCCCTGTCCATGTTTGCCCTTTCCATCATGTCAAAACAAAATTTCCGCCGTCGTATTTCATCCCCATCCCTTAGCTCTTGATGTCTTTCATATTTGTATGAAATGTATTTATGCCTTTTCAAAATCCGGAGGACTGTTGATTGATCTTTTCTTATGATATCCTGAAGTTTCCTTGTACTCGCCTTCCCTTCATTTTCTTCCACGTGCAATAAAATTTCAAAGTCTCTATCATCTCTTACATTTTCTTCTCTTTGATACTCCCTAGCTTCACATCTGCAGTTATTTATCACTGTGCCTTTGGTATCAAATTTTTTGATAGTCCTATCGACTGTTGATTTTCCGAGTATCGGTCTATTCGGATACTGAGCAGCGAACATGTCTGACACCTTTTGGTAACTATTCCATTTAATCATCAATACTTTTTCTTCAGTTGTATAACTCATGGTTAATCTTTTCGCTCTACGATTTTTTGATAATAATAAAGCACTAAATTTCAAAATGACAACGTTATGTCACGCTAACTGTTATTTTTATTGTTGTTCATAAATATGAGGCGATAATAATGTAACAATTTTTAAAAATATATTAGCATCTAACTAGCAAACGGGTTAACCAAAAACTAAAGTTTTTACCATGGACGTAGATTTGCCTGCTCTTTAATAAACTAATAGAATTTTTCTCTAAAATAATTAGGGTAGCCAATATTTGACCGCATTAAAAATTACATGGGATTTCCTATGTCCCGGCGATGCATTACCCGGTATGTTTTTGTATTTAAATAAAGAAACTATTTGGATCGTAAGTCTATTTTTCTACTTGTTCTAAATCCGAGAAAAGTGGAAAAAATTAGGGTTTTTGGTTCCAGTTAGGTTTTAAAGAAACACAAAAAATACAAAAGGCGTAAAACATAAAAGTAAGGAATTTCTTTTAAAGACCCCTTAGGACTTATGTAAGCATTAATAAGGCAGTTTTTTCTTTATTTAATAGACCGTACTTACCACAGCAGAAAATTGAATTGGTAACAGCTTAAAAAATTAATTTAAGTGGCGGTACAGAGAAATATTAAAAAAATTAATAATAATAAATATTTAAAACAAATCCGAATTATCCATAAAATCCTTAGAGTAAAATTATACACCTACATTTGGTAATTATACAGGGTCTTTTTAATTGCGGTAAGAAAATTAAAGGGTTATTCTTGAGCCAATTTTATGAAAAAAGGTTATATAAACAAAGGCGCTTTGTTTTTAAGATACAGTGTGTAAAACTTTAAAAATAAAATCGGTTTTTTAATAATATCCTAAATATGCCTTATCCGATTTTATTTAAATTTGGCTCTTGTATATGTAGTTTATTAAGCCCTAAACTAATTTAAATTATTGAGAGTAGTGGCGGCGTGGGATGTTTTTTGCGGCTTACCATAAATGTATAAGCGTTTTTATTATCTTTGCGCAAAAATAGTGCATGGGAGAAAAAGAAGTCAAAAGGGGAAATTTCTTTAAAAATAAATAAAGATTTTAAGAATGATTTTAACTTTTAAAAAACTAGTGCTGTACTATATATTTTTAAAAATCCTCAGTATACATCCCGTCTAAACGACACTGGTAGAAATAACTAAAAATATTTTACATTAAAAATTCCTATTGGTGTTTAGTAGATGCATCTCAAATTTCATAAAAAGTGTTCTAAACAGTTTTAGAGTTATATTATATATTTCTTAAAATTTTAACACTCTATAGCTTAAAAAGTTATGAGATTGAGGACATATTGTTCATATTAACTGTGATTTCTTAAATAAGGTAAGGAATTAGATTCTGTACTTTTAGCTATCAATGTATAAAAATCATTGATGTTGCAGAATGCAAGAAAATATAACTGGTTTTATTTACAGTTTATCAAAAGTAATAAAATAATCCTATTTTTTTGCCCCCTAATAGTTTATTAAATATCCTGTAAATATTAGGAGTTTAGCATAACTTATTGGCTTAAATTTATAATTAATTACTTTAAAACATTAAACAGCTTGGA
The DNA here is from genome assembly GCA_014170235.1 of Listronotus bonariensis. Lineage (NCBI taxonomy): Eukaryota > Metazoa > Arthropoda > Insecta > Coleoptera > Curculionidae > Listronotus > Listronotus bonariensis. The sequence goes on along the minus strand of JACEGR010000051.1, from coordinate 403,396 downwards.
TCGTTAATTTAATAAGCAGTGGCGATTTCAGCTTCTGTTTTCTTATAATTTGTCATTATCACGCTCTATTAAGGGGTACTGATAAAAAGTCTTTATAAACTCTAAACGGTAAAGTTAGTAATTTGTAATATGTTAAGTGTAGTTTAAAATTAATAAATTATAACACTGGTTAAATGTTCTTTGTACATACCTATAAAAACTAATTTTATTTTTTTAACACAGCCAATATTTTACAACAATAAATCATAATAATAATAATTCGAACATTGTTTTTTTCCTAACCAAAACTAACAAAAGAATTTAAAGAAAAGTGTGTAGGTACTTCCTTTTTAAATATAATACCTAAATAAAATAAGTTAAGTTTCTAAATTAAAAATTCAATGTCAAATATTTCTAATTAATTTATCCACAAACATTCCTATTTTAATAAAGTGACACTGGAACCTAAAGAAGTAATGAAAGAATTATTATTTATTATAAGTTGATCCTCCTATACTTATACAGGCTGTTTCGGGAGGAAAGGGAAATATTTTGGAAACATGTTTAGAAGGCCAAAATAAGAAAAATTAACCCATATGTTTTAATCCGATTCCTAACCGTCTCTGAAATAATCGGTTTTAAAGTTTTTTTTTTTTTTTTGTAAAGTTTTGGAGTAATTAGGATGTGTTGTATTTCTCCAGTTTGTAGGTATTTTATTGGTTGTTAATACCTAATTTAATTGACTGATAGTTTTGACAAGCTTGGTTGTCAGTTTGATTGATTCTGAGCGTTTTGACTCGAAAAGAGAAAAGGTTCCATACGTAATGCCTCACACATTCACTCATGGGAAGTATGCTGCAGCTTGTATTAAAGTTGGTGGGGGTATTTTCAAAAACTAACCAGAACTAGTGGACTTTTTCTGTTTTCCTAGTATTTGTTTATGTTGTTTTTAAAATAAAAAAAAGTTACAAAAAAACTTTAGAACTGATTATTTCAGAGACGGTTAAAAATCGGATTAAAACATATGAGTTAATTTCTCTTATTTTGACCTTCTGAACGTTTTCCCAAAATATTTCCCTTTCCTCCCGAAACACCCTGTATATTGCAGCACGTTTTTAATTACCAAAAGGAAAATAAAGCATTATTAACAAAATAGGACAAAAAATTATTAAAAATAAGGTTTATAAGGGTTTCTGTGTTAATATGTTGTAACGTAAACCTCTTTAACCATTTGTAGCCACTTTTACCATTTCAGAAGTTGCCAAAGCAAAATTTTTGGACTTTTAATTTTACCTTTATTTTTTATTTTTTTATCTTTATGACATCTCACGAAGGCTTATGCCTAAATATCAGTGTAACGTGAGTGCCGGGTTACTAGATGTTTAACCCATTATTTTCGTGTTCTGTCAACGTTATCCAAGCACTGAAACATGCAGTTCTTGTATTTCACAGCACCTATTAGACAACGCGGTAGTGCCACCACGATCGTTTTTTTAAATAACTACTACCTAGGAATGGCAGAATACTACAGTGGTTTGCCATTGCCAACTGTGAGGTGACGAGCAATGAAAAATCCGATGTCCGACTCCGAGATTCGAACCCGGATCGCTGCGGTGAGAGGCTGTCACGCTAGCCCCTGCACCACTGCTCGCCACTTTTGTCTTATTGGTTGACCTTGATCTCTAAATCAGTGTTATGATCGATATATTGTCGACATCTTATTTTATAAATGTTTAATATTTCGAAAAATTAATTATTAAAAAAATGTTTGCTTTGTCTTATATGCTAAAACCTAAAATAAAAATTGCCCTATGATATACAAGGTGTTTGAAAAACGCGAAGATATTGTTGTAAAAAATAAATAAAATTTAAAAAAATTAAAATGCCTAATTAAAAGGCATAAAAAGTAAATAAAAAGTTTAATACATTTTTTTATTTTGTTTGTCATTAATTGAAAAAATTAGGTGTAAACTGAAATAAATGTTTTTCTTCTTTAATATAAATAATTAATGTTACTTCTTATATACATACAATGTTATGTAAAGGTAAAGTGTATGTAAGTAGTAAAGCAAAAAGTAACGATTTATTTAACCAAAAGTTAAAAGTTTTATTACTTTTTTACGCCATTTAAATAAGTAGTTAAATAGAAATTTTTTGTAATGACTGTGCGTAAAATACAATTTTATTCCCTCATTCAAGGACGCAAAATTGCACTTTTACGCCTTAGGGCAAAAAATATCAAAAACGCCCGCATTTATAAATAAGGGCGTAAAATAGCACTTTTACGTCCTTGGGCAAAAAAAGTATTATAAACGCCCGCATTTATAATTTTAAATAGCAATATTAAAAATAGGGCCCGTTTTGTTTTTTTTTTTGAAAAACAACAAATTAACAAATTGTTTAATTAAACATATGTTAAAAGTATACTAATTACAATTTAAAACATAAAAAGCTGGAAAATTTTCTTCTAACTACAGAGAATGATTGTATATTAATTTCAGTCGTACAAAAATATTGTTTGCACCTCTGGCGTAAAACACTTTTACGCCCACTAGCTGATTGTTGCCCTCGTAGAGCTCGGGCAACAAATTTCAGCCGCGGGCGTAAAAGTGCTATTTTACGCCCTTGGTACAAAAATAATTTTTTAACCGACTTTTTACAAAATATTATTTTTGTAATAATGGTTTCTTTACCGCTTCTATTGTAAAAAATGATTGCTTTTCACCTAGTTAATTCTTAATTTTGCAAGAAAATATAACCAGTAGTAAAAAAATTGGTATACACTTTTCATTACTTTTTATCGTTTTATAATAGGGATGTTCCAAAGATAAATATATTTTTTATTATTTTTTAAAGTAATATTTTTACGATTTTAAACCACTCTGTAAGTTCTACGGCAAATTTTATAATAGCTTTTAGCATTTTAGACAAAGCAAAAGTTTTTATGTACAATAACTTTTTTTTTAAATATTAAAAATAAAAATATTTATCCATTCGTAGACACACTGTATATATTTTTTTAATATAGAGAAACTTTGGCATTCTGAATGAGAGACTTTCTAGATTCTTGTTATATTTAAAATGTATTCTTTTTTCTTACAAAAACGTACCACTAGCTTTGACATTATCAAAAATAACGCATTTATTTACTTTTGATAAATTAATTGTCAATTAGGTTTATCATTTACCAACGATATTTTGCTATATCCAGACAGAAATAAAAAAACATGCAGAATGGTATTAAAAATAAATATCTTAGAGCAAGCCGTAAGTTCCAAAAAATAATATTATTAGGATCTAAAAAAAGGAGAGCCCTTCGCTATTTACCCTTTAACCAAAAATGTTTTTAAAAATGTTAATAATTTATTTGCTGTAAAATCGTTGTCAATATCACGAAGTCGCGTATCAAATTTTTTTCAATTTCACAGGAGTGCTTTTTAGTTTCTTTTTTGCGCAACTTTTTAGTAAAATAAAATAAAATAAATATAATATTTTCAAAACTTTAAAGCTAATAAAATCTAACTTTTGTTAATTCGTAATATGCAGCAGCTTTTTTAAGCAATTATATGGGCTCTAGTCAATTTCCTATTTTTGAGATACGTCACTTTTGTGATATTGCCGACGAAAGGTTTGCGAGGCTAACAAGAAAAATAATAATCTAAACACCAGTTAGTCTAATATATGACTTTAACATTAGAAATAAAGTTTTAATTTTAAAAGTTTTGCTTAATGTATCTGTTAGATAACAATAATTTTTCCTACTCGCGTGCGAAAAGTTCACTTTCCCGCACGTGTTTTAGTTCTGAAAGTGTATGTTTTTGCACATGTGCGGAAAAGTACTTTTCCACACCAAAAGTACAAAAATTTTAAACCATATTTTAGAAAGTCGCGATTAGGAATTTTCATTTACCAACCCCCGCTATGCGTCGTTCGGCCAACTGCAGTCGCGTGCGGAAAAGTGGCATTTTCAGCACTAGTTATGAAATATACTATTTCAGTAATTTTTTACAATTTATTTATTCTTAACACATGTATCAGACTACATTAGGTAAACTTTAGGTAGAGAAGACACAATAATACCTAAATATATCAAAGCTTCTGGTTATATTAGCATCAAAATTTTATAGCATAAAGAAGTAAACGTTATATGTTGTAGAAAAAGGGCAAAAACTATAATTTGGGTACTTTTCATAAGCATTTTATCTGTTTTACAGCACAATGCGGATATTTATTTGCTACCACAAAATTATTTTTTATTATTTTTCGTCAACTCTCCTGCGCTACTTCATTATTCCATTAGCCTCCATTGGAACATTTTAGTATAATTTGCCCAAAACCCCAAAGGATTTTAAATAAAAAAAATCCTTTGGGGAATATTAATTTGCTCTAATTCTAAATACTTCCAAATAATTCCTAATATTAATCCTTTATAAAATACCTAAACTTGTTTCCCAGTTTTATTTTTAATGAAAAAGCACTTAATTATCTTTTTTTTGGTAATGAACAATGTTTCCACAATTAAATTTTAAGCAATGACTTACTTTTCAATAACAATAAAAAAAAACACACAAAATGTCGGTATATTTTGACGCAAAGAATTTGTAGTATCATTTTTACAGGCTGTTTATCTTTATTTAGAAACACCCTATAAAAAATATAATAAAATAAAAAATGTAAGCAACACGTACCCCATACGACCAAATGGAATTTTAAGTAATAAAAAGGTAACAAACAAAAAATTTCCTGCCTTTCTCTAAAGTTATATTTTTAATCCTAAAAATGTAGATAAAGTTCAAGCTAATTAAGTGCCTAACAAAGTTTAAAGCCGTTTTAAAATAAAATATTATTTAAAATATTAGAGTTAAATAAACATTCGGACATTTAATTAAAAAAGGTCTTTTTGCTGCAAATAACTGGACCTGTGGTGCATTTTCTTTTATATAACATTGTCAAGTTAATCAGCTAAAAACTACAATATTTTGATACAATATTTGGAATCCTAAAAGTTTCCTATAATCGAAAAGTAATTAATTAATACTGTTGACCTAACCACTACCTACTGTTATATCAATTTTTAATTATTAATATCTTTAATACGACCAACCCATTGATTAAGTAGGCGTTAAATTATTTAAGTAAAATATTACTTAAAAAATAAACTATAAGTATGGGTACAATAAATATATTTTTCCTACTCGCGTTCGAAAAAGTTTACTTTTCCGCACGCATTTTAGTTCTAAAAGTGTAACTTTTTCGCAATAGTTCGGAAAATTAGTTTTCCAAACTATTTTTCCACACCAGTGCGCTACGCGTCGTTGGGCTAACTGCAGTCGCGTGCGGAAAAGTTTCCCTTTTCTGCACGCATTTTAGTTCCAAAGTGTAACTTTTCCGCAGTGAGTGCGGAAAAGTTCAAAAATTTTAAACCAAATTTTAGAGAGTCGCAATAAAGAATTTTTATTTAAACATTATTAATAAGCATAAGTAGGGTATTATGTAGCATTGTATTAAAATAATAAAAAGAAAATAATAATATTTGGTTTTAATGTTTTCCTTACGATTGTAGAAAAAATACCGTTCCTAACATGTGCCGAAAGTGCCCTTCCGCACTGCTTGGCCAAACTTTGCTACGCGTCGTTCGGCCAACTGCAGTCGCGTGCGGAAAAGTGGCACTTTCAGTCCTAGTTAGGGAATATATACTATTTAAAACATTTTAAATTTTAAAAATGGATGAAAAAAACAAAATGTTTTTAAATTCAATAATATATTACTTTTGTCTTTTTTGTGCGATTTTGATTATTGTTTGACTCAGTTGTAACTCGTTTCATTAGATTGGGATCTAATAACGGGATTGTAACAGGTTTAATTTTGGTGTTATACAAAGAGGAATTAAATATTGCATTGTAATAGAGGATGTAAGAGGAAGACCTGTAAAGCTGGAAATTTGTATAGTGATGAGTCAGAGCACGCTTAGTACGAAAATCATTACCTGGCAGGCATCAGCCTGTATATTTTTAAAGATTTAAAAAGTAAAAACAAAAAAACTTGAAGCTGTAAGCTTAATTTTTTTTTTTATTTAGTTTATTTATAGTAAGGTTTGAAAAAATTGTCAGGCGTCTTCGATAAGCACATGTACCTGCCAGGCAAACTAAAAGGTGCGGCTGATTTGGATGGCCATATTTCCAAAAGTAATAAAGTTAGATATACCTAATGTGGTATTTAATTAAACTATTTTTAAGATCCTTTTAATGGTAATAAAATAAACAGGGTGTCTCATCAAAAAAAAACACCCTGTATAGTATCACCAGTATTACCGTTAAAAAGATCTTTAAAAGAGCTTTAAGAAAATACCACATTAGGTACATCTAACTGTATTAGTTTTGAAAATATGGCCATCTAAATCGGCCACACCTTTCAGATCACCTGGCAGGTACTTGTGCTCATTAAAAACGCCGGTCAATTTTTTTTTCAAAGCTTACTGTGAATGAACTAAATCCTAGAAAAATTTTAAACTTACATCTCAAAGTTTTTAATTTTTATAATTTTTAAAACTTATACAGGGTAATGATGTGCATGGCCGATGTCTGTAAGGTGACAATTTTCGTACTTTGCATGCTATGACCCATCACTATACAAATTTCCAGGTTACAGGTCCAACGTTACTTTAAGGGTTTACTAGCTCTGGGACTATAACCTAAAATTTTAAATACAAGGTGTCACTGCGTCACCCTGGAAAAATTGAAAAGCATATATCTGCATAAAAGTTGACAACAAGCTACTTTTAAACAATAAAAAAATAATAAAAAACGATATCAAGGAATACCAGAAATGTAAGGAATTAAAATACATTTAGTATTTAGTAAATAACATAAGATAACGAATCGCGGTTTTTCCCAGTAAGTGGGTTTAGCATAAAATTTGAGCCTAAAGTTTTTGTATAAAACATAAAGAAAAGTAAGTTGCCCTTTAAAAAGCAACGAAATTGTTTTACCCTGTACATTAGGATTCTCGTTATTCTATACTTTATGCCTTTATTATACTATCCAATACCGAACGCCCATTATGCCTCTGACATAAGCATTAATGACAGTCATACCTTATAGTTAAATTTGTATAACTAACACTGTTGGCGTTTACAACTTCATAATAAATCTTGCATAGTAGACGGTTTAAAACAATAATTTATTAGCCCAAATGACAAAAGAGCTGCTACTCGTATTAGCAATTACCATACCTTTATTACAAAGTTCGTCGAGAATGGTCCTTATAAACAGAAAATGGGATAGAAATCCAAAAGCTGCTTAATAATTTGGATAAAGGGCAACAAAATATAATAAATATAATAATATAATAAATATATAATGGGAAAGCTGGTTGAATTTTGCTTATTTAAATCACTTTCTATAAGGTATTTATGTTTTAAGCCAGAAAAAATACGGTGAAATAATTTCTATTTTAAACAATGATAAAAAAAATTAGCTTGAGAAAAATGTAAGTTTATATTTAAAAAATAATGTAAAAATAATTATTGATGTAGGTAAACAGTTTGTCCAAAATTGGTAGGGAATGTATTTGGATATTGGAAATTATAAGATATTAAAACGTTAAATAAGAAAAGCTATGACACATGTAACCATTAATCGAATGCCGTTTTGTTGACTGCTGTATGGTTTTGCAGTTCTCTAAAAAAGTGCATGTTTGAAAAAGTGCTTTAAATTTTTAATTTCGAATATTATTTTTTAAATTTAAAACCATTACCGAAAAAACTTTTTAAAAACAATGCATTTTGTTTTTAGATTTTAATTCTGACGTTTCGGGTTTGAAATACCATCATTAAGTTTTGTTTTTCTCATGGCGGCCATTTGTTTTTTTTTTCGCATTTTAAAGAACGCCATTATTTCCCTTTAAGAAGATGTATAACAGTTTAAAGATTTTTTTCAAATTTTTATGTGAAATATTTTTAAAAATATTTTTTGTCGAAGTTCGCAATGACTGCGGAAGACATAAGATCTAAAAACAATTGCCATTAAATTGTTAGTACAACCAATATTGAAAAAGTTAACCACCCTTACATGGTTAACACATAAGCTCACAGGTAGGTCCACCACCCAAAACTCCTGGAACCGTCCACTTGCGCTGTTTGGCTGACATGTGCATTTTTTACATTTTCCCACTGAAAAATATTTTTTGATTTAAAGTGTTTGTTCCTATAAATTTTACTACCTAAGCTGTTTGTTGTGTTTAAATATTTTGATGTAAACTATTAATAATGTGCGTTATAAATACTTACTTAATTCTTTACATTTTTTTCAAATACTATTTAATCTCTTTTTATTTTTAATATTAAGACAATTTCTGTATATATACAGGACTCGGTTCAACTCGATTTTGGTGATTTAGCACGTTGTTGACCCAGAACGTTTATTTTATGACCTAGACTTTGTTATTGTTTCTTGAAAAAGACTTTGCACGTTTGACAAATTATTTGTTTTATTTGGATGTGTTATCTTTAATACCAAAATATTGTATTTATTAAAACTTTCACACCCCTTTTTTATCTTTGGACATCTATACAGGGTGTTCACAATATCGATATTGATTAATATCGTTGGGGCTGATATTGATTAACCCAAATTATTTCCATAGTTCTTATAATAATAAATAAAATCTAAATCTATAACGTCTATATATATATATATATATATATATATATATATATATATATATATATATATATATATATATATATAGACAAAGACAAAAGTTTACGTGTCATTCGTTGTTAGAGGAAAAACCACGACGGAGATGATTTTTTTCATGTTTTTTTATTTATTATTATAAGAACTTTGAAAATAATTTGGGTTAATCAATATCAGCCCCAACGATATTAATCAATATCGATATTGTGAACACCCTGTATAGATGTCCAAAGATAAAAAAAGGGGGTGTAAACGTTTTAATAAATATAATATTTTGGTATTAAAGATAACACATCCAAATAAAACAAATAATTTGTCAAACGTGCAAAGTCTTTTTTCAAGAAACAATAACAAAGTCTAGTTCATAAAATAAACGTTCTGGGTCAACAACGTGCTAAATCACCAAAATCGAGTTGAACCGAGTCCTGTATATATACAGAAATTGTCTTAATATTGAAAATAAAAAGAGATTAAATAGTATTTGAAAAAAAAAATGTTAAGAATTAAGTAGTAGAAATAAACCTAAATGAAGAGCTAAAGTTTTAATTTAGCTGGTACTGGCTCCCCTAGTTCGAGGGATGGTTTTAAGTTAAGTTTAAAATACCGAGATAGTTTGTATTTTCCACCGGTTTTATGGTCCCAGAAGATAGTTCCATATGGTATTTATGTCCCAGTGACGCAAAAGGGGCCATATGTATTCAAAGATCCACGTCCCAATATATCAATGTTTTTTTTAATTTGACATCCCTACATATGGGAGTTAAAAAATATATAAATTAAATAACAAAACTTTTGAAATTTAAAACATGAGCTGCAATTAAATGGTTACTTTTATAAAATATACTTTTTAAGAAAACTATGGTTATTATAAAAAAAAATCATTTAAAAAATGCAAAAACATGTTAAAACTTAAAATAGTAGGTTGGTAATATGTGTGAGAAACATTTTTTCCAGATTAATATATAAGTAAAATTTGGTTTTTCAATTGCGCATGCGGCAATTTAAAGACAAAATTAATTTGGTTTTTGTATAGCATATTATATTATGTTATGAGTAATAGAAGAGGAGCCCACGATGGTAAATGAGGATTTATTTAAGCGTTATAGAGACCTATTGGGTTGCAAAGGTTAGTTAATAAGAAGAAAAAAATTATATAATGTTTACCTTTTTATCGGTGAAGGAGGCGGCTATAGATTTTTAAATACGTCAAAAAAGTAAGTAATGCTGCTATTTAGCCGCATCACATTTCTATAAGTAAAAACTTGCACCTGTAAGCAAATGCTCGACTTTGTTTATACGTTTAAAGTAAATCCTTTTATACCTTATACTTATTTGCATTTGCTTTTTTATCCATATATCCCATTATTTCGGCTTATGGAAATCGTTCGGATCATATCGGATTATATATTTTTGTTATCTTTAAATTATTTTTTTAATAAAAAAAATGGCCAAGCTTAAGAATATCAAAATGACGTTTTCTTACAACTTTGTAGCCTGTGTTTTTTTTTTTTTCGTCACTCCTAAATTGTTAGGTAAGTGGAATATGCACTGTTTAGCATGTAATTAACTTACCCCATCTTAATCTAACGCGCTCAAAAATTTGTGTAGGTTATATTTTTGTTTTCACGATCGAACCTGCATTCGTGACTCATATTTGGTGGAGAAACTTAACCGGATACAAGGTATCCTTTTAACCAGAACAAACCAGAATTAGCCGGGTAGAAGGTATCCTTCGGTATATTAATCTGTCGCGCTGTAGTAAATACCAAAATCCCTCTTAGGCTCCCCTTCCACAATAAAATAACCCATTAAAAACATTAATGTAAAAAGGTGAGCCAACTTCAATACCAAAGTTATGCTTGGCTGTGGGCTTCACCGCATACGAATGGAGATCTGAATGATTGCCAAGTTATGTAGAAAATAAAAATATGTGTTTATAGAATCAAAATAACATTATAAACAAGTATGAAACTCTATTTTTTTGTTTTATTGGATACCTATAACAATTGCTGGTATTTAAAAATAAGAGATCTTAAAGTAAGTTAGATTTGATATGGGCAGTTTTTAATAAATTAGTTATTTTAAAAGGCTTTTCACCTTCTTTAAATATTTCTTTTTAATTCTAATGAAACACATTATCACACGCTTGATTAAAAGAAAAAGTTTTTTAACAAATTTAGTTAAAAATGCTGTTTACTAAATTTGTTAAAAAAACATTTTTGTTTTCGCAATAACTTTTAATAAAAGTTTTGTTGTTGCAAATTTAATTAGGTTTCAGTTTGTGAAAAATAATTATGGCATTGCTTTTAAAATTAAAAAAAAAATAAATAAACCCTATACTCGTTAAGCAACACTCTCTAGTGAGAGAAACAAAACACAATACGACTAGGATCAATTTTTTTCTTAATCAGCAATGGCTTTTTTTTAAACCAAAACCATGTTTGTTAAATTATTTTAAGACAAACCAAAATTATAGGGTTCTTCACCAGTAAAAGTTCACCAATCCCTACAGCTCTTATTTTACGCGTTACAAAAATCAGTGATAAACCAAAAAATGCGTTCTAATTAAATTAAGTTCTAATAGCAATACAATAGTAATATTGTTTTTCTAACCTATACTGGGTGATTTCCAAGAAAAATATATTTTTATACACGACTATAGCTGCTGCGCTCAATAGCGGTATACTTAGAAGCTAAATAATTTTCATTTGTTTCGCATAGTTAATTTTCCCAAAGGATTTTTCCTAATGTCTAAGATTATTAATTTCGGAGATATGCTACCTATCTACCCTTAATGAAATACCCTGTATGCTGTTTTAATAAATTGCTTTGCTATATTTTTTTAAATTTCTCCTAACGCTAATGTTAATTATGTTGGTCCACTGATTGTGTTCTTTAATTTTATTTACGTAACTTTTTAGTAAAAAAAGTTACTTATTGTTTACTGGAATCTACTAATTAAAGTTTTAAATTTTTGATTTATACTGAGTTCATCATAAAAAAGACAGGTGCATAAAATTGTTTTAAAATCTAAATTCTACTGGTCGGTTACTTTTTAGTATAATTACGGTATATTAGATTTTTTAGATAACTACTTATAACATACAACTGTTCTGTGATCCTTCAATGTAGCATTTATCGTCTGTCTTTCTGTTTGTTATATTAGCATCTATAACGGTATGAAAACGACCCGGCCGACCATTGAAAATTACACAGTATGTTTAAGCAGTGGCAATAATTAAGGTGGGGTGTGCTCGAGCCAAATCGCCGTCCGACGAAAGGAAAAAGCGGTGCGCCGGCAGCTCCTGATCTCGTTTGGCACTAATTGGCGCGCTCGTTACGGAAGTATATTTTAGGAGAGTACATAATAGATTAGTGGAGAGAAATCAATGCATGCATTTCTTATGGTCGGCCGTTCTGTTTCCATAACGGTATACTTACTGGTGTAACTGTTTACCTAAAGGTAAACTAGATTGGCTTAATCTTTTTTTTTCAATATTTTAGGTAAAATTATTTAAATAAATATTGAGCTACATCAATTATAATTTTGTTTTTGGATTTATATATTTATATTCTTTACTTACTCTTACGGCAATATTACGATTATTTTTTTAAAACATATTTCACTTAAAAGCGATATGCTACTTGCAATAATTGATATTTAATTATAACTATTTACTGCAATATTTAAAAACAATTTAAACATTGCAATTCTGTTGTCCTGCTGAATTTACTTAAAATTTTAACCGAAGGTAAGGAATGGCTTAAGGATCAAAATCTATATTGAACCGAAGGGCGCCAAAACACTGGGGGTGTTGCCACCCCATATGGAAGCTGAATTTTATTTTGTTATATTTTAACCATATTAATTGATCAAAAACGTGATTTTAGGCAAAAAAATATGTTCTATATATTTTTGTCGTATCACTTATATTTGCGATTAAAAGTAATAATTTTTCGACGCAAAAATTGACGTTTGGATTTTTCGCGAATAACTCGAAAATTTTGAATTTTAATAAAAAAAAACTGTAAAAAGTAAAATTGTAGCTTTAAAACAGACAAAAAAATATTTTAATATAATTTAATTATTATTTTTTAAATAAATGTTTATGTAATGACTTGAAACGCGATTTTTGACATAAAGTTTAAAATATGTCAAAAACGGTTAGAATTAGGTATAGCATTATACATAAAATAGGTTTGAAATTTAACGCAAATGTAACACATAAATAATATGTAGGGTGTTCTATTCAGAATAAGAAATTTTACATTAACTTTCTATATATCCAAAAGTACTAGAAGTATTAAAATACTTTAGTCGTATGTCCTCGACTGGCTTTACAATTCTGCCAAATTTTTAAAATTTTCCGACGCCTCCTTTTTAAGAAATTTATAGCAGCAGTTCTTCGTGGGAGACCCTGTATTTGTAAGTTAAACTAAACAATAAAAAAACCAGTTAAAAAAGGGTATTTTAAAGTTCTTTTATAACCCCTGGATATTGTGTCTTTACCCGGACCCTTACAAGACTGGGTAAATACTTTTTATTAACAAAAACACACATAATGGCAAGTGCATTTATTATACGGGAATAAACAAGAAAATTTTAAATGTATGCACAACTAGAAAAAAACTTAGCAGGTAAAAGATTAAAATTTACTTGTCCTCAACTGTACCCATAAAGTTTTAGTTATAATGAAATAAATTATAAAATAACTGCGCACCTAGTTCAAGTGGCGCTAATTACAATCTATATACTCAGCGACGTTCGTTTAGAGTCTTTAATTTCCCCGAGTTGGTAACAAATGCCGATTTTACTGGACTATTTTACTAGAGTGTTTAACACTGGCAAAATGTCATACCATCCTCCTGTTTTCTACTGGCATCACTCCTACCTGCTAATACCTTGATAAAACTAGCATGAAGGTATTTCAGCGATTATTTTCCTTAATAGAAAATAGACCAATCGGAAACCACCATTTTTCGAATAAATTTTGTTTAGATAAGTGATTAAACCACATTGTGCTGTTTACGCGCGAATAAGTTTCTGTCAACCAAACTAGTTGTCAAAATGGAAAGAAAATGTCAAACATTTTATTTAAAAAATTCTGTGTTTTGGCTTAAATGCCAGTTTTTTAGGAAATACCCTAGCCGTATACCACTTGACCCACAAAATCAAATCGATTAAACTACCCAAATATTTTTTGTAAGAATTTCTTGGAAAATATTTTCATAAACAATAATTAAAAAAACCCTCGACCACTTGGTGGTCGTTGCCCCTTTAACTATTTTTCAAGAAAAAATATTTCTTAAAATATTTTTGGGTAGTTTAATTAATTAAATTTATTGGTCTTGTGATATAATATATTATGATTAAACGTTAAACACTTACTTGTAATTCTCGTAAAATAGTCTTGTCGAATATCATTCAAGAAGAAAATTTTTGGGGAAAATATTTCTCTTGTTTTGTTCAAGTGTGTTGCTTTTGGTTAATTTCGTTCATGATATTTATTCAATACCACTTGCCTGACGGCTCGTGTGTATTGTTATAAATGTCATTCATGAAATTGACAAGCAACAGAGTTTTATATAATCAAAATATTTTGCCAGCAAAATATTCTCTCTTATGAAATTATATGCAAAAATAAACATGCCAGAGAACGATACGCAGAATACGGGGGACATACGTAAACCATTTTTTTTTATATAATACGGAATTCTACTTACCTAATTATAATCCTTTATTTATTTATTTTTGTTAAAAAATAATACCTAAATAATCTATTTAATTTATAGGTACCTAAAATTACTTATACATAAACAGAATTGGCTTAGGAACATGTCAGGGGAGAGATGATTTCTGACACTGAATTGATATTCTGATAAAATTAAATATAATAAAGAAATACATTTGAGTGACCACTTATATGAGCTCAAGTTGTAAGAGATAACCACATTATTTTTAGTAGTTTTCCGTAAAAAAAAGTAATTTTAACAGTGGACATCAAATTTGCGTCTTAACTAATAATTACCCAAATACACAAAAGAGAAAACACCAACTGCCGTTTTGATTTGGTTAGTTGCAAAGTAAATTAATCTCATACCCAACAACCAATAACCAAATTAGCTTATTCCAATACAAAGCTGCTTAGTACTAAACAAATTATAAGCTCGGGTTAATTTGAATATTGTATTTGCTGCAGCTCAATCAATTAAGATAATTAAATAATTTTGCTTAAATATAATTACCCTTTATTAAAAAAGATAAAATTTTGTGTAAAAACGCCATTTTCTTGCTTTATGCTTTAAATTTAAATATTTTGTGATTAGTTAGAGCTAATTTTAAATTGGCAGCACTGTGTACTAAAAAATAAATGGTAAATAGGGATTTATAAACAATATTTAATTTGGGCAAATACTGCATGATAAAACATAGATTTATGTAAAAAGAGACCTATTAAAAATATTTTGTTTTTTCTGCAATGGTCCTTTTAATATTAAATAATTCTTTAAATGTATTTTCTTTTATTAAGCCGGTGCCAAAGTTAAAGCAACGATACTTATTGTTTTTGGTTTAAAGGGCAATTTTAATTTAAATTTGTGTATTTTTCCCAATTAGCCGCAAAACAATCAAACTAATATTCTTAAAATATTTTTTTTGTGGCAGCCTTTACAACGACTATATCTTCTATTCTCGTGAGCTAAGTTAACTTGACAATCATTATTTATTATTATAACGTTGGTTGGTTGGTTGATTTGTGGCGGGGTTGGTCATTTGACCATAAATATATATAACGTATAGGCTTTGTATTCAAAAAGTAACAAATTTGTTTTTGAAAAGATATAGCATAAGTATAGGCAACAATAAAGAAACTTTTAAAAATGTTTAAATAATAATGGTATGTTTTTTACTTAGTTTAATTTAAATACCTGTTTTAATAATTATTTGGCTCTTTGTTTTTAAAGTGTTTTAATTATTTAAACTTTTTTTTATATCTAAATAAATGAATTTTAAAAAATTATAGCAATAAATAAAATAAAAGGAAAAGTCATTTTTTAATAAAACCAGCCTAATTGTTTAGGGCTAAATTCTAAATGACAAAAGAAAACTATGTCCAAAACTAAATTATATTTTTTATTTAGAATATCTTGGTATAAATCGTAAGAAAGCATTAAAATAGACCTTTATAATATTGTGACGGCCATTTATGCCTTTTATTAAAAAAGTTTAAGTCTTAGCTTGAAAGAGACTACTACACTAAAAATATTAAATTACATTTTCCTACTAAAATAATACGTATCTTTAACCATCCTATTCACACTTTGTGATTTTTCCAAATATTAAGTGAGCTACAAGAAAGAAACAATTTAAAAAATATTTTGTTTCCCAACTAGTGCAGTCAAGTGCGAAAAAGGCACTTTTGCCACGTGTTAAAAATGTTTCTTTTTCCATGAGGGTAAGAAAAACATAAAAACTTAAATTTTATTATTTTTTTATTTAAACACAATGCTACCTAATATCCTACCATACCAAAGCAAAAAAAATCTTTTAAATATAAAGTGCATGAAAATTCTTCATTGCGATTAACTAATATTTGATTAGATGTTATTTTTGGGTACACGCTAAGTTATATTAAAAAACCAAATATTCCAAAAATAAAAATAAATAAATAAAAACTTAAAAGTCACGTTGTCAAGATAAAATTTAATTTTAATAAAAAATTACCTATTATTTAGGTTTAAAAAATTAAAAATTTTAGTTTTTTAGTAAGGGAAATTCTGAAAATCTTTGACATTAAATAAATGTCAAATATGTTTTGTTAAATGTTATGTTTTTAAAGCCACCGAAACGTCGATTTTTAGTTTTTTATTTACCTATTTTTTAATTTTTCGTATTTTGTTTTTTTTTTAATATAACGTCAAATTGACGTCATATTATTAGGCAAATAAAACTTCAACTTTGTTCTCATTTAACCGACTTTTTATCTCTCTACCATGTCCAAGATGACCATACTGGCCCTCATTATCTTGGACACGTTGTATACTATTTATTTTTTAGTTTCTGCTTAAAATTCTTAAACATAATTTATATATGTAGTATTCTATATACCCCAGTTCAACTCTTTTAAACTTATTTAAAAATTTGTGTCAAAAACGACGTTTGCAAGCCATTATATAACCATCAATTTTTTTCTAAACAAAAGCCTTTAATATGAGTTGGGGTTGAGTTCCCTTGTAGAGAAATGAACTCTGCAGTAGTCTGTAATAATATTTTTACAATTAACAAAAATTTAGAGTGGTCAAAAATTATAGTTAATAAATAATAGCAATAAAAACCTTAAAGGGTATTTGGTTTGTAAGTTTGGTATGGGTGTGATGTTCATCTCCAACAAGTTATAGTTTTTAAAAATAATATTTATCTATTCTAACAATGAGGGTGGGCCGAAAAATTTTTTTTTGAAATATCTACTGCGGTAGTGAAAAAAATCTGTGTTTGGACAAAAGAATAGTGTACTTAAAAAATTAGATTTTTGAAAAAATTTTAGCCGCGCCCCTGGGAGCTACAACGGGTCAAATTTTTATATACATGTATTCAGGTGGCGGTAGGGGGAAAATAAAAAGAAACAACTTTTTAACACAAAAATATAAACAAAAACATTTTAAAAAAATTTTAACCGCGCCCCTGTGCATTTGTTTTATTCGATTATGACGTCACACACTACAGCGAGGAGGAGGTGTTATAAGGCAACTTGAGACATATTTAAAAAGGCCACTCCAATGGAGTATATGTCTCTTACATGCCAACGAGTTACCTTTAAGGCATTTGTTGCACTCCTTAGATGGCAGCACAAAAGGACCATACACTTTCTCAGGACCAATAGGTTCACAGCTTGCGGACTGTGAAAAGCTTCCTATTGTTTCATTTAAATCTATTAATTTTGATCTACCACAAATAGCACCAGAAGATCTTAGCACAGATCAACAATATTTATTGGCAGTTTCTGAAGCAATAAAAAATGGAACATGTTCACAAAGTCTGGCTTCCAAAAATCCAGGAAAGATGAGCCATGCACGATGGCTAACTACCGCAAGTCGGATTTTGCGGCTCTATATTTCGACAAAAGTACCAAGTAAAAATTTTATTTTACTTGTTGAATTTATTTTAAAAGTATATGTGTGTTCGTGGTTTTCAATTAAATCAAGACCTGAAGTTAAACACGAAGCAAAACATTTATTTAACATGATACGACTCTCTAGATCGTTTCCCGAAAATGTCAAAGGTATTATCGACAAAGTCATAGCAGGAAATGCTTATTTTGCGCATCCAGAAAATATTTTAATTGCAATGCTAGCAAATGAAAGACCACACATAAGAGAGCTTACTGCAAGACGAATCTTAAAAGCAAGACAAAATAAAGCTGGTGCCGAAATTAGATTTTTTAAATTGCCAGAGGTAAACTTTGATGCCGGTGATTACATCGATCTTATTAATTGGACTAATACTTATATTACTGAACCTCCTTTAACAAGACATATGTCGGACGAAGACTTTTATTTAATTATTAACAATAAGGAAGTTCTTAATTTTAACAAATATCCTGCTCACACACAGGCAGTTGAAAGAACTGTGAAAATAATAACAGAGGCGTCAGCTACAGTTTGTGGGCCTCAGTCACGGGATGGTTTTATAAAGGCAAGGCTAGAGGTTAGAGCGAAGTTACCATCTTTTGAAAATAAGGGAGAGTATTATGGTACCAAGTTAAAAAATAAAAAATAAGATCAGAAAAACAGTGTGATATCGATAAAACTAGAATTTAAAGAGTTGGTGGAGGAGAGGGTGGGCGGAGCTCTAGGTGCGGCCACCTCCTCGTGGTGAGTTCTGGGTTGACTAAACGTTTAAAATACGCATTTATATTCACATTTAATATTCTTTTAAATATTTACTCAAGCGAAGAGCTGCACATTTATTTTAGAATTAAATACGTTTTTTTATATAAATCATGTTTTTTAAAGGCGTAGGGGCGCGGTTAAAAATTAAATTAAAGTGCTCCTTTTTTTTGGGAGCTTTAATATAATTCTAAAATGATATTTTTTACTACCGGGGAAATGTATTGCATTCATTTATTTATATAACCTATTCGTTTATATAAGGCATATTTTTTTTAAATGCACCCTTTTGGGCCACAGGGGCGCGGCTAAATATTGACCAATTTCGTTCATATTTCTTCCTTGAACAACTTTCTACCCAACACAAGTTTTCCTCACTTGGGGAAAAAATATGTTGCGTAGCGTAGCTGCAAGGAGGTAGCAGCGTAGCTACAAGAAAAGGAAGATAAGGTATATCTTCAGTTTTCAAATATGGCTAAATGGTGTTAGCCAGAAGTGATAAAGAAGAATATGGAAATATATTTATTTGTGTCGAAGTTGTATGGTACGTCGTGAAGACGGAGTTCAGAAGCAGCATGAGGCTGCATTAGCACTGGAAGCCGCAGCTCTAGTATGGGGAAGAGCTCTGAAGTATGGTCTTGAATGGTGGGGTACAAGACTAGTCTAAGCGGCCCTGAGAAGCTCAGGATATGGGGAAATTGGCATGAAGTTGCAGTAACCTGATGTGGAAGAAGAAAATGGGAATGAAAGGCAGACAATGGTACGTGGAGAAGTACGGGACAAATGGCCAATGGAACGCACCATCAAGGACATGGACAGGCAGGCAAGGTGGACGCAATTTTTTTTATAAAGGCTAGTATAAGAAGAATGTGGAATATTAGGTTAATTTCTAAGTATAAATATAAAAAAAAATTGATTTTCTTTTTATGTAAGAGATATTTTTTTGTTTTTAAACTATCCAATAAATTTAAAAAAGAGCAAAAGATAAAATAGAAAAAAATCACCTAATTAATAGTACATGTAAAACATAGTTAATTATTTTCTTTCCCACTGGTATATTAAATAAATCATTGAATTACTTTTTAATGGTTCAACGTTTTGCTGACGAGACAAGGCCAAGTTCACTTTTATTGTTACAGGACTGGTCAGTTTTAAATAACACAAACTTTTTTTGCTTATTTAGCTGTTTGTGTAGTACATAAATATCTAGTAAACTTAAAGATTAATAAAAAAAATTACAATTTATGAGTAACAATAATTAGGTCATTTTTTGTCTAAAAATAATCTTACCGTTAAAACTATATTTATTTAAAGTACCTACTTAAAGAAAAGCTTAAAAAGGTTTTTAACAATTAAGCTAAAATCTTATTTGAACTAATTATTTCAGCAAAAACATCTCTAGAACTTTTTAAATAATTATTTTAGATAATTTATCCGGAAGAATTTTTTAAAATTTCAAAAAAAAGAGTCATAATGTTAAATATAACCTAAATGAATTATTTTTAGAAAAAAAAACTATTTTTACATTTTTTCGTGCATTTTTTGAAAAAAAAATTAATTGGAAAAAACAAAAAATTTAATAAAACGTTAAGATTATTTACGATAAATATAATTTATATAATAAGTAACATAATGTTAGGTTTTAAATATTTGTAAGCTATATGGAACTATCGTTTTCGATAATATTGCTAATTTTTTTAAAAGGTTTAAAGTAAATTTGTCTGATTTCTAATAGCGTTGTGGGTCCAACGCTTTCAGGGAAGGGGCATATGTGAACACCTAGTACAAAAAAGTATACATTTTGGGAATTTTAAAAATATACATTTTTGGGAAATTTAAATATAATTGGGTTACTTAACATTGGGAAATTTGGTACATAAAACAATACGTGAAGTGTCAAGGTTTAAAAAGTAGAAATCAAACAATTTTCTAGGTTACTCTTATAATAATAAAACAAAAACATTAAACAAGCAGAGTTGCCTAGAAATGCAAAACAAATACTGAAAAATTTAATATTTAAAGAGAACAAAATTTTAAGACGGGGATTGATTGTTTATTAGATAAGAAGGAGTTAGTAAAGTCAAGTAAAGAGTTAAAGTTTGAGTTAAGCCCCGTACGGGCTATCCCTAGGGATATGCCCGTACTAAATTTAAGTTAGTCAAATAAGTTAAGTTGGTTTTTAAAATGCAAAGTTAGTTTTGATGGTCCACCGGTCTCATGGTCCCAAGAAGATAGTTCCATATGGTACATTTGCCCAGTGACCAAAAAATATATTCAACAAGTGTAGTTTGTACGGCCAGTTAAAAAAATATAAAAAATATTTAGGTAAAATGTTGTTTTAATTTTAAATTGTAAATTGACTTTTGGCCCACCCTGTTTAATAGCTTGCTATGGTAAAAATACACCACCATTTTTTACTTATTTACTTTCATTCGCTTTAAATGTAACTACAATAAAATATTTCTTATTTATAAATTTTTATTGTAAACAAAAGTTTAAATAACAAAATACCTTCTTTCCCGGAAACTTATATTTTTAATAAAATGGGTTTATTAAAAATCGTGTTTAAAAAATTAATATTCATGTAATGTACATTCTATGGATTTTCTGCAATTGATTGGAATTTAACTATGAGCATTTTTAATAAACTAAAATTTAAAGTATACAGATGACAAAATTTTATTTCCAATAAGTTTAATTCATTTTTCACAATAAATAAATGGCTCCAAATCAAAAGGCAGTGTTGGATAAAACAAAATTTTTAAAATACCTGGCTATTTTCATTCCGCATTTTCTATAAATGAAATAAAGTTTTTAATTGAAATATATTATTTTTCGCATTTATAATTTATTATGTGTTAATTAAAAACTTTCTACCATTAAGTAAGGGGTGATTCATTTAAAAGTACTTTTTTTTAATTTATGAAGATATCTTTATTAAGTAATATTTATTATCATACGAAAGAACTATATCTTACATTTAGTTTTTAAATATTATGGCTTGTTGACCTTAACTGCGCCTAACGTGCTCTGTTCTTAAGCTCCAATTTCCGAGTACCAAATCAATGCGTCAGAATCATCACGTACACTCGCAGCTACTTCTGCTATATTTTCTGCACTACGTGCTGGATGTAGCTCATTTGATCAAGAATTATCCAATAATGAAAATTGGAGTTGAAATTTTTGTGATGGTACAGCGAATAGTCGGCTCAGTATGCCGATTATGCGTGGACCATAAGTTGCCTGAAGCGCACGTAACACATTTCTTAGAGAATATTGATTTTCATAATACAGTTGAACAAGTTTTAAACGTTGTGCCGAGGGCTAAGTCTTTCTAGTATAAATTTTCACACAGTTCTGAACACAAATACCATCACAGTTTTAGATTTGGATCCTCATATCTATCCAAAATACCTAGTAGAAAAAGTACCTCTAAATGAATCACCCCTTACTTAATAGAAATTTGTAGCCGCACTTTTTCGCAACTTTTAGAGACACGCTGTATGTGTACCTACAAAAAATAAAATAATCCCTTATTAAATCAGTTTGCTAAATATTTAAGTATATATGAAGTAACTAATGGTAGCGGAACTTTTCCCAACTTAATACATAAAAAGGATCATAAAAATTTAAAAAAATAATTTAAGAATAGTTCTTGTTAGAGTATAAAGGCATGGCCTTATAACCTTTTACGAAATATAACATTTATTGTTTTAAAAAATATGATAAGGAAAATGGTATGGTTTTGGACACATTAAGTTTTTGCCTTTAATAGAAAGATTCGCCTTATGACAGTTTTGTATGTTTTTCTCAGTCTAATAAAAAAATATCTTACCATTTGCTAATAATACTGCAAAACCTTTAGAAAATTTTTGTAGAAAATTTAACGCTTTATAAAAAGGTCCTTTAAACTTTTCGGATTAATCTAAGCATAAAAAAGATATTTAAGCTCAAACATAAAAGATTAAAGAAAAACGATAATAACTTTTCTGTTCTAAATTTTGAAACTTACTGAAAAATACATACCTTTAAAAGAGCAAAAATTATGGACTATATATTACCAAAACGTGCGGGGACTTAATACTAAACTTTCTAAATTTTATTTGAACATGCTTGAAGCGGAGCAGGACATAATATTGTTGACTGAAACATGGTTGACGGAAGATGTCGGTGATAGAGAACTGTTTGGTGATAACTACGCTGTATACAGAAGTGATAGAGACTGCCAATTTACTGAGAAGAGTAAAGGCGGCGGTGTGCTTGTGGCTGTGAATAGGAAATTTCGTTCGGTAGAAATTCCACTTCAAATTAGTAATCGAAATATTGAAATAAAGTGCGTAAAGGTTAATAGTGACTTTAGCTGCATACATTTGTTGGTTGTATACCTACCCCCAGTTGTAAGTTATGATTTGTCAGTAGAATTACTTAAAACCCTTGAATCTCAAGACTTCATGTATTCCTCAAAAGTACTTATGGCAGGTGATTTCAATATGCCAATAATAAATTTAAGTTATAAGGAATTTATGGGGTCTTTGGAGTTTTTCTATCTTAAGCAGCACAATCATATTAAAAATAACAAAAATGTAACTCTTGACTTAGTTTTGTCCAATATTGAGAAATGTACAATAGAAAGAGAACCCTTTCCTCTTATTCCAGAGGAAGACTATCATCCAAGTTTGAATATCTGTATTGATCAGTTGAGTTGTAATAATAGATTGTGTCCGCTTAAAAAAGTGAATTTTGGAATTTTAAAAAGGCAGACTTTCTTAGTATGTATGTACTGATTCAAAATGTAGACTGGACATCAGTCCTGCATAGCAGCGACCTTGAATATGCCGTTTCTGCCTTTTACGGCATCTTGTTTGGTATACTAAGAAAATGTGTCCCTAGGGGTGTATGTAGTAATAAATATCCGATGTGGTATAATGCTGAAATTAAAAAACTCTTACGCGACAAGAATCATAGTAGAAGTATGTTCATTAGATACAAGAAAAAAGATTTTACATTAAATTTCTAAAACTAAGAAAACTAATTAAGAAGAAAATAAAACTTGCTTACAAGCAATATTTATATAATTGCGAAAAGGATATTTTAAACGATCCTAAAAACTTTTGGACCTTTGTAAACTCTAAAAAAGGAAATGTCAGTAATATTCCTTCTACCATGACACTTGATAATGACACTTTTAGAAACGGACAAGATGTGGCTAATGCTTTTGCAAGGTACTTTAGGTCAGTTCATGTTGAGTCGGATTTAGATATTAACTTTTTTAATGAGTATTATTCTCGCCAATGTTATAGCAATTCTACCATTGGGCTGGATCCTGTAGATGAGCCGAGTGTTGTTGAGGCCTTAAGATCTATAAAAAAGAATTCTTCTGGTCCGGATGAAATTCCTGCCTATGTTTTTAGAGGTCTTGTGAAATTTCTCTCTGCTCCTTTAAGGCATATTTTTAATATTTGTATTAACACACAAAGACTACCTAAAATTTGGAAAACTTCAAAAATCTGTCCCATATTTAAAACTGGAGATCGGTCAAATATTAAAAACTATAGGGCTATTTCAATTCTCTGTGTACCAGTAAAGGCCTTGGAGTATATACTGCATAACATAATTATTAATTCATTGAAAGGTTCTATCTCATCCTGTCAACATGGTTTTGTAGATAAAAGATCAGTAACTACCAATCTCTCAAATATAACCCAGTACATTAGTGAGCGCCTTGACTGCAGGATTCAGGTTGATGTGGTTTACACAGACATTGCTAAGGCTTTTGATACCTTGTGCCATAGGCGATTACTGTCAAAGCTTAAATGCTACGGGTTAACAGACAAATTTATACGTTTTTTAGAGAATTATTTAACTGATCGAGAGCAATATGTTGTAGTAAATGGTTTTCGCTCTGATCCATATATAAGCACCTCTGGAGTACCTCAAGGTAGTAATCTTGGACCTTTATTATTTTTGCTCTTTTTTAATGACGTTGTGAAACAAGTACATAGTTCAGAGGTGCTATTGTATGCTGATGATCTTAAAGTTTATAGAGGTATACAATCACCTGAGGATGGCCAATTGTTGCAGGATGATATAAATAGAATTAGTAGCTGGTGTAAATTAAATAAATTGTGTATTAATGTATCAAAGTGCTGTATTATGACATATACGCGAAATATAAATGTTCTGAACATTGATTATGATATTGACTCCGTGGTGATTAATCGGAAAACTAGTGTGCGGGATCTTGGTGTTACTTATGATTGTAAATTAAGTTTTGTTGAGCACATATTGTCACAAATTAAGAGTGCAAATCGAATGTTGGGATACATTATTCGAAATACCCGTTTGTTTAAGTCATTTGCAGCTATAGACTTGCTTTACAACTCCCTTGTATGCTCTAAATTAGAATATTGTGCTCTAGTTTGGTCCCCTTTCTACAGTAAATACAAATATTCATTAGAAACGGTACAAAGTCGCTATTTAAAATGCAAATACTTTCGGGAAACAGGTACATATCTATACAATGCTCGGGAATTTTTAAGAAATTATTATAATGTTCCTTCTTTGGAAAAAAGCGTATTTTTATAAGTCTTCTTCATTTACATGGGCTTATTCACAATTTAGTTGATAATACATATATGGTAAATAACCTAAACTATAGAGTACCAAGATTAAATAGAAGATGTTATGAGACATTTTACTGTAGAAGGGCAAGATCAAATCTAGCTTTAAGTGCCCCATTATATAGAATGCAACAACTGCATGATCGACACTGCCAGAGCATAGATATATTTAATCTATCGAAGAGTCAATTTAAAGCTAAATTAAAATTAATTTTATTCACTCCGGATGAGTGATGCTCTTTGTAAGGTACCTATGTTTATGTGTAAACCAAGTGTATATAATGTATTTACATTTGATTTTTTTTTCTCTTAGGTTAGGTTTGCATAATATCATGTTATGTATTGTTCTGTAAATGGTTAGTTATTGTAGCAACTGTATGTTTAAGTTTTTACCATTTTTAGTGAAAATTGAACGTTTTACAAAAACGGTCTTCTATACTTTTTTGATAAATACAACCATTAAAACAAATTTAAGGTCAAAAATTAAAGGTCTTTAAAAAAAACACCTTTATTGTTTTAATTTTTGTAACTTGCTTAAAAATTATAAGGACCTTTATGTGAAGCGTGTAGTAGAAATACCAAAAACTTAATTGTCAATAATTATTTTTTGCCAAGTAACCAAATTTAAACCAAAAATGTTATTTTTATTAAAAATATTTAATCTTTAACTTTGGATATCTCCCCTTCTTGTAAAGCAATTTTCTACAAAAAAACATAGGTATTTACCAAAAGATTTAGCATTGGCCCGGTTTGTTTTGTGGCATGATAACAAGTATCTCTAAATTTCCAAATTTTTGAAAATATATTATTGCCATTTCATTTAACATTTCCGACCCGATAACCACGAGAAGGAAAGCATTTTGGCTTGAAAGGTAAAAACAAAGCTACAAGACCAAATTAGCTCAAACTCTGCTTAATTTAAACAACCTCATTTCTATAGCTTGGGTATGAATTATTATCGAAAAGTCTAACACAATCAATCCGATTATCAACTATTTTCGCTTTATCATTATTTTTTGAACGTGAATAAAAAGAAACCGGGTTGCGTTGATCAAAATAATTATTTTCCAAGACAATTCATTAATTGATTTTGAGTTTTATATTTTAACCAGTCAATAATTAAGACGTTTTTGTAAATATTTGTAAGTGTTTTTATAATTTTCTAAAAACCTTTTGTCCAAAAACATGTCTAAAAAGTGTGTGGTTTGCAACAAGAGCTTCTTCAAAGAAGATAGTAGATCCTTTTTATAGTAAGTAAGTAGCGCTCAGTTATATAATATAAAGAAATATTTTTATATGCAAACAAATATATTGTATAAGCGTCTTTTACCACTTATGACTTAAAATAAACTATACCAGCTAAGTAAAAGTAATCTTTAATCTAATAATTTTTTTAGGATGATGGCTATTCAGACAAAATAAAGAATACGAATTTTGTTTTAAACTACAATAGTATATATGTTTTAGGAAGAAGTAAGTAAGGTAAAGATTGTAAGCTGAATATTTAAGAGTTAATCCTTAAAAACCAATGTTAGGTGACAAGAACGAATTAAATTACATGTAAGAAAAGTATCCTATATTTACAATTAAGTCTAATACTTTATTAATACAAAACAACTTTTGTTGTTTTCGTTTTAGGGGCCTTTAGATTGTAAATTATGACTGGAGTGGCAAAATTTGGAGAATTGCTCCATCCTTATATTATCACTTATTATTTATTTGTTCTGTGTTCAGTGTATTCATGTTCCCACGGAAATTTATGTGAAGCTACAGGACTTATTTCCACCAGAAGACCCTTAAACAATTCGCTGTAAAACCCTTTATTTAATAAAATTAATATAGAAGATGTTTTTAAAGCATGAAAACGGATAAGTATTTGAAAAACATTGTATAAAATCAGATGGAACATGATCTCAAAAGTGACATTTATGGACATTCTGCTGGTTATTTAAAAGATTCTGATCGATATAAAATTAGTCGTCAAGGACCAATACATAGTGTCCCTGTATAAATAAGCAAGACATAAGTAAATATATAAAAAATAGTAGAAACAGACCAATTTTCGTCTGCCTATACTAACAACATTTTTTAACCTTTATTTTTTCTAAACCCTGTTGAAAAAAATAATCTTGCACTGGCTTAGATTAGTATACAGGTAGATAGTTATTTTGTAGTAAAAGAAGAAACCAAAATGTTTAAAGAAATTGTTGGGTTTCTAGTTTGCAATAAATTTGTATAATAAACCTGGAATGTTTATAGTGTGCTTAAATCGTTAGAAGCTTTTTAATTTTTATTTAAAATTATACAGGGTGTTCGAAAAATACATGGCCAAATTTTAGAAGGTGATTCCTCATTGAAAAATATGAAAAAAGTTCCTATAAACATGGGTCCGAAAATGCATAGTTTCTAAGATACAGGGTGTCCAACATTTAGGTTCAACATTCACCTTCTTTAATCTTCAGTTGACCTTCACTTTTTAATGTCTATAGATAGTCCTTAAAAAGTTAAGATGGGAAAGTAAAATTAATTTTGCTCTATCTTTAACTCTTTTTGCTCAGTAAATCGTCAAAATTCAAAAATTCCGTCCCAAGAAACATGCAATAAAGTGGTTTTTATTTTTTTCTCGAAAACGAAGCAAGATACAAAAAAATTCAAGAGATAAAAAAGTTGTATTTTTAGTTGCTTATTCTAAAAAAAATAAAGAAGTTACAAAAAAGTCAGTGGCGTACATTTTTTACAATTATTTTCGATAAGATGTCCCGTGAGACGCCACTGGAATTAATAATTTTAATTTAATTATGCCTAACTTTGGCCCTTATTACTAGAAATAACACTAAAAATTTCAAGAAAATCGGGTACAGGGTATTCAAGATAATTACAAAAACCTATTTTATTTAAAAAGTTTAACACCCTGTATCTTGGAAAGTATGCATTTTCGGACCCATGTTTATAGGAACTTTTTTCATATTTTTCAATGAGGAATCACCTTCTAAAATTTGGCCATGTATTTTTCGAACACCCTGTATACTACCTTGTGCCGCCGCCCATAAACAAATATGACGTTTTTAAATCAGGTAGCAAGAAGACAACTTTGTCATCAATTTGTCAGCATATCTTTAATGCAACTCTCTTGTTACAATCTTGCCGAAATTATTTTTTTCAAAAGTGTAATAATAAATTGATGGTAGTTATTTGGGTACACGCCAAAATTAATTAAAATACCAAAAAAAATTAAAACAAGTAAATAGAGAACCAAAAATCACGTTTCGGGAGCCAGTCTACCACCGTTGTCAAGATAAATTGAATAAAAAAATATAATTACCTTTTATTTAGGTTTTGAATTTTAAAATTTTTGAAACCCAAATAATAGTCAAGTTTAATTTTTTATGTTTATCTTGACAACGTCGATTTTTAGTTCTCTATTTACTTGTTTTAATTTTTTTGGTATTTTAATTAATTTTTTGGCGTACCCAAATAACTACCATTGAATTTTAATGAATCCGCCGAACCAATACAGAACATATCTTCAAGTGTAATATTTCAATTCTTACTAATTTTTTTAGTTTATGTTTATATTATAAACTAAATAAACGGTCTTCTTAGCAAAAATCAGTTGATATACTGGGTGTGCCTGGTGTCCTCTCACCCTTAATATCTTTCGAAAGTTGTACAGACATCTCGTCACCTTTTATAAGGACACTTAAATGAATATTTTTTATTCCTTCAACCCCCCAGGAGGGGTAGATGCCCACCCTTAGAATACAAATGGGAATGGGACATCGTTTAAGGGCGTTCAATTCTCTTTTCTCAGCGGTCCTTGAGCGTTTTATTCAGAGAGGTTTCCTGAATAATCGCGTTTCAAAAGTTGCAGAAACAATTAAACTTGCCTGCATTAAGATTTTGGTTTCTTGGTGTTTAACAAACTTCAATTGTTTAAACTAAACTACATTTTCGTGCTGTTATTCAACGATTAACGCTGTAACCTGATTTTCTAATCATTTTTACTACAGGGAGACCTATGCAATAAATTTTGTGTAAACACTAACCTGAAAACCAAAATCTTAATGGCAGCAAGTTTAATTGCTTCTGCAACTTTGAAACGCGATTATTCGGAAACCTCTGATAAAAAGCAAAAGCAAAGTGGGATACCACTGAAAAGAGAATTGAACGCCCTTAAAACGATGTATCACTTGACCCCCATTCCCATTTAATATTCTAAGGGTGACATCTACCCTCCTAGGGGTTGAAACAGGAAGGCTAAAAATATTCATTTCCGGTGTCCCCCTACAAATAAAATTGACTTGGTCTTTCCTGATTTGTCATATTTTAACTCCAAGAAAGATATTAAGGGTGGGAAAGCCAAATTGACAATCTTGGTATAAGAGCTACATTTTATAAAACCTAAAGTTTAAATATTGACTTAAATTAAATATTCAAGATTATTTCCTGCAAGAACTTTTTCCAAATTTGGTAACTCGTGCAAATTCCATTTAGTCCTGAATTCGTTGCAAAAACTTTATTAAGTTTTTTTCTGTATGAAACCAATATTTTCGTGTCGGAAGTCAAAATAAAAATGGTATATTTTTTTGATCCACCTTTATATTAATCTCTGGAATTTATATAGAACACATAAAAATAATTTGACAAGTTCATATAAAATATTTTCCCAAAGTCCTCTTTACAAAGATATGTCCCGCTCAACGGACGCCACTGGAAATCGGTTTTTCTTGAATAACGTTTATATCCCTTGGTATAATAAAATGTATATATTTTTTTAAATTATGATAAATACCTTGTTAAACATTTGCTTTCATTAGTTCGCCAGGGGCGAACTAGCCCTAACACAATAGTACTAATTATTTTACACCTTGTATATGTATGGAATTAAAATATTAATTTTAAATAGGTCAAACCCTTATCTAAAAAGTACTTCTGTCTGATATCGATAAAGTTAAGCGTTTAAAAACAAACAACATTGTAAATAAACAGGGTTGTATTTAATATTAAAATTGTGTTTGTCGATTCGACATAGGGTCCCTCTTATTTTATGCATTCTCTAGCATTAATTATCGAAGAATATGGGAACCTTCACAATGTTGCAATACTATTTTTTAGTGTTTCTTTAGTACCATTTGCAACAGAATAACCTAATGTTTTTAGATGTCCCTACTAAACAAAAACTGGTTTTTGTCGAAGACGCTTTAATTCATCGACATCTATTATTCTTAAAAACCGACCTTAAAATTCTCTAAAATTTAAAATTTTATTCTAAAATGGAAAAAATTATTAATTCCTTAAATGTGCAATGAAAAGGATAAAACCCGTAACTCCTTTTAATTGAAGATTTATTACTTATTTTTTGTTAAATGTAGCTAAACAATGCCTATATTTATTGTATGTTAATACTAATGCTATTACTAATACTAAAATTTAAGTCTAAGTTATAAAATTGGCCTCACTCTTAAAAAGATAACTTTGTTTTGCAACCGCTGACTTCAGCTAGTAAAATTTGCATAATGTCAGTGAACCAGTCGAATTTTCGGTACGATCAAGCACCGCTAAGGTACCTATATTTAACTTAACTGGCTTACTGTTAGATAAACGATAAAATCTTTTTGAAACCTAATAGAATATCGGACTTCCTATAACGTCCTGACTTTACTTGATTAATTAATAGATTTTTAAATTATATGATCATACATATGTAAGTTCTTCGGGCTACAACTTGAACAAGCGTATAAAAACAGGATAGGGTTGTTCTCTTATTAAAATAATGGATTCGCTACAATCTGCCTGCTGGCTTATCTTTCAAATGCATTATGCATAAAGGTATGTAAGTATTTTTTACTTGATTTTCGGTTTGTAGGGCTCTTAAAAAAAGTACTCAATTTAAATATTACTTTTTAATAATCCTAAAGATACAATGCAGAACATGCTGACTAAACCTTTTGTCATATTTTTTGTTTTTACTTTGACCTTGCATATTTTTTTTCTAGCCAGCCCTGGTTTTGCTTTTAAACTTGACCCATTACTAATAATAAAAATACCTGCTGTGTAATATTTCCTGAAATTTTATGAAACGTACTACACATAAAAATAGGTATTTAGTTCTAAAATATTCTATTTGTTTTTTATTTTATATTTTTACACGATAACTTAAACAGAATACAACTATAGATGAATATAGCTCAGGGCAAATTTGTAGTAAAAAGGTCATAGAAAAAAATTTCCTTACAGCAAACTATTGGTATAGTTTCGTTAAGTACATGCGTTAGGGGGTAAAGGGGGGTGTTTTTGGGGGTAAAAATGTTTTTTGCAATTTAAAGCTTAACAGTAAATCACTTTAAAAAATTAAACGTAAAAGCTGTCGAAAATAAAAACCTACAATTTATATTATAACCATTTTTACCTTAACCTCAAAAATTTTGAAGAAAGAAGAAAAACTGTTTTTTCGGTTTTTAATTTTTATCTTTTACAAAAATACATATACTTTTTACCATTCTTAATATACTATATTTATTTTCATTAATAAATAATCATCCGTTATTATGAAAAAAATAAAATAAAATTTTCAGTTGCTTGTTTTATTAACAATAAATTTATTTAAATTATTTGAAAATGTCCTATGACATTTATAATCATGAAATATAGTGCACTAATGTACAAACTAACATTTTTTAGATTTTCGCAAAAAAAATAAACAAATTAAAATGAATAAAATTGCATACTTAAAAGTAATTTTTAATTCTAAACATCTTTTCATTCTAACATTTTTGCGATACTGGTAAAAATACAGGTAGTTAACACTAGAGCAAAAATGACATTTTTGGCCAAATCTCGTATATGACTAACACAATTTTATATCTGATGATTGCATTTTAAGTTTTGGATCATGCAGAACTTTTATAAAGAATTACTTTTTTCCTAAAATTAATTATAAAAAGTTTCCCATATGACGCCAACTTAGGTAGACGCACTGTATACTCAGCAAAAGCTTAAAGCTTAACAAGGTAGTCATTTCTTCTTTTGCAGTTCCCTACAAAGAATCACGTAGTGCCTCACTTATAGACCCTATACAGTCCAACTTGAGCAGCCCTGAATATTTGTTCGTCCGTTATATTCGTCCCGTTATTCCTACAGATATAAACAGTGTAACCTGCTGCCCACGGAGGTCTTTATTCTCCTTTTAATCTTTAAGACCCACACCCTTACCTTCCTTGAAAATGTAGCAAAAGCGGATCAGAAGGTGGATAATACAGATTTTCTTTAGGTGTATTTTTAACATTTAAAGTGCCAAAGTATGGATTAACTTACATTGGACGAGACCTTGAAGGTTAATTTCAGACGCAACTATTCTGGTAACTGCACTTTACAAATTTAAAATAATAAAAATTTAGATAATAATTTTAATTTAATAAAAAGCAAACCCTTTTGACCCAGACAATACAGCTTTGGCAGTAAACAGATTAAAAAAGGGGTAAAAAATTGTCGAAGGTTGTATTAACTACAACTATTCCAGCGACAAATTTTAAATTGTAGAGTAAAAGATTATCTTCTGTACACTTCTAGGATTATATGCTGTTGCTTGGATTAACAAAATGCCTGTCCAATCTAAACCTGCACTCATTGTATATCAATTGAATATGTTTAAGATACATTAAAATGTTTTTAGGGTTATCTTATTTTGCATATTGAAACGGAGCCAACACTGCTTATTTACTTAGGACTGTCAATAATGTTAAAAGTCAATTAACCCAGTGAGAATTGCACAGTTATGGAATTTGCTTTTCCTTTAAAAGAATTTAAGAAATATCTTTTCAACCAACAAAATGGTTATAGATAGAGCTTAGAAAGTAGAAGTGATTTATCTCTTTAAACTTAAAAATCGTTTGGTAACTTTTGAACCCAAATGTAAAGGCCATTGTAGCAATAAAAGGTATATTAGGTGTTTTTCGAGGGTTTCTTGCCCTGTAACTTTTTTATTTGTTTTATACCACTTCCGGTTAATAATACTTGATTTTAGGTGATACCACTGGTATATTTTTTTAAATAAAGTATCATATACTATATATATTTTATTTTTAGACATTTTTAACTTAATACTAATTTGTTTATTTTAAAAAGAACATAAATGAAAATGTACAATTCTAAAGAAAATCAAGGGTCACACCGCAGTACCTTGTAATTAATATTTAAATAATTATTTAAATTTGTTTATTTATACCCTATACCTTTTTATTAATGAACAAGTAAAATATAGTCTAGATATCATTGTTCTTTAAAAACCCTATATTATTTAAAAATAGCGCTCCCTTTTTATTTTGCCACTTACGAGGTGACCCTCGAAATGCATGCATAAAAAGAGTCCATAATTTTTAAAGTAAGCTCCTAAATATATACATACTTATAAATAAAAAATTATAAGATGTATAACAATAATACAATAATTTGGTAAAATTATCAGAAAAAAAACATTTTTTTTTAATAAAATTAAATCGATATTTTAATTACCCTAAAATCGCCCGGCAAAATCAATAAAAATCCTTTTTGCTTGCCATCTAATACAAGATTAACCATTTTAAAGTCACCCCTATGACATAATATAAGCCATCATTATATTTGGAATACTCCACTAATTAAATTAAACGAAATATACCGGTTGTGCCATTTAATTATTTTTTTGTTTACCGTTTGTTTTCTGTGTTAGAAAAAGAAATGTTAGGAAAGAAAATTACTTTTAAAAAACATCCGGCGTAACGAAACTTTTACCATTTATGCGCTTTCTTATTTTCTTCAGACCACCATACCTAATTCCAATAGCGATATGGAACGAAATGTAGCAATTATTATTTTAAAAAAAGGGCAAAGTAACTTTTTTAAATTTTTTAAGTCATATTTTAAAATAAATATTAAATAATTAATATTTCTGTCCTTTAAATGAAATTTTCAAAACGATACCCGACATGACCATGTTACATAATTAAAGGAGATATGATATACACGTTAAAAACTTAAACTGGCTGCCATAGGTTGTAAACACTTGTAGGTAAAATGTAATTATAAATACCGTTATGACATTTCTGATGATAAATTATTTATCTTTTTCTCCTTCTTGCATTGTATGGTAAGCGTACTAGCTTTTTGACCGTTGCAATTACTTAAAAAATGTTTAAAGTTGCCTGATATAACCTTTTACCGTGCTAAGAAGAGCCAAAAAGTTTATAACTGGTTTGTGAGTGCTGGTCCTAACTAAGTAGAGAAAAAAATCTTTAGTCAGTGTAAAAATGTCCATATCACAGAGTGTTAATCCTTATAGAACAGGGTAGCCTATGTTCGTTGACCTTGCAGAAAAGAATAACGAAAACTAAAAAGATAAAAAATCTGATTGCACCATCTCGATTTTAATTTTTTTATAAATTTAGTGGTAAAAGTAATCCTGACTAAGTTAATTCGTTTAAAAATACAGAGTGTTTTCGAAATTTTGTCAATTTGGCCAGGTATTTATAACTCGCCTAATTTAGGAGATATTTAAAAAATATATATTTATAATTTAGTGGCGTTCCTCTATTTTTTCAATTGACGGTTATTTGATAGTTATAACAAAAAGTTATTTCTTTAATGGCACACCCTCTTTATTTAATTATTAACATTCTTTTAAAAGACGTAACAATACCTCATTTAATATGTTTAATTTGTCATAGTTTTGAAATATCTCCATTGTCTGGAATTCGATACTAAAATGGCAGTTTTAAATAACAAACCCGATATATTCCAATGCTCCATTAAAACGACATTTTAAAGACTTTTAAAATTAACCACATTTAAAATTATTTTATCTAGAGTTTCGGAAATATAAGCTTCCAAAATCTTAGTGCGTAAAACTTACTATTTTTAAGATTTAGTTGACCTAATTTCCAAAATTATGTATTTTTAAGGGATAAACATATAAAATGTGGTGTTTTGTTTAACCTTTTAAAAATATCTTTGCAACGATAATATATCCCTACTTATTCAATTTTATATTAATATCTTAAAAAACAAAAAATTATAGGTATTAGCCACCAGCTAGGGACACCCGGTATATATCATATGCTACTGGTCGTAAAAGAAACACCTTGGTAATTTTTTTTTAGTTCGAAATTTGCCAGAAAATGTTAGTTTTTGGCTAGCCCTCATAGAGAAAAATCAAAACTTTTGAAAGCAAATTGTCTATTTGTATTTTTCCGGAAATTTGATCAAGTTTTATTTATAAATAGAGGCATTTAAAAATTCTGCATTAAAAAATTGTACAGTAAAAAAATTCCACTGGCTATAGTTTTTAAAAAAATATCAATATTTTATTAAAATTTGATATTTGTCAATATATTAAAAAAAAAAAATACAATGTAGGATTTGCCTTTAAACTTTTTTTTCGCAAAATCGAAAAATTCTAAAATAAAAACTTTCTTTACCAAAGTTTTTCTTTATGCCAATAGTATCAGGTATATGTTAAGTGTTGGTCTCGTGTATTATTTTTTAGATAAAATAAAAATTAAAATCCTAGTTGCGCGCCTGTTTAGTAGGTATCATAAGAAGAAGTCTAATGACCTTAGATCAAGTAATCGGACTGGATTATTTTGTCGATAGTTGCCTTCCTTTCAGTGATTTTATAAAATTCGGTTAGGGTACCGCCAGACAGTGATTTAATTTGTCAGGCGGTGCTCCATTTTGCTAAAACCATGGGATATTAGCTCAAACATTTAATAATCAACAATTTGTGCAAAAACATAGACATTTTAGAGTGTTTTTTAATTTTTCTATTATTCTATTTTAAACAGAGCTTTGTGAAAATCGTTCGGATCGTATCTGGCTATATTTTTTAAGTTATCCCTAAATATTTTTTTAAATAAAAAAATCGCCACGTTCGAAACTGTCAAAACGACGTTTTTTTAGCCCTCTGTTTCCTTTATGTCTTTCTTAAATTTTCAGATTACTGGAATATTCACTGTTTAACATGTAATTAACTTACCTTATCCTAATTTGATGCGTTTCACAATTTCTAAAGAATATATTTTGTTTTTTATAATCGGCCCTGTATATGAGGCTCATATTTAATGAAGGTACCTAACCGAGTCAGTGGCGGCGCCACCTTCTTTTAAAGTTGGGCAATACCCGGCATAGAAATTTTGAGGGCGGGCAGCAAAATTGGCAAGTCTAGCTACAAGCAGCGTTAAATTTAGGGGTTGGTACGGGGGTACATTTTCCTCTCCCCTGAAGTTAAAAAATCCCTCCCTGAAGAAATTTGGTAAAAATTAATAAATCAGTATCAAACAAACCTTTAACAAACTTTTTGCATTAAATCTAAAAGTCTTGGAAAAGGTAACGTCCACTTTTTAAAGGGGTATAATAAAGAATATGTAAAAGTTTCACTACATCAGCACAAATATCCCAATATTATTGCATTATTGTTATAAAATAATTAAATTAAAGTAACGGTTATATACTGACTGGAGAAAATTCAAAATTTTTTAAACATTTTAGATGGGATATTATATTTTATATTTAAATTTTACATTTAAATCCCTTTTAATAACTTATTGAAACATACCTACTGTAAGTTTTTAAATATTTTGACCATACACAGTAAGATAGCATGGATTGTAACAAATTTATTTAAAATTCAGGAATTTTTTAAACATGTCAATATTTATTTAAGAATTTTTTCTTATGATATATTTAGGTTTGAAAACACATATTATTTCTTACATTTTAGAATTCTACGTAAGATTGTAACAATGTTTTATTTCTTATGTCCTATACTTAAAACGAACAGTTATTATGAAGCTATACCATCAATTCCTTTTAAACTTGGTAAAAACACGTAAGTTGGATAAAACTTATTTAACATTTTCAGTTTTAGATACTCATTCTGAAAAACAACTAAAACACGGTCGCTAATTTTAGCTGGGGTTTCTTTAATGATAAATTCATGTATTTACATAAATTTATCCTAAAAACGCGTGGTAGATATAAAGATTGATGTGCTCGAGCGTTTTTCAGAACACAAACCCCTTAATTTATATGAATTTGTTTTAGCCCAAGCGACCTCACTGTATAAATCATGTATTTAGGAATTTCTTTACATAAGCGGTTTACAAAAATAAAATAAACTTTTTAAAACAAACTTATTCACGTTTTTTTTCATGCTTTATTAGCAGGTTGGGCGAGAACAATTTAGGTTGAGCACTCGCTTAACTGCGCCCACCCGTGGCGCCGCCACCCAACCGGGTACAAGGTATTCTCCGGTATATTAATCTGCCGCGCTGTAGTAAATCCCAAAATCCCCTTTGGGCTCCCCTACCATAAATGCACTTATGTATTTAAAAATATTTAAGAAATTCTATGGACTTACTTATTTTAGAAATAATACTAAAACACTATAAACTATCTTTTAATTTTTGAGTTATTCAAATTCATTATTACTATTTATTTTGGATAAGTTTTATTAAATTTATTCGCAAACTGTCAAATTTTAAATAAAGTGACATATGAACTAAAAGAAATAATGACGAAATCAAAGTTCACCTAACCTTCACTTAAGTTAATGCCGCGTTTGCTGTTACATTGCATAAGGTTATGTTTAAATAAATAAATAACTGTAGTTGGCATTGAAACTAAGCACGAATTTAGAGTGAAAAAAGCATCAAAGTGTTAAAAAGATCCTTTTTAATAATTTATGTAGTGTATTACGTACTTAACCTTCATATTAAAATTTAAAAAACAGCTTTTTTTTATTGGTCGTGGGAGCAATAAATTATACAATTACCTAATCGTTGTTTTAAAACTTTTTTTTTTGGAAAGGAAAATAATGTATCATATCGTACATCTCAAATTGTCACATTTGAAACTTTCCTCTTCGTTAATTGGTTTGTAAACTTTTACTAAACAATCCTAAAGATAGAAATACTAAGTATCTAGCTGTCACACCAATAGGATTAATGGTTAAACTTTGAGTTATGCAAACTGTTTTACTTAAGAAATAGAAACATAATAAAATTAATTCTGCCTGGATTTTTTTTGTATAATTAAATATCAGCAATTTTATTTCATAACCCTCTAACAGCAAGTTAGGTTTAAGAAATTCAAAATGGTATTTTTCAATGACTGTTAAAAATTATGCTGTTTTTTAATCATTAACATAAAGTTATCATGAAGGTAAAGTACTCCATTCTAGTACACTACATAAAGTGTTAAAAAGAAGTACATTTTTTTAACACTTTGAAGCTTTTTTCACACACGGAATTTGTGTTTTGTGTCAATGCCTACAACAATAAACTTAAATATCAATTTATGCAATGTAACAAACAGTAAATGCGACATCAACTAAACCAAATGATCAATTTACCTTTAATTTTGTCATTATTTCTTTTAGTTCATGTGTCACTAGTTTTAAAATTTGACACTTTGCAATGAAAATTTATTAAAAATTTTTAAAAATTAATTTAATTAACAGTAATAATAAATTTGGATGACTAAGAAATTGATAAGGAATTTATATTGTTTCAGTATTATTTCTACAAAAGTAAGTACATACAATATTCTAAAATTAAATATTAAATTCATATTTATGAAGAAAATAATTGTCTTTTGTAAAAATAAAGAAGCTATAATTTTTGTGGCAATATGCTGCAAAAATTAAAATTAATAAGTGTAGATAAATTAAACATGTCTGTATAAAATGGTATTCTGGAAAATTTTTATACGGTCGTGGAGAAAATATAGTATGTAACACATGCATAAAGTGTATTTTTTTACTTATGAGGTTCTAATTTTCCATTTGTAAAAAAATATCACTTGTGTTATTTTATTTTGCTAATAAAAGTTTAACGACTCTTTTTACAGGTGTTTGTCTAAATTTAAGGCCCCTCTTAACTTTTGAATTGTTTGGTATTGTATTTGGGGGCTTTCGTAAGACAACCTAAACTAAATTTAAGGCAAGAAATTACTGTCAAACTGAAAGCGGAGCGCCATAAAAAAAATGGAAATGATGGTCTTGTGCTACTTTATCTTAAAGCCCCTAACCAGTACTTTAAAACCCCCAGAATATAATGTTAATACCTTTACCTACTACAAAATGGCGGTACTTTAAAAATTTCCTGAATACGTCATTTGGATGGCCATATTTCGAAATGTAGTAAAGTTAGAAACACTTTTTGTGGTAATATTTTTAGAGCCCTTTTAAGAATCTATTTAATGGTAATAATTATGATAATATACAGCGTAAGACAAAATGTATATATTTTTAATGACGCACCCTATATATTATATAACCATTTATTTTTCTTGCCTAAAATTTGGTTTATCCTGTCTTACTAAAATCCCTAAATTTTTATAAAATATTACCAAACAATTCAAAAGTTAGGAGGAGGGGGTTCCTAACTTTAGACAAGCACTGTTTTTATAATTTTTTATTTATTTATACTTATTTTTTCTTACATTTATTATTTTGCAACAAAAAAATCTTAGATTCTTTTTTGCTTTAATAAGATAATTGTGTGAACTTAATTTTTGTAGTAATAATACCAAAATACATGGTATAAATAAATTTCTTATTTTTGAGTCATCCAAAATTAACATAGTATTTTAACATTAAGTAAGTTAATATCTTCGAAAAAAAAAAATTTGAATTTTAAAGCCTGAATAATAGTAAGTTTTCATTTTTATTATTTTATTGTTGTTTGTCTTGGACAACGGTGGCAGATTTGCCACCGAAACGTCGATTTTTAATTATCTTTTACTTGTTTACATTTTTTTGGTTTTTTAGTACTTTTAATTTAATTTTGGCGTGTACCCAAAGAAGTACCATCCATTAATATCTTCGAAACCGCTTAAACTGCACATACAAAATTTGGTATCTTAAAGGTGCTGATCATAAAGAACTTAATAGTGATGTTGGTACCGTTGCCACATATCCCAGTTTGGATGGAAAGACACATTTATTTTTATATACTGGGCAGGCTAAACCAAGTAGGTTTACAATTTTTTAACATACCATTTGAACTGATAACACCACATTTTCTTTAAAATCAAAGAAGCGCTGAAATATCTCTAAAGCCGCT
The DNA here is from genome assembly GCA_014170235.1 of Listronotus bonariensis. Taxonomy (NCBI): domain Eukaryota; kingdom Metazoa; phylum Arthropoda; class Insecta; order Coleoptera; family Curculionidae; genus Listronotus; species Listronotus bonariensis. The sequence continues at coordinate 363,118 of JACEGR010000051.1, read as the reverse complement.
TAATTTTTGGTATTAAGAGGACTCTGGGCAAACAGTGATATCGGAATTATTGCCATATTTTCAATTTTTGGGCTACACGTAATATTTTTGGCGTTTTTAATAAAACAATGTGTTTATTTAAATAGCAATGAATTGGGCTATAAATAAACTTTAGTGAGATTTTAAATTTTTAACATTTAGTCTTTACTAGTTACCAACATATGACGATACCACGTTTTCATTAAAGTATGGCAACAGTGCTGATTAAACTATTTAATTGGGCATATCAAAAACCCTAAATACCAAACTTTGTAATCACATCTTTAGCAATTTATAAGATATTTGGGTGCCAAAGTACTTTTTGCTAAAAGTGTAGTCGGTCATATACAGTGTAGTCCATTAAGTAGGCAACAAATGGAAAACTTTTTTATTTGCAATTTCTCAAAAAAACTATTTCTCATAAGAGTTAGTGAATGGTCTTAAACTCTATAAGCAGTTGTTAGTTCTATTAAAAGTTAATTGATATACAGAGTAGGTCAAAAAAGCAAAAACGGCTTAGGAGTAAGTACCCTCATTTTTAAAAACACAACAAAATGTTAAATATAAAAGTATTTTAGAATCAAAAGTTATGCTTTAATACCAAGTCATGGCCTCCTATTTAAATTTTATTATAATTTTTTAATTATTTTGAAGTAACTCTGTATAGTACAGACATTTATTATTTAGATTTAATATTTCTTTAAAGTAGTAGACTTTTAAACAAATTTAATTAAATTGAAGCAAATTTGTATAGTTGAACTAAATTTATATTTTTTTAGCCAACCGCTTATTTTAAGTTTGTTGCAAGGATATTTAATAGGGCCCTAAAATTAAACAAATGTGTTTTTTATTAAGGCAAAAATACCATAATCATTAAAATGCGCATAAAAATTCTTTATTTACCTTGTAAAATTTTTGATTTAAATTTTTATGAAAGTGTAGAACACATAATAAATAAATAAATAAAAACTTAAACAGAAGGCCATGACTTGGTATTTAGGCATAATTTTTAATTTTAAATAACTTTTCTATTTAACATTTCTTTGTATTTTTAAAAATAAGGGTACTTTACTCTTAGGCAGTTTTAAATATTTTTGACCTACTTTGTATACCATAGAACTTTAAAAAATATATATAGTGTTTGAGACCATGCACAAACTTTTATGAAGAATAAAGTTTTTTGATAAATTGAAAATAAAAAGGTTTTCCATTTGTTGCACACTGTGTAAGCAACTAATAAGGACAACTTTTTGAAAATTAGGAAACTAGATTTTTCCTGCCTAACCCAATTATTTAAAAAATAAATAAAAAGGGCATTCTTAAAAAATTAACACACACGTGTAGCACGAAACTGGAAAATCTGGCAATAGTGCTGATATTATTATATAAACACATGCTCAAAACATACTTAATACCAACTTTTTAAACATAGCTTAAGCTGGTTTTACACTGATCAAACTTCTTGGCAAATAGGTTAGACAGGTTTACCTTGAAGAACTTTGACAGTGTAAAACAGCAAATTGAAATAAAAAAATTCAAGGTCGCCTTTACAAATTTGTTTAAAGGATTAGAATACGTACTATTTTTCTTTAAATATTTAATGCAAAACTACCAAACTTATGGATTAAAAATTAACACTTAACCTTAATTTTATCGTGAATACCGTGGTGTTTGGCTTTTGTGGTGGTTTAATTAAGTGTTTATTAAAATATTTTTAAGACAACCTTGAATTTTTTTATAAAAATTAAATATTTACTTGTTACAACCTAATGTGGTTTTGCCAAAATCCCCCTAGTTGGCAACCCTGATTCAAAGAAGTGTGTCAAATACTTTTTTTATTTACACTTTAGTCTTCAAACAAATTGTATCAAATATTTAATATCTGACAAAAGTTTAATACCTGTAAAACCAGCTTTAATCATTAGATATATTTAAGAGTTGCGGTACTTTACACTAATCCAGTATATTATAAACCAAATTTTTGAGATTGGTGAATGTCCGTTACATTTTAAAACGGCAGTTATAACACCAATAATAAAGCAAGGGCAACAAAAAGTTTGATTCTTTTCCTTTTTTATATATCGGTATCTAAATTAAATTATTTTGAAACACGATACAGGTTATATTTTTTAACTATAATACTTAAAAAAAATTGTAGTAAGGAACATTAAGGCCTATTAAATTGGGTATCGTAGATGACACGATTCCACCACTGTAATTTTTCTGTAAAATACAGGGTCATTTTGGGACGCCATTTTGACTATAAGAACCCAATATTCTTTTAAATTAAAATATATTAAAAGTTTAACGGTCTTTTATTAGTTTTCCTAAAAATGGCTGAAAAACTAAACAAGCTAAATGGCTCATTTTTTTTTTTTTTTTCGTTTTTATATGGTTTTATGGGTTTTTACACAAATAAATACGTTAGTTTAGAAACGTATCCAAAGGCCCAATTCTGCAAAAAGTGCTAATGTATTGTATATTTTTAGTTTTCCCATTATTTTATGGAGTAAGTTACAAAAAGTACTTCAACAACTACTTCCAAAACAATATTTGTACCAGGGCTTAGAGACTTGGACGCTAAAGCTTCCTGGTGAAACATGCAATGTGTCCAAATAATATTTGAGGATTCCATTTCCGCAAGTGCTTGCAAACTATTGTATTTACCAGACATGGCTTGTGCTCCATTAGTGCAAATCTTACCATAATTTTTCCATTGCAAATTGGCTCCAATGATAGCATTATTTGTGATCCTAAATAAATCGTTGACTCGTTCTTCACATATTAGGATACTCTTACAGAGTCTGATGTGAAAAATTACATGGGAAGGTCATTACCGAAGTCAGTTGCTTTATCAAGTTGAAAAGCAAGTCATTTTTTAAAGAATATTCTTAAGTTGTTTAGAATAGCTTTCGCCAAACAATGTTTTTACTGTCTTTGGAAGCAGGTAAAATAAGTGGCTTTGCTAAAGGTGGTGATTTTTTTTCATTAAGCTACTTCGTAAGCCACTTTGTATGATGCTAACAAAGATTTCTGGCTCACTGCGAGCGTTTTCCAAAAATGTGTCCTTGTGTTTTTTAAAAATCAAAGTTTTTTTTGAAAAATTTACGCGGTTTACTAATATATTTCTTTTGCAATGCTTTTAGGTGCCTCTTTAATTTATTGGGTTTAATCGTGTCATGCTATCAGCAGCTGATTTTTGTAAAAATAACACATTGCGTCATTTTTTTCACTTATTTTGATGCCCAAAGGCCAACTTTAGCTAAGCTTGGTGATATTTTCGGGTTTTAGACTTATATCCTTGTAAATCAGTTAAAGTACAAGATTATTCCTCGTTTAGTTTCATTTGGCTTCAATTATAAATTTATTCATATTTACAGCGTAAAAAATATTCAGCGTTAGAGCATTAAACACATTGATTTTTTGTTTCATTTTAACTAATTGCAATTGCGTCAAGACAATTCGGTGACGTTCGACATCTTTTGCGCACCAAGTACATATACTTTACCAGCTTGATATACAGTGTTGCCTAGTCTAATTTTAATTCGCTCAGTAGACTATTTAATTAATGCAATACAACGGAGGGCGCAAAATTGTTTGAAATAAGATGGGAAGGCGTTAAATATGTAAGTTTAAGAACCGCTGGGATAAGAATGCTTTAAATATCTTTGAATAAAAATTTTAGCATAAAGGTGTGTAATATAATATGGCGAAAAATATAGTACGATAAATATAATAATTGATTTTGCAAACATTTAAGAAAAAGTAGCTTTTGTTGATTTTTAAATTTAAAAAATACAACGTCAGAAATCTACAGGTTAAAAAAATGACACAGCGACCAAAGAATAAAAAAGTTTGCTTTCCACACATTCCGAACAATTGCTAATAAAAGTTTAATAGCTGCCCGAGGTCTAAAGGCCTTTTATTAAAAAAAAGTAAATATTTATCTCCTAAATTAATGATTTATTTTTTAAAACACCTGGTGCATTAGGGAAGTATACAATAAATACTTTTAATATAACGCAAAGCCTTAATTATTTTAAATAAATAACTAAAGAATTTTTCTTAAGATATAAAAATTATAGCACAAAAAAAATGTATGTAAGTATGCTGATTTTTGCATGTAATTTATATAAACCACTCTGTCGCAGTTATTACTGTATAAATATGCAGTTTACATTCCAGCCAACACAACGTTTTATCTATGCTAATTTTAAACGATTAGTAGGTTTTATGGTCGTAGATTTACAAACTTTATAGCTTTATTTTAAGATAAATACTTAAAAAAAATATGTTTTTATTCTTGAATAAATTGTATTAAATAAATATGGGTAAAAGATCTTTTTTAATTTTTTTATTACCACTTTTTATACAGGGTGTCCTAAAATTTTTAACGATATACTTTCGTGCTTGAATAGGGTTTCGTGTCTTATGTTACATTTTTAGATATAATTTTGGATTTTTTTCCTTGGTAATCTTGGAGCTATGGGATTACCTAATACTCTAGTGGAAAAAAGCCTTTTAAAGAATTTTAAATAAATAATCGTAAACTTTTCTTGCATTGTCAGTAGAACATCAGTCCTATGAAAACCAACTTTTATAAAAGTTTACATTTAAATTTCGAACATCTGGGATAACATTTTTCCGCCATAGAAGTCAATATCTTTTAGATTAAAGGGTACAATCAAAAATAAGACCCTTAATAGAACTGCCAGCTCTAGATTTAAAGGGGGCAAACCGGAGTGTCTGCCTCGGGTGACACCACACGTGTATTGGATGGTGCGCAGTTGCGTTTGTGATAAGATAATATTAACCTTTTGCCCTAATTTCTTAATGGTAGACTTAAAACCAGAATTTTTAGGACCAAAATTGCACAAGTAAAAGGTAATGTTAACCTAACATAAAAGAAGATTAATTTTTTGGTTACTAAATGGCTTTTTGGTTTATTGTTTCTCTTAAGGTTTCACAAAACTCCATCCGTTTGATTTGAACTTCTGGACAAATCTTTTAAGTATTTCTTATCAAGTAGGCTTTGCAATTATTGTTTTTCAACATATAATACACTGTACATTTTTAAGTTAGTTAAGTTCTTCTAGGTTTAAAAACTTAAAGTAAATTGAGAAACATATAGAGGTCCAAAAGACTCCAGTATAAAATTACTTTAGCCCATACGCAAAAAACTGTGATGTATTAAAGATGTATTGTTTTAAATAAAGCACGCAAGAGTTTTTGATTTAAAAAAAACAAATTTTTAAGTAGTACCCTGGTACTGATATATCTTTTTTGTGATATTTATTTTGTTTTAATATTGCAAATTAAACTTTTATACCATTAAAAAAAATTCTTAGTATTATCATTGCTCACATTAAGAAAAAATATTGTACAGGGTGTTTAAATAATAGTATAATTTTATTATTTAATTTTTAAATATTATGATAGAAAATAAAAAATATTTTTAAATTAAATAAGGTTGCCCATACATATTTTTGTACTTTTTTCGTGATATAGCTTTGTCCAAAAATAGCAACAAAATAATAATAAAAAAAAAACGTTTTAATTATCCGCCACTTTTTAGGGTCACACAGGGAAAATTCAACTAGTTGTCTATTATGTAATTTCAAATATAACTTAGTATAAACGATTTGTCGGAGTTTTTAAAGAAACTTTTTAAGTGACTGGATAGATTCTGTAAAAATATTTTTAGCTTAAACTCTCGACTAGAGTTTTTTTGGCATTCTCCCATTACCAATATCATATTCGCCGGTTCTTGTAGAAAATGTGTTACAGGATCTTCCATTTTAAACATTGGAGTAACTGCTGTTTTATTTACTAAAAAAATAAAATTATGTTGTTAATATCCTAAAAAATTAAGTTCCAATATAAACCTAATAAAAATAAGGTAGATCTTTTCCAATCTTTTAACAAATTTTAAAATTTAAAGAGGCAATGGTGTCAAAAATTTTTTTATTGTTTTTTAGAAAAGCCAGATATCACAAAATAAGATAAAATTAACATAAAATAAAAAACCATAAAGAATACTGAATGCTTCACCTAAAGTTATTTAACTTTGACAGCTGGTATTACTTTATACTGTGTCTTATCTGACCTCTTTATGTTCCCGAACATGCATTTTTAAAAACCCCGAAAGTTGTTCAGGTACAGACCAAGTTAAATATAATGTGCTCCCTGTATCTATGTATTATTATTGTTAAAGCATAAAGTTCATTTCTTCATCTTTCTTTCCCTTTAATTTCTTAAACGAATAATTAAAAAATAAATAATAAAAGGACAGATAAAAATTTTAAGATGGTGGCTAAGCGCTATCTTAGGGCATAAAATTAAAGGAAAATAATGGTCTTAAGCACATCATTTTTATGCTTCTGACGAGAACGTTATAACACCAAATTGTAAGGTCAATACCTTCACCTACTACAAAATGGTGGTATTTTAAAAAGTATCTACACAGCTGATTAGGATAGCAATATTTCTGAAAGTAATAAAGTATTATTTGGTATTTTTCTAAAACTTGTTTAAATATCTTTTAAATGCTGATATAATATACAGGGTGCTTTATTAAAAATATATACAGGGTGTCCGAACATTACATGTCAGAATTTCGGTGGGCGATTCTGCACGAAAAATTAATGCAACAAACTTTAACACAATTTTTTTCAAAACTAGATACAGGATGTAATTTTTTTTAAACACTTTTATCTGTCAAAACTTATAATAAAATGTAATATCTTATTTCCATGTAAACCAAGGCGTTTGTTATCAAGGCTTGCTTTGTTAATTTTTAAAATCAGAATTACTAATTTAACGGACGTACGTAAATGTTTAAAGTCGTTTTCCTCGAAAACCGTTAATTTAAAATTAACGCAACAAGAGGGCGTTTTTAAAAGATATTTTCATATTCTTTATAAATTATATATCCAAATTTATAAGATAATTGAAACATAAAAATTCCAAGTCATTTTTCCAAAGTGAAGGACAGTTTAGCAGTTTAGGCCCTTTAGCATTGGCATTACTGGTGATTTGTATGCAAAATTTGCCAAAAATCATTACACCAGAAAAAAGTTATTAAAAAAGTAACAAAAAAAAATTTCTTTACCATCCTGTTCCTTCGATAATTTTAAGTTTTCAAAATAAACGTATAAACGTTTGTAACAATAACTTTTTGTGCAGAAGCGCCCACAGAAATCTTGACGCCAAATTCCCGGAGACCCTTTTAAGAAACTTTTCGTCCTACCCCGTATAATATTACCAGTATAACCATTAAAAAGCTTTAAGATATTTAAGAACATACAACATTAAGTACATCTAACCTTCTTGGTTTCGAAAATATGCCTATCTAAATCAGATATTTGGGTTATTGTTAAAAGACCGCCATTTTGTATTAAGTGAAGATTTTTACTATTTATTATGGGGTTATTTAGTTCTTGATAGAAGCTTCGAAAAATTTGCCACAAAATCCTTCTTTTTAATTAATTTTCATCTTCAAGATCATCCTTCAGCTTCCATCTTGAAATTTTCATTTGTCAATTTTATTTTAAAATATTGTATAAATGCATTAATTTTATATCTCTAAGTGAACCTTTTTAAATTAATCCTTAAAAAAAAATAAAAGGCAGGGGTCGACAATTAAGACATGCATTGTATAATTTGACGGGTTATAGTTTCAAAGTGTTTATTCTCCATTTATACTTTTTAATGCAACAATGAAATAAATGTCCCAATAATTGTATTTCTTAGCGCTAAATTTAAATAAATTACTTTTTGGATCATAACTATATTAATACCAAAAGTTTTCAACTAAAGAAAGAATTCAATGTATACGTTCATGGTTTTTTTTTTCGATATACTCCCCTCATTTGTAATATAATTCTTAGAAACAGTAGCTTAATCATCTCATAAATACGCTCACAAGGAGTAGAGCCACAACTCAATTGTTTAGTGTAATTGATAGGTAAGGCATTTAATGTAAACACAAATTTCCGTCACTTCACTGAAAATTGGCAAACAATCTTAATAATAAAGGCACGCGATCTAATTAAAAACAACTTGTTACATTATTAAAAGCAACACGCAGTTAAAATTAAAATCCGACAAGTAAAAAGACAAACACGATGAATTTGATTAAATGATAAGCATTTCTCTATCAAAACTATATTTCATCGCATTTTATATATATTTTTTTAACTTTTGGGCAGATTGTGAATACCGTGCCAATAGAAATCTTCGCTATTGCTGCAAATTCTTTTATTGTATTTTTCTGTAAAAATTGTTGTGAGAAAGACATATTAGGTACACATAAAAAGAAATGTCCTAATTTAAATCAATTTGCTTTGACTTAAGACACGTTTTAGGTTGTATACTATATAAGCAAGCAGTTTTGATATATCGGCCAGTAATAGAATAACAAATCAAGCACCATTAGTCACGCATGTTTACATGCCGGTATTAAGTTATATTGTTTATTTTCATCACATTGCCTATGTGTCATGTTATTTAGCTCAACCGGTATAACAAAAAGAATTTATTCTTCTCGTTAGTAGGTAAATGATATTTTTAGAATATATTTTTAGTGCAAGTATAAGTAGATTCAGTCAAGAAAAATGATTCTTTAGACTTAAGAATAATATTGCTTAGTCTGTAGATATTATTTTCTTGACGCGATTATTTAAAGTCAAATTTGTTTAACGTAACGACTAGCAGTATTACTTTGTCTTGACTAAAGATATTTTAGTTTTTCTGTAAAAACGGATTTTTTTAAAAATTGCTTTTCCTATTATTTTTTAATTAAAACAAACTGTGTGATATTTCAAGAACATATACTTGTTTAAAGAATATTTAGTAAAAATAATATTACTTAATAAAAAAATAATATAATTTCCTAAAGCAAAGAAGCAAAAGTTGTTTTAGTTTAAACATATTTTTGAGATATTCTTATTTGCAAGAATTTTATTTATTGTGCCTAGAACTTTCCAGATTATTGCCTTTGATGTGTCGCAACCAATTTTGGCGTGGGTGATGAAGTATTGTAATAAGAAAAATTGCCTTTGTTTTGGGCCTATTTTTAAGCAATAGACGACGGTTTAAATTTAATTACTGTTATTTGGTACCACTTAGTATTAACCATTTTACCTAATTAAAACTTTATAACAGACCAAGCCTTTCTCACAACACTAAACTTAAATATTCATCTTTTGCCAAAGCTATTTAATCTTGCAGTTGAAGTCAAGGGTCTCTTTGTGTTTATCCACAATTTTTAGGGTTTTAATACCTAAAATAAAACATTTTTTTAACACCCGCACAAACAATTTCTCTTAATATAGGATTTATAACCTTAAGGATCAGCATCCTATTCTAAAACACCCTGGGTAGTGCGTCGCCGAGCGGACCATCGGAAATCCCATGTAAATTTTAAGTGGATTAATTATTGGCTTTTCTGTACATTTTACAGAAAAATGTAGGATAACTTTTTAAAGAGACCAATCTGACAGACTCTCGTACCAAGTTTTAAAAACTTTTACTAAGCCAATATTGAATTATTTAATTAAATAAAATGGAAAAATTATCAAATTTTCAGTTCAGATTAACCAGAACTAACCAAAACTAAAAAGCACCTGTAAAATAAATGTTGTTGATGACATCAGGAAACTGTCAATAAATCAGTGACAATCAGTATTAAAAAAATATATATGTATTATTGAATCAACGAAAAAGTATCCATGATTAAGTGGCATCATGCGGGTAACAGTTTTAAAGCAGTATCTGAAATATTTTTAGTTTATTTCCTCACTAAGCCCATTCCGTCAATTTTAACTATTAAATGTATTGTCAGTAAGCTCATCAGTGGCTGCTGTTGTGTTGGATTTAAGGCATAAAAGGAAAATACTTTTGGCTCGAAAAGAAAGCCGAGCTTTTTAAAGATGTCGTGACTATAAATTAAATGTGTTTATGCCAGTTTAGGTTATTCTAAAATAGCCACAAGATTAAAGGTGTCTTTGCTCTGCAAAACTTGGCCGCTCATAAGTAATGAATAAGTCTTTGATTACTTGTTTTGCTACAAGGAACATAATTGTGTTTGGGATGCCTTAAAATAAACGAGATTTCTGACGCTTTAATTCAATACTTAATTAAGGTCCGGTAAAAAGATATCTGCATCGCTTTACGATTTTTTTCTAAATCAGGTTTTAAGAGATTGGTAAGGAACCAGAAAACTGATGTAAATGGCACTATCGTGGGTAAATCAAATAAATGGAATTAGTAAATGGATGACAAAAGATCGTTAATGTAAAGAAACAACAATTTTGGTTCCAGTACTGAGCCCAGAAGCACTCCAGCATTTACTTGGTGAAAGCTTAAATAGTGGCTATCCATAGTTACTAATATAAGTCGATCAAAAGATAACTAGAAAGCCAAGAACAGAATTTATTTGAAAGACCATAGGAGGAAGGTTAATTCAAGAGCGCGTCATGCCAGACCTAATCAAAAGCTTTGGATATATTAAGACTATCGATCTTAAGTAATATAACTAGGCCATAATTTAGACAAACCACTGTTTCATGTTTTAGATTTAAGTAGGATGTTTCTGCCATGTTCCGATTTAAATCTTTTGTTTATTTGAAGTTTTACTTTGGCAATATATCTTTAGATAACACATTTAAGAAAAGTATTGAAAAACGGTAAACTGTTAGTAAATGTCCTTAAAAGGTAAACAAACTGATTTTTAAAGCTCAATAAATTTAATAAAGAATTTATCTTTAAAACTGTTCATTTATTTTATGGTATTGTTCCTAATAACTTTTTGGTTTATATTTTTTCATAAGTAAGGTAAGGTATTTTTTTATGTTGTAATAATTTATTTATTTTGTGTAAATATCTACTTAACTAGACTTATGTCACAAGACAACATGTATTTGTATTAGTAATTTCCCATAGAAAAATAGTATAATATTTTTTAGGAGTGGACCACGTAAATTAAAACACGTAAATGCAATATATTAGCAATATTGGTAAAGAGTCTGGCATAAAATTATTGCCAATAATAATTAGGGTTTTGCATTATATAAATATTATTTTTGGATCCGTGGTATTATTTTGCATTTTTAAATAAATGCTATTATAACCGTACGGATTGCTAAATTGCAAAGCGGAAGTTTAATCCCAAAAGCAATTTAAATACTTCAATTTATTAGCTTATTCATATGGGAAAACGAGTATTGTATGAATGATACATAATTATTATTATATAAACATAAAAACCAAAAAATACTAATATGTTTGCTAAAATTATTTTATTAAAATTTTTACAATTTAAATTAAATATGGTTTATAAATTATAGCCGAAACTAGCAGGTAGGGATTAAACAAATATCATCTGCATGTACAGCGTGGGCAAAATTGGCCGCTTTTATGGGCTATGTCAGTTATTACTGAAGGTATTTAAAAATCAATGTAAGTTTTATGGACTTAATTTTGGAGAAACTAAAAATGGCGTGATTAGAATTTGGGTGTTTAAATTTTGAATTAAAATATGTATCTATGAAATACGGGAAAAAATTGAAAAGTTTTCGTTTTCGATTTAACCCTATAGATATACTCTTATTATAACAAAAATCATAAAAAATTGTAAAACTTTTAAGGTATAATCTACAGAATGTATTTATTTTTTTATACAGTGTTGCGTTAAAAAGATACGATGCTAACTTAATGTTTTTCTTATGGAACACCCTGTATATTGTTTTACTAATGAATAGTTCGTGTCACTACAATAGCAAATAGGTTTATTAAAGTATCAATATCTATTATATTTTTTCAAATATTTGTATTTTAATATTTGTTTTTTAGCGTACCCCGTAAAAATCGTTTTTTTACAATATTATTTAAAATAAATAAATAAATGTAATAATTAAGATATTTTTTTATGATTTATACTTACCTCAATAAATATACTTTAAAAAGTTTTAAGACCTACATACATAATGTGTATATACTCATCACTAAAATGTTTTTGTTTCTTTTAAATACAATTATAAAGAAATATACCTTTTTTAAGCTTCTATTACAACAAAATTAAAATTTATTTTAAAAATTAAGAATACCAAATATTAAATATGGTAACAAGAACGCTAGAAATCCAAAGATTACCTCTTTTAAAAACATGCTACAGACCACGAGCCTTAAAAAAAACAAACAATGATATTACACTTAATACCCTTATGGCATCATCCCCATATACCCCAATTTAAAAAGTTAGAAGACCGTTTAAAAAAATTTGGCTTTTTTATTGAACTACCATTTTTTTACTGTCTTCATATTTTTTAGACTATATAAAAAAACAGTATAAATCATAAAAATATCCTAATTATTAAATTAAATTAATATTTTAAATATTATTTTAAAAGAAGGTGTTCATACAGGGTACGGTCAAAAATAAATATTAAAATTCAAATATCTTAAAACTACAACGGATAATGACACAATGTTATATATACAGTGTGTTCGAGATAAGGATCCTAAGCATGGGAATCTTAGTACCAATTGGAGATACAGCTTGGGTTAAATTGGAGGAAAGTTGTGTTTTTTAAAGTTTATTTACATGCCGTTTAAAAACTTGAAAAATGTTTATGGCCTGCTGAGATATTTGGCAAAAAAGAAAATATGACTGTATTGATTTTATTATTTTCTTACTTTATTTGAAGAGATATGAAAAAACTTTTAACACTTTTTCATTGGCTACATGATGTTATTTTTGGATTTTATATCCGACGTTTCGTTTTCAAGAAACCATCATCAACTTAATCGCTCGAGAAAAAAGTACACCCTATATATTTTCTAGTTTTTAAGGTATTTTTAAATAGGCCTTGCAAACAAATGCTTTGACGTTAATACCTGTTACCGTGTCTGTAACAATTTAATATCATGATAAAATAGTAATAGTCGTTATTACCCTGTTTGTCGAGTTGTTGTTTTTAAAGCAATTGTTGTTATTGTTACTGTTGTCTTTATTATTGTTTATTGGTGAATAGTTAATATCCATTGTGTTATTATCGTCAAATATGCCGGGTGGCCATTATAGCCATGAAGAAAAGTTTAACATGCTAACGTGCTGCATTTTGTGCCACAAAACTACTGTAAATACACAGTATCAATGTATCTTTATACATATCCAGGAAAAAAACAGCCATGTATTTCCATTTTCTTACAGCTGGCTGGAAATTTAAAAAGCCAGTTTTATCTCGAAAACAGGAATCTTCAGAAGAAACCCAAAATAATGTTTTACAAGCAGTTGTTAAGAACCCTAACATATCAACTTGGCAAATTAAACAAAATGTATGACTAGCCAATTCCACAGCTTAATTTCTTTTACGTAAAAATAGATATCATTCCTATAAATTTAAGTTTTTTCAAGTACTTAATTTGGAAGATTTCGAACCGCGCCGATATTTTTGTGAGTGGTTTACACGCACGAGTAAAGAAACTTTAAATTTCTCTTTAAAAATATGGTCCAAGGAAAGTATGGTCACTAATCATGGTATCTTCAACCGTCGCAATACGCATTACTAGGCTCAACAAAATCCGCGTGTTAAGAAAATATCGAAACATCAAGAACGTTTTGGGTTTAATATGTGGTGTGAAATTTTTGGAACTAAAATACTAGGTCCATTTATTTACCATTTTATTAACTGCAGAAATGATACCTTCATTTATTATTACGGCACAAAATGTAGCACGTTAGCATGTCAAACTTTTCTTCATAGCTATAATGGCCATCCGGCATATTCGACCAAAATAATACAATAGATATTAGCTATTCACCAATAAACAATAATAAAGACAACAGTAACAATAAGAACCTTTGCTCTAAAAACACAACTTGACAAACAGGGTAATAACGATAATTACTATTTTATCATGACATTAAATTATGTTACAGACTCGGTGGCAGGTATTAACACCAAAGCATTTGTTTGCAAGGCCCCCAAAAAAATGCATTTTCTCTTTTAACTAAAATTAAAAATATAAAATGTGATACATCGTAAAATTTGTAATAAAAAATGGGATCAGATACAGGGTGTACTTTTTTTCGAGCCATATAAAAAAATAGAGTTAATGGTGGTTTCTTGAAAACGAAACGAAGCATACAAACTCTAAAAATACCATGTAGTACCTAAAAGTGCCAATAAAAAACTGTTATTAGTTTTTTCATATCTCTTCAAATAAAGTAAGATAAAAATAAAATCGATATAGTCATATTTAAGTTTTTGCTAAATATCTCAGCAGGCCATAAAAATTGTTCAAGTTTTTATACGGCATGTAAATAAGCTTTAAAAAACACAACTTTTTTCCAATTTAACCTAAGCCATATATAGGTACTAAGATCCCCATACGCAGAATCCTTATATTGGACACCCTGTATATATATTTGTTATCGTAGTAACAAGGGCTATTAACTAGTACAAAAAATTGGTGTTTTATTAGAAAAACATAAAGTTGGCATCGTAACTTTTTAACGAAAGCCTGTAAAAAAGTGAATGCTTTTGGTAGATTTTTGTAAAAAGTTCTATAAAATTATTGTTTATGGTGTTTTGCTATTTCTTGTATTAAAGGATATATGGGGAAAAATCAAAAACGTCAATTTTTCAATGTCCCCTTGTATATCTTCGATAAATAATTTTATTTAAATTCTAACTACGCAATTTTTAGTTTCTTCAAAATTAAGTCCATATCACCAACATCGGTTTTTTAAACACTTAAGTAATAACAGGAGAGTCCAAAAACGCACAATATACCCCATTCTGTACATACAGGGTTAGTAGAAAAAAATGGAAGGGTGAATTATCTCAAGAACCGTTGAATAAAAATAAACCAAATTTTTCGCAAAAAGGTAACTCAATATAAAAATTCAAAAATTATATTTTCGAGGTTGCTAAGTTTATAGTTCTCTTTTCAGGTTAAAAATCTTTAAAATTTTAAATGGAATACCCTAATTTTTAGTAATGTAGTTAATTGCTTCTATCAATTTTATTACGACCTGATATTATCGTTTTTTAACCCCGGTCAATTTCGGACATATGGCATCATGCTTCTTTCAACTATGTACTAGGTATGGTCAATTATCTTAAAAACTATCCAACCGAAATTCGTTAAAATTAGTACAGGAAAGTAACTGAACATTCTAAATTCAGGAAATGCATTTTCGATTTTTCATAATTAAATTTGCTTATTCCTTTTCTTTAACTACTTTAAGGAATCTTGGAAACATCAAAAAATTAAATTTTTAAATTTAGCATGTCCAGTTACTTTTCTGTACTAATTTTGACTAATTTCGATTGGATCGTCTTGGAGATAATTGACCATACCTACTCGTTTTTCTATCCGTTTTCAAATAACCGTGATGCCATATCTTCTAAATTGACAAAAGTAAAAAAAATATTAGGTTTTAATAAAGTTGACACGGGCTATTAAATACAATAATAAAAATAGGGTATTCTATTTAAAATTTTAAAATTTCCTAACCTAGAGAGAAATCTATAAACTTGGCAACCTCGCAAATATATTTTTTATTTGTTCATGTTTAGTTACCCCTTTGCACAATATTTAATTTATTACCGTTTCGGTTTTTTCTAACACCCTGTATGTATGTAAATATATCCTAATAGGATAACGTATTTTTTTAACCGTTTTTCTATTGCAATGGCAATTGCATTGGCAAATATTACCCATTAACTTTTTAAAGTATCGGAAGGGTTAGATTAATTTTTGTTTTTAATTTATAAAATAGAATTTGCAAAAAAAAAAACAAGTAAGAGTAATTAATTACATATTTAGAAAGTAGCAAAATAGTAATACCAGCGTACTAGAAAAAAAAGAAACTGTTCAACCGATCATTTAATGGCCCTTGGACATTAGAGAAGGATATTTAGTGTCTTTTCATGGCCATTTTTTTGAAAACGATGTGCCCTAACGCTTTCTTATTGGGTACTTTAACTTTTTATTCAAACGACTGAGAAATATAAACGTTTAAATAAGGGCGGTATCGTAAATGCATAATTATATATTTCCAAAATAACTAGAAAGGTCGTCAAAAAATGTATTTAAAAATTCTTTGACACGGTATTATTAAAAAATATCAGGTATAAAATATTCTAGTTTTAAACCTTTAAACTGTTCAAGATTTTAAAAGGAAAATTAGGTATATGCATAAGTTGCGTGGTAAGAAAATAAATTTCTATACTACTGTTAAAAAGTATAGAGCAATTTTTAGACAAATAGAAAAATCTTACATTGGGGGTCATGATTTTTTTAATCAAATTATATACGAAATAAAAGCAGTCAAATATTAAAATCTGTGACAAGAGCAAATTTTTTTACATTATTTTTGTTATTCTGTCTTTTATGGATAATATAAACAAGAAATTAGTACCCATTTCTACGAACTAAAAATAATGTAAATAATTTCTCTGGTAAAATTTTATTTAAAGCAAGTATTTACCACTCTAAGTTTTAAAAATATTGCCGGCGTTTTTCATTAATTTGGGAACAGGCCCTCTTAAAGCCAACTCGTATATCCAACAAACAAATATTTTTGTGAAAATTCCACACCACTGTTTTTTGACCAATCAAATGTGTAGTTTTGGTTGCATTACCATGACAACACAAGTATTTATCGGAAATTTTTTTCTCCTGCCTGGGGTACCCTGGAGCGAATTATAGTAGACATTTTTTGACATAATCATTGAATTTGTTTTAACGTCATGTCTGTCATTTACATACATAATTAAAGAAAATGTTATTTTATACCAGTTGTAGTATTTCAGACATAACATAATATAAAATAATGTAAGGTTTTAAGACTCTAAAAATAGTTATTTACATTACAAGATGCGAAAGTTTACTTTTTGGTGTCCTCCGAACACTTGAAAGGTCTTTCGCATCGTGTAATGTATTATATTTTTTCTGCTACTGTTCTATGTATCGCATAATTTAATAATCATTAACATCATGTTTTAACAGAAATATCAGAGATTTTGAAATTTTACCTGTTAAAAATTAATCCATAGCAACAAATTTATTGGTGACATTGTCTGTCATCAGCACTTGTCAGATATTGAATTATTGTTAATTTAGTATAAATCCATTCCCATTTTAAAATGTTAAATGAATATGAAAATGGCATCCAAAAGGCAGCTGACCTTGCGTGTGCCTCACTTCTGCCAGATAAATCTAAAGAGAGGTACCATCAAACATATAAATCGCTTTCTGAATGGCTTGCTACAAAAAATGTGGGGAGGATTGACGAGAATGTGATGTTGGCGTATTTTCAAGAAAAATCCGAGTCTTTATCACCACCAACCTTCTGGTCTGTATATTCCATGCTCAAATTAACAATTTCCGTAAACAAAAATCAAGATATTTCGGAGTTCAAAAACTAGTTGCTTTTATTAAAAGGAAAAACAATGGTTATGAAGCAAAAAAGTAAAAAAAATAAAAAAGAAGTAATCATAAAGTTTTTACTTAACGCGCCTGATCAAAGTTACTTAGCAATGAAAGTAATAGCCATTATGGGAGTGGCTGGGGCATGCCGGACAGACGAAATATACAGAATGAAGCTAAGTGATGTAGAAATAAGAAATGACGTGGCTATAGTAAAAATAGTGGAGTCTAAAAATAAAGTTAAAAGAAACTTTGTAGTAACCAACGATGAAGGCTCAGTTCCTTATGTCAGATTTCTACAGGAATATATTAAGCTGAGACCAAGGAATGCTCTAGATGAGCGCTTATTGTATCGTTATGAAAGAGGTAAATGTGTTAATCAAGTAATTGGAAAGCACACTATTTCAAATGTACCCAAAGAAATTGCGAAGTTTTTGAAGCTTGAAGACATCAGTAGATACACTGGCCATTCTTTTAGAAGAACGTCAACTACGTTCCTTGCCAATGCTTCGGATGTCGATATTTTGGACTTAAAAAGGCATGGAGGTTGGAAGTCTTCTTCTGTTGCGGAGGGATATATTGCTGAATCCAATAGTAATAAGGTGGAAGTTTCAAAGAAGATTTTACATGAAATTCCTACCAATATTTTTCTAATGCAGTAACAGTGAAAAATATGAATATTAACGTAGTTAAAGGAGATAACGATACCCCAACAACAAATTTAAAAACTGTTAATTTAGGTATTATTTCTCCAATTTCTTTTGCTAATTGCTCAAATTGCACAATTACTTTTAATGTCAATACCTAACCTAGTTTTTTAAAATATTTTGTCATAAATTAGTTACTTTTTATAAATAAATCCTAATATTTCCCACAAGCATATTTTCTTTTTTTTTACTCTTACTTTTTGTCCAGGCGATGAAAATATTACTTTCGTAGCTTGCAACGCAGCAATCAGGTAACACGAAAGTTCTCTTTCGTTATCATTCGCGTTGCTAGGACCACAAAGTTGTCTTATTTATACAGTAGTAGAAAAACAATTTTATACAACCACAGTTAGTAAAATAATATCATACGACTGAAGTACTAGACATAAGTAAAGAGCAAACGAAAGCAAGGTATGGATCTTAAAAAATTGAAATAAACTATTTTTACCAACGTAGTTAATATAAGGTATATATAATATAAAAAAATAAACAATGATAAGCTTTAAAATTACCATATTTGCAACTACAATTGGTAAAATGGAAAATATTTATTTTATAGTAAAATTTTAAAGGTCGTGTTAAAGTTACAAATATTAATTTAAAAGAATATTATTTAACACAAACTTGGTTTAAAATTTTCTTACCGAATACGACACGTGCTTAAATTATTCCGGAAATTTTTCTCGGCCACTAATATTTTAAGAAAATTCTTTCTCGCCTGCGGCTCGGGATAATTTTTAAAATATTCGTGGCCTTGAAAAATTTCCGGAAATAAATTTAGTACTAGTGGTATTACAAGTAAAAGTTTTATACCTGTTGTTTAAAGCCAATAAAATTTCCTGATTTTAAAAAGTTGCTGTCGCTATAGCAACTTAAATTTTTTGAAAATGTTTTCAGTCACGAGACCCAGCTATAAAATGAATAAGTGATAATTTCCTTGGCTGAACAGCTGCCAAGGTAAGAATGGCCTATTAACAAATTAGATTTAAAAAATAATTGTCTACCTGCACCGTTGCTAAAATACCAGCGAACTTTACAACAGATGTTTATTCTCCAATTTTGTATTGTCTTTTTTACAAAAGGCCAAAATTTGTTTTTAAAACATTGACTTCGATTTCTTTGTATTGGACGCAATTAAACTTTGCATACCATATCGTATACTACTTCTTGACTGTTTTTATCGAAACGCGACATTTCCTTTTTATATTTGATTTAAAATAAAAGTTAACCAGGTACGCCTTTCAAACTTGACAATCAAACAGGTAAAAAATTATGTCACAAGTTGTATTTTCTTTTAAAATGGTTTTTGGTATAAAATTTTGCTAACAAATCTCTCACGCGCTTAAATTAATCTCTGTAAATTTTTTCTTGGTCGCGAATTTTTTTAAGGAAATTTCTTATTTTTAAAAATTTGCAACTTGAAAAATTTTTCGGAAATAATTTAAGCTCTAGGGAGATTATAAGTGAAAATTTACCTATTTGTCAAGCAAGTCTTTTAAATATGGCAACATTTTTTGGTAAAGTTATTAATTAAAACGTTTTTAATTGGTTAAAACTATTAAAAACAAAAACACGGGGTGTTTTATTAAATACCATTACACCACTTTAACAACAAAGCCGACATGCATAGTTTTAAAGGGTGCACAGGTGAAAGGTGGGGATTTTATTTTATTTAAAATAATATTCATATTGCTACAAAATTACAATAACAGTAAAAATTTGTTTATTTTTAAGTAGTATTATTTCATAAAAAGACAATTTTTAATCAATTAATGTCCAATGCATAAAAGTGCAGTGGTAAGTTAGCTTTAAACCCCTCTAAAGGAAAATAAATTGCTATCTATTTATATAAAACAAGATAAAATAAATTAAGGAAAAAAATAGAAATAATTTATTAGCGTGTCTGACAAGTAAAGAAAATAATGAAAATATATACACAAAATAAACAGAGTGTCCTAAAATTTATTGAATAAAAAAACAGATTGTTTATGCCAAGATATTAGAAGTTTGTTAAACATACCCATAATAAAATGTTAATAATAAACAGGGTAGCAATTTTTTTTTTGTTAATGATTTCATTATTGTTATAAAACTAGGTACTTGGAAGTTTTGGACATAAAAAAATGTGATATTAACTTTTATGTTTAAACCAAAGATCGCCAAATACACTACCTTAAAATTCTCTAAGATGTCATGTTTTTCTTTGCTTGCGTAAGGCTAGATCACTTAGTTTAAAACTTTTGGTATGTATTTTTGTAACCATGTATGTAGAAAATTTTTAATATAAAAGTGTCATGTAGTGACCTTTTAGAAATCACTATTTTTTAATAAAACCATAGCTAATGTAACATATTATTAAAGGCAAAATATACATGAAGTTGCACTTAAAATACCAGACTAGCCATGTACACCTAAGGTAGCAAAATTTCGGTGTAGATAGATTGAATTTTATTCCTTTTTTTCAATTTTTTCGGAAATTACATTTTTTTTTAATAATGCCAAAAATTTACATTTTCGTGAAAATGCCTGCGAAATTATTTAAAACGCCGCATAGTCCTATGACGTAGTTGGAATGTGCCTACGTCACAAAATATACAAGCTACGACTTCCCTTTTCTATTGTTTGTTCCTTTATACTTTATAGGTATATTTATTTAACGTGACGCTTTCTACGTAAGCACTGGTAACATTGTGAAGTTGATTAAACTTTCGAATTGTGAAATAAACTTTAATTAACTTAAAAAATTCATAACAGAAAACTGTAGACAATTTTGTTAAAACTTAAATTGTTTCGGCTTGGTAACATATTTAATATTTAGTCCAGTTAAATTTTGGCCCATTACTTAGGGACCACCCTGTGTACTGTGTGTTAACAATATTATTAAGCTCGGTTTTTGCAATATATAACTGGAACGCTATGCTACTTGCATTTTATTATTTTCGTATATATTTTTTTATGTATTGTTAAAATTGTTGCATTTTTAATTTTTTTATTTAAAACTCTATAAATTAAAATTTGCATATACAGGGTTCAACCCTGTATATGCAATTCAAGGAGCAACATTAGGAAATCGGTAACGGTAAGAGATACAGGGTTGGTTAAGTAGGGACAAAATTGCACATTTTTATGCTTAACAATATTAGTTTTATACAATTGTAAAATTTTGGCTAAAAGACTATTGCCCTACATCGAAAAATCACTAGTTTTTTTGTTACCAAAATGTCAAAACCAAATGGCAAATATATAATAAAAAAACTTTTAAAAAACTTAAGGCATTTTGAGAAAATCCTGTTTGGTTAAATGTTTTTGCTATAAAGTTATTCGGAATCAAAATAAGTCAAAGTATATTTATTTTTTCTTGTATATTACTTACTTAAAAATTAAAAAAACAAATATTGTCCATATTTGCAAATCTATTTCTGCATGAAAGGGTAGTTTAAAAATGTTTATAGATATATTTAAGAGCAAAGAAAAAAATATAAACATTATGCTTGAAAGGTTTTGTTTTTGTTATTAGGGGTGTGTACTTTTTTTAATTTTTATAATTTGACATCGTTTAAAAAAATAAAGTATTAAGATGGGACAAGCCAATGTAGCCTCATGTCAGTTATACACTTATCAGTAGAGAAAGCTGTTTTCTTTATTGGGTTCAAAGTAAAACAGTTTATGAGAAATAACCTATACAGCGTGACTACTTAAGTTTGCACCATATAGATAACTTTTTAATTAATAATTTTACGAAAAATGTAAGTCTTTATAAAAGTTTTGCATGGTCTGAAACCTAAAATGCAATCATCGAATAAAATTTTTTTGCAGTGGTAGACGAGATATATTAAAAAATATGAATTTTGCTTAGGGAAAAGTACCCTTATTTTTTATATCAAAATTTTTTATAGGAAAAACATGTTTAGGATTCAAATTGCCTTTTACTTATGCAAATTGGCTCATTTTTAAGAACAACTTTTTAACATTTTTTCTGCCATAATGAGCGTTTTGTGACTTTTCGCTGTTTTGACAGTTCTTGGGCTTTCTCTACATAATAAAATTTCGAAATAAGTATGTACTATTGTACCAATTTAAAGGGTGTTTTACTAAATACCATTACACCACTTTAAAACAAAGACATGCATAGTTTTAAAGGTGCACAGGTGAAAGGTGGGATTTTATTTTATTTAAAATAATATTCATATTTCAAAATTACATAACAGTAACAAGTTTGTTCATATTTGATTGTTATTTTTATTTCATAAACAATTTTTTCTATAACCATTTTTGATAATATGAAAAGTGCAGTGGTAGTTAGCTTTAAACCTCTTAAGGAGTATAAATTACATATCTTTGATATACTTCAAGATATGATAACTGGAAAAATAAATAAATTAGCGTATCTGATGAGTTGCATATTTGAAAGTGATAGACCATAGACAGAGCTCCTAAAATTTATAGAATAATAATTAAGTGGACACGCTAGATATTATAAGTGAACACCCAAAATAAATGCATAATATTAACAGGGTAGCAATTATTATTGTTAATAATTGCATTATTGTTATAAAACTAGGTACTCGGAAGTTTAGGACATAACAAGCAATGTGATATTAACTTTATGCTTTAAACCAAGGATCACCAAATACACTACTTTGAAAATTCTCTAAGATGTCATGTTTTCTTTGCTTGCGTAAGGCTAGATCACTTAGTTTAAGACTCTTGGTATGTATTTTTGTAACCATGTATGTGAAAATTTTAATATAACAGTGTCATGTAGTGACCATTTAGAAATTACTATTTTTAATAAACCATAGCTAATGTAACATATTATTAAAGGCAAAGTATACATGAAGTTGCACTTAAAATGCCAGACTAGCCATGTACACCTAAGGTAGCAAAATTTCAGTGTAGATAGATTGAATTTTATTCCTTTTTCAATTTTTCGAAAATTACATGTTGTGTAATAATGCCAAAAATTGATGCATACTTCGTGAAAATGCCTGTGAAATCATTTTAAACGCTGCATAGTCCTATGACGTAGTTGAATGTGCCTACGTCACAAAATATACAAGCTACGACTTCCCTTTTCTATTGTTTGTTCCTTTATACTTTATAGGTATATTTATTTAACGTGACGCTTTCTACGTAAGCACTGGTAACATTGTGAAGTTGATTAAACTTTCGAATTGTGAAATAAACTTTAATTAACTTAAAAAATTCATAACAGAAAACTGTAGACAATTTTGTTAAAACTTAAATTGTTTCGGCTTGGTAACATATTTAATATTTAGTCCAGTTAAATTTTGGCCCATTACTTAGGGACCACCCTGTGTACTGTGTGTTAACAATATTATTAAGCTCGGTTTTTGCAATATATAACTGGAACGCTATGCTACTTGCATTTTATTATTTTCGTATATATTTTTTTATGTATTGTTAAAATTGTTGCATTTTTAATTTTTTTATTTAAAACTCTATAAATTAAAATTTGCATATACAGGGTTCAACCCTGTATATGCAATTCAAGGAGCAACATTAGGATATCGGTAACGGTAAGAGATACAGGGTTGGTTAAGTAGGGACAAAATTGCACATTTTTATGCTTAACAATATTAGTTTTATACAATTGTAAAATTTTGGCTAAAAGACTATTGCCCTACATCGAAAAATCACTAGTTTTTTTTTGTTACCAAAATGTCAAAACCAAATGGCAAATATATAATAAAGAAAACTTTTAAAAAACTTAAGGCATTTTGAGAAAATCCTGTTTGGTTAAATGTTTTTGCTATAAAGTTATTCGGAATCAAAATAAGTCAAAGTATATTTATTTTATCTTGTATATTACTTACTTAAAAATTAAAAAACAAATATTGTCCATATTTGCAAATCTATTTCTGCATGTAAGGGTAGTTTAAAAATGTTTATAGATATATTTAAGAGCAAAGAAAAAAAATATAAACATTATTCTTGAAAGGTTTTGTTTTTGTTATTAGGGGTGTGTACTTTTTTAATTTTTATAATTTGACATCGTTTAAAAAATAAAGTATTAAGATGGTACAAGCCAATGTAGCCTCATGTCAGTTATACACTTATCAGTAGAGAAAGCTGTTTTCTTTATTGGGTTCAAAGTAAAACAGTTTATAAGAAATAACCTATACAGCGTGACTACTTAAGTTTGCACCATATAGATAACTTTTTAATTAATAATTTTACGAAAAATGTAAGTCTTTATAAAAAGTTTTGCATGGTCTGAAACCAAAAATGCAATCATCGAATAAAATTTTTTGCAGTGGTAGACGAGATATATTAAAAAATATGAATTTTGCTTAGGGAAAAGTACCCTTATTTTTTATATCAAAATTTTTTATAGGAAAAACATGTTTAGGATTCAAATTGCCTTTTACTTATGCAAATTGGCTCATTTTTAAGAACAACTTTTTAACATTTTTCTCTGCCATAATGAGCGTTTTTGTGACTTTTCGCTGTTTTGACAGTTCTTGGGCTTTCTCTACATAATAAAATTTCGAAATAAGTATGTACTATTGTACCAATTTAAATTTTTACCCTTAACACAAAAAGAAAATAAAGAAAAAAATATATATTTTTTTAATGAACAAGTTTGCATATTTGATTGTTATTTTTATTTCTAAACATTTTTTTTATAACCATTTTTGATAATATGAAAAATAAGGGTTTTTTCTTTTGAGTTAAATTAATATTTTTATTATACTTTGTATGATACTGTAAAAAATTACTATCTGATGATTGCATTTTGGGTGGTAGACCATGCAGAGCTCTTTTATAGAAAATAATTAAGTGGACACGCTGTATTATAATAAACCCAAAATAAATGCATATATTAAATAAATTATTATTTTAAAATTGATATTTTAAAACAAACAGTCCAAGAGGCACATAACAAGCAAAGTTAATTTGGCTTTAAGAGGGACACCCTACTTTTTGAAAAAACTATAGAGGTCAATTTTTTTGCGTAACATAAAGATCTGTTGTGGAAACGTTGCTTTTAAAAACAGTTTTATTCATTAAATTTACCCTGTTATACCTCATAAATACATTTATTTGCAGGTATTTAAACTCATTGCACTGCGTTTAATTAAATTATATATAATATATAATAATATTAAAAACAAGTGGCGATAGAAAAACTGATGCATACTTCGTACCGTAAATCATTTTAAATAAAGAGGTAATATTTAATGGCAAAATAGTAAAAAATGGTTTTTTGGTTTAAAAGGTCGCATTAGCCTAGTACTAAAGCTTCGTGTTATAGTATCTTAATAAAGGCAATAAAAAACCAAGCTGCAGATCCCAACCAGAAAAGAAAACGCGACTTTAAAAGTTTCAGATCGAAGACGTAAAAAACGAACATGTCAAGAAGAAAGTGTAGTTTTTAAGCTTTTTTGTAGTTTTTTTTTTCATAAAATAACGTCAAAGTAGGACTCGTGTTTCCCTGCTTATCAGTGTGGTTCCTCGCATGTTATCTTGGGTAAACAGTCAGTTTAAACCAAATTCTCTGCCTATTTAGGAAAACTAAGGTAATGATGGTGGTCAAAGAAGCAATAACCGATTCCAAATTTATTAAATTTTTAATCCTGTGTCATTTGTTTTAAAATATCTTCTAAGATAAAGTGATTAAAAAAAATGTTTAAAACATCTTCGGTTTTTTCGGATAATACCGGAACGCCTGCAAATATTTAAATTTTTAAAACCAGATGTTGTTAAGGCTAAGGCCTAGGTCACGATACTAAGCGGAAGCGGCCAGTGTAGAGCAGAAAATGTGAGAGTGCTCTCTTTGATTTTTATGCGAGAATAAAAGAGCTTGTTTTTTTTATATCAGCCGGTTGCAATATTCCTGAGCGAAGAAGCCCTGTCGCTGGCCGCTCAAAACGAACAAATATTATTCGCAAAACTGGTTTAAAGACGCTGTTTTTCAAAAATATTGTAGTTATTGTCGGCAACATAAAGAGATTTAAAACTTTTTGCTTGACGCTTATGCTTTGTGATCGTGACCGAGACGTAAAAATGCGCAAGTTTGCCCAATTTAACAAACCCTTCGAATTTGTAATACCCTCTATACATTTATTATAATTTTTATTTCTTTTAACTAAAACAAAATATAATTTATTTACAAAACTGTCAGGCAAATTCGGATTTTTTGAAGTGAATATGCCACTTTACGCATGTGTTGCTTACTACGACAGTAACATTTTTATAATTTAATCTTTATGTCATTTTAATTTATTATTATTATTATGAATTTTTAATAATTAACATTTATAAAAAAATAATAAATTAACAATTTTAACAGTGGCACATGAACTAAAGAATTACTGGTGGAATTTATGAAAATAGGATCTTTGGTATATTTAATGTCACGTTTATTGTTATATTGCATCAATTTATATTTACACATCCTGTAGCGTACCTAAATCAAACATTTTATCCTTATGATAAATTTCAAAAAAATAGTGACATTTTTTGTGCAAACTTACCAATAACCGTTTTACATTAGAGATGCCTACCTGTAAAAAAAACACGTATTATTACTTTAGTTTAATTCAGCAACTGGATTTTAAGGTTTAGTGGGTTAGAGTGGGTAAAAGATTACAATCTAAATAACCTAAAAATAAAAAAGCAAATAATTGAAATATTCATATATTTTTCTAATGAACTACAACGACATGCAGTAAGGTAAAACTTTGCGTAGCCTTTGAGAAAAAGGTTGTTTTGGATTTTTTTTATTAAGTAAAAAAACATTTTTTACTTCAACATTTAATAAGAACCAAATATATTTTTACCTACATGGTAGCCCCTATTTTATAACGACAACATGTACTAGCAAATTAAGACAGATATATTTTAGAATTCAAACAACATTTTTAGGGTAAAAAATAAAAATAGTATATTTTTATGTCCCTATTATTACTTTATTTTTTGGATTTAGGCAACCCAAAGAAAAGTCGCACAAATTTATCTTTGTGGCACTGTAATACCTGCTTATAATAGGTTGATAAACTTTTGGTCAATATATTTTATTTTACTAATTCAATTAAAATAGTTTAAAAGGTTATTGTAACAACACGATAAGTCACAAACACGTTAAACAAAATTAATAAGTTTCAAAATAAAAAAAAATGTAAAAATCAACTATTATTAAATTTTTAGAAAATTATAAAACTTGGCATATTGGTACTTTATAATAAGAATATTAACCAGTTAAATTTGCAAAGTTCCACAGAGAACTGAAAAAAGTTATAATAATAATTGCTCATTGATCCCTTTGGAAAATAGCAAATATTATTTTACTTCACAAAAACTGACGTTCAGATTTCAAAAAAGTTGTATCGACGGAAGAAAAAACAATTCTAAACATTTTGGCTTATTAAAATCCGACCTTTAGAGGTTGTAATAGGAGTAATTAAAAAATAAATAATTAAGAAAAACATGCTATGTAAGTGACATGTGGTAACGCCGCGCCGCCGTAAGGTTATGATGCGCCCAAAAAGTTTGTCGAATATGGTATATGGGGATATTAAATTAATGCCAGTTCAATCCGTTTTTCGGTTACAAGATCCAATAAGTGATGATAAATATCCACCATAATTAGAAAACATATGTTTTTTTCCAAATGTTTTAAAGTGAACAATTCGACGACCATAATACGATGTATCAATATTTACTTTGGTTGAAAGATTAGGTGACAGAAACTTTCCATGTTTATCCTAAAATTTATGTGTTAACACTTGTTTTACAAATTTATTATAATATTTTCAGTGACTGTTTTGCGTTTCCAATAATATATTTTTTTGTTGGTAATATAATAAGGGTGTTTAGAGATTTTGTTAGTAAATAAACATAACAAACAACTTGCTTAAAGATGCTAGTGCAGTAGATTTTTAAATATGATTTCTATTGTTTTTACGCAGTGTTGCCAAATATAAATACCACGATAGTCAAATTAACTTAAGTACTCATTTGGCTCTAGTGATATCGGTAGAACTACCTAAAATATTAATTAAATAAACCAGAAAAAAAACAGATTTACGTGTCCTATCATGTTATAAGCTCTTTAATTGTAACCACTTAAAAGGTATTTGTTATATTTTTTTTGTAAAAAGCATGAAACAATTGGAAATAGAAATGTTGCCATTAGATCTGCTTGGTTAATGACCTGTAACGATATTATTAAGGGCTATCAGTACTTAAGATGACTTGATTTTATTTTAAAAAATAAATATTATCCATTTAAATATTTTAGGTCTTGGTTAAATTGTACAAGAAATAGATATGGTAAATATTTTACTACATTTTGCGATACTACAATATAATTAAACCAAAAACGTCGCGACTGTTATAACTTCGTAATATTCTGAAACAATATTTACTATAAGGGAGCAAAAATAATCCGCTGAAAATAACGACTTGAATATTCATATTTATATAAATATGTATAAATTTGTAAGCCTGTTAAACTAATATTTTATCCAGGGATAAAAAGTCGAGCGTTACGAAGCAGAGAATGAAATTACATACCCATTAGGATTTTAAGTAAAAAGCACTTTACAAAGTCAGAGGTAAAAAAATTACATTATTTAAGGGTTTATTAAACACCACATACACCCACACAAGATTTTCCATACTTTGTCAAATATTTTAAGAAATTATAGGGTGACCGCCAGGAATATTGGCTAGATGGATTTTTTTTTAATTTCTCATAGAAATTTATTGTTGATTAAAATGTTTGCATACATTAAAACCTACAAAACACTAATAAAATTTTAAAGAGATAAACCGTCAACTAAAAAATAAAATAAAATACTAACTTCTTTAACTTACCCCGTATAGAGATTGGATTGAACTTAATTAATTCCCGTGAATTATCCTTATAACCCTTTTATTTTAAAAAATGGAGAAGCTTTGTTATTCTTAAAGCATTTAAGTACATTTAGATCACTTAAAAAATACACATTTTTGCGTTTGTGTGGTTAAATAAAGCCTTTCAGTTTAACTAGATTATTCTTGCCTTATGAAACACGTGTTCACATTTTTAAATTTATTATTACATCTAACTTTTTTTACTTTTTTCTTAAATAATATTTGAAACCTTTATAAACTTTTTCCCTATTGCTAAATTTTCAATAAAGTTAAATTTTTAAACATTGTTATAGAAATTATAAAAACACATTTATATTTTCAAGAAGTAAAGATGTTTTTATAAGTCAAAAACAATAAGGAACCTAAACCTAAAGGAGAGTTTAAATTAGGGCCTTGTTAAACCACAAAAAAGCAAAAATGTACGTTCGTTTTAAGTGATCTTAAAAGGTACTTAAATGCTTTAAGAATACTGCAGAATTAACATCTTTTTAATATTTAGGGGCAATAAGGATTATTTACGGGGCCGATAAAAATATTAAAAATTAACGCGATTTCTAAAACTTTGTTTTACGTAAAAACATTTAGAAATAATCGTAATTTTAAAAAAATTTAAAACAGATATTGCTTTTTACATAATTGCGCAACTTTTTTAAATTTTGCTACACTGAGAAAAGGAAATTCTAGCGTTTAAATACAAGCAATTACTTTTGAGAATTAAACTGACCATCAAAAAGTGTCCACTTCTATTACTTAATTTAACTGTTAGGGCTCTTTAAAACAACAACTAAGGTTTGTTTAAGTAAACAATACAATTAGTTAATTCTATATAAACCAATTTTTACTTTTAATAAAAATTTGCAAATGAAACTTTTTTTTGGTTTACAAAAATAAAGAGGAAAAATCTTCTAACTGCTTGTAATTTTCTTATATTACAAAGTTACATCTGTCGAACACTGTCCGATCTGTTGATGCAGATTTCCACAATAGCCAAAGGTTTTTCTTTAGAGCTAATTAAGATCATTAAGCGCAAATCAGGTTTGACCCATTTAATTTTAAACAAAATATTATTTGACTTTTCTCCAGAATAAAATAAAAAAGTTTATTTAACATTAAAAATTTAAAATTAAAACTTTTATACATTATGAAGAACTATTCTGCTCTTACATAATATAATAAAAGTTATTATTACTTTAAAAGAAATAAAATAATGAAATATTCAATATTAAGTTACTTACAATACAAAGGTTCATTGGCACTCGGTTGAAATCATTTTAATGCAATAAAATAAAATCTTAACAAGACGCCAGACGAGAACTGGGCCAATGGTTGCGTCTCAAAAATGTGGTAAATAGTTTACCAAAAATGTGGTAAACAGTTTACCTAAAACTTACTTATAAACTTGTTAGTTTTATTCTGGAGAAAAGTCAAATAATATTTTGTTTAAAATTAATCTCCCAGAAAACAAATAAAACATAAAATACTATTTAATTTTATCAGTGCAGTCGAGGCGATAGCAAGAATCTTCAAAAAATCCCTTAAAAAGTAAAAAAGTTAAATACATGGAGTAGCTTATTGTCCATTATGCCCTCTATCAATTTATTTTGATTTTAAACAAACTTGAACACTTTTTGTGGTTATACTAAACAAAACTAGATTTTTAGTCAACATATTGTTGGTTGTTGAATGAAACGAACGCAGTATATTTCATTGAATACAATAAATCTTTAAAATTATGCTTACTTTAGTTTAATTAAACAGAAAATTCCACACCACTGTTTCTTGACCAATCGAATATGTAGTTTTGGATGCATTACCATGACAACACAAATATTTATCGGATTTTTTTCTACCTGGGGTACCCTGGAGCGAATTATAGTGGACATTTTTCGACATAATCATTAAATTTGTTTTAACGTCATGTCTGTCATTAACATACATACGAATATTTACTACCTCTCCGGATGGGTTAGTGGCTTGTTAAACAGTATTACATTTTCAACAACAAATCTGCATGGTTTAGCATATTTATTCCCAGTGGCAAAATATAGAGCTGAAAAAATTTGTTATTAAAGAAAATACATAACCAGCTGTAGTAATAGAAGTGATATATTATATATAAAAAAAACAATGATAAGCTTTAAAATTACCTATATTTGCAACTACAATTGGTAAAATGGAAAATATTAATTTTATAGTAAAATTTTAAAGCTTGTGTCAAAGTTACAAACATTGAATTTAAAAAATATATTATATAAAACAAAATGTGGGTAAAATTTTCTTACCAAATACTACACGTGCTTAAACTATTCCGATAATTTTTTTCTCGGCCACGAATATTTTAAGAAAGTTCTTTAAAAAATGTATACTTATTATATTTTTCGTAAAATATTCGTGGCCTTAAAATAATTTCCGGAAATAAATTTAGCACTAGTGGTATTACAAGTGAAAATTACATTAATTTGTTACTTCTGTATTATTTAACCCTTAATTAGGCGCGTCGCGTCGGTGTATTTTGTACACCAATTTTTAAAAATGACATTACCACTTGCTTTAAATACCGATTTTTTTACTACAAATTTATACATCATAGCAAAAGAATGTTGCTGGTGTGTTGTGACGGTCTTACTTAAACAAAATTTTTAATTGTGACTTATGATGACATATAATATGTGATTTATATCAATATTTGTTTGTAAACGGTGCTTAAAATACACCGCGCGACTAGTACTAATGTAAGTATTATCTGACGCAATATATTTTTTTACTTTCTTTTGTAAAATTTAATAAGTTAAATATAAAAATGTATATTAAACTTTGCCTTCCAGGAACCAAAGACCAGCAAAAATTCCAAAAATCTTGACCTACGGTGTCTATTAAATAATTTTGATTTGGTTAAATTTTTAAGAAATATTTTGCTTTTATAAATTAGAATTATTAATTTACAGGTTAAACAAATTAATAATAGCATATTTAGTAATAAACATGTTATTTGTGAAACATATTTGCAAAAAAGTAGCTTTAAAACACTTAACCTTTCGTTGGTGTATTAAATACACCTCATTAAGGGTTAAGTTAATACATTTAAGAACACTTATTTTATGTTAACGCTTAGTGTTAAAACAACATTTTATTTTATAAATTAACCAATATATTTGGACATTTTTTGTGTGTTAATTCAATTTAACAGAACGAATTGACTGAAATAATAGATCAAGCAAACATTTAAAAACAATTTATAGAGAGGTTAAATCAAAAAAATCTATTTTCTCAGTGTATCTGCCCCTATAGTTTTAAGGGGCCCACTAGTGAGGTGGTAAATTTTTAAAACCCTTTATTCATATAGTCCAACTTAGGACACCCGTGCACGGTAAATATAATTGATGTGAATATTTATCTTTAAATAGAACATTCACCGTTTTGTGGTCGGCGTGGTGTAGCGGCTGACGTACTAACCTCTCTCCGTAAAGACCAGCAGCGAGACTTCGTGCTCTATAGAACTCTACACCTCGCTTTCTAACGTAGATTTCTACTCGAGAAGTCGATAATTGCACTTTTTGGTACTCTGTGTCACAATAGACTAAAGATCAGAAATGTTCGTAAAATGTCTATATGTGTACTATACTTCTCTGTTTAACTGTGCAAGATGAAAAAGGACACACATACAGCTACTGCGAATTAGATTTACGGAATATTATTATTCAGCAATTAGGTTTTTAATTATTGTTTTAACACGGAACAAAATAGGGTTAGGTTCTTAATCAATTTTTATTTAATTTTATTCTCTTTTACTCTTGGAGTTAATTTTTGGCTATTGCCACTATTGCTTTAACAATTAGATCTATCGGATACTCTCTCCTTTTATGAAATTAAATTTTTCTGAATATTAACTTAACCTTGTTTTTAAATAAATAGCTATTATTGTTCCCTACTCTAAATAATTTAAATTAGTAAAGCAAAAATACTTGACCAATTTATCTAAAATAAAAATTCAATACCGTATTAGCTTTATACAATTGTGAACCTTTGCAAAAATCAATGTCACATTGGTTGGACACTAAACACATGGTAAAACTAGAATTATATTTTTCTTTCATTGTAGAAAACAACAAAATAATTTTTTAGCATTCCAATTCCACAAAAACAACCAAATAAATATATAAATCATACCAAACTAACAAACAACTAAATTTATTTTAGGGTTATGTACGACTTTTTAAAATTTTGGTAGAATTCTACACGTTCGGAGATCTCGCTTATAGGCGAGCAATTTGATCGACTTCAAGCATGTTTTCTTGAACACAGAGTGTGAGTGAGGTAGAATGAAGTCAATTTGTAGAATACCACAGTACACGGAGTCCCGCTGCAGGATTTAAACCTCGGCTTTTTACATCGGGTTTTTAATAGCTCGTCACCTCACAGAGGGTAAAGGCAAAACCTCTCTGTATTATTCTGCAAATCCTAGGTAGTAATAATTTAAAAAAAACTTCCGCGGGTACTACCGCGTTGTCTAAAAGGTGCTGCATGTTTCAGTGCTTGGACAACGTTGACGAAACAGAGTGAAATATGAGTTAATCATCTAATAATCAGACACTTACGGTACTACTGTATTCTGGTACTTACGCAAAAAGTCTTCGTGGGCTGTCACAAAGATAAAAAATGCGTGAATCACCCTGGATACTATAACTTAATTGGAAGATTACATAATATTATATAAAATTTAATTATATTGAAGTTACCAGTAATTTTAAAGGCACGTCAGCAGTAAAATTGCGTAGGTATAATACTCTTGTATTAAAGCATCTTAGTAGTAGGAGAAATTTTGGCTAGAATTTAGTGCGGTTTTAAATCAAATAGTTTCGAATGCCAATTTCGGCAAGTTAAATTATTGTCGTGTTGTTTTGAATAGTTTAGATACCACTAACTGCGTTAAACTGGGATATTGGTTTTGGCTTTTGCTATATACATTTTAGAATTTAATTTTATAAAAATCCCTACATACTACTATAAAAAAAGTAAATTCTAAGAACCCTTGCTTAAGATTTAAATACCTTGGTTAGCGTACGGCAGCATACATTAAATAATTTACCCAGTACTGATACTATAGTTAATAAATGTCAAAATTATAATTAAAATATTTCCTTGCGAGTAAAAATAGAGTAAAAGGTAAGCGTCCACTAGAGACGAGCGGAAGCGGATTGGGTCAAGCAAGCAGTATGAATATGCCTAATCCTAAATGGCTTAACTTTTTAAACACAGGGTGGTAAAGTTTTAAAATAATAAGCTAGAAGTAAAGACATTTAGGGCATAAGTTTATTTGAATGTTTTTTTTTAATAACTTCGGAACGAAAAACATTCTGTATAATTTAAACAGAACCATACGGGATGTACATTTTTTAAATTTTAATATCTTGAAAACGGCTGCCCAAACCAACTTTTACATATTATACCTTTTTTAAGAAAAACATGTCTAATGAAATTAAAAAAATATCTAAAAGTCAAGTACAAAGAGAGTTCAATTTCTAACCCCACAAATACCCTCTCCGCCATAGCCAATTTTTGAGTGAATACACCTATTCATAGGAAATTACTTATAAAAATCCTTAACCAAAATAAACTTGACACCCTGTATCTCCGTAATTATCCATTTTGTTACTAAGGTAAGGTCGAATAGATCGTCATATTTTGACCTCAAGAATTTGTGGTACCTAGGTAATAATTTTTTCGCATATTTTAGAGACACACTGTATGTGTTATCTCATGCAAACTGTATACTGCGGTGAATTTTTTGTTAGTTAATAAAGATTGCAGAGCTAACAGTTGTCATTATATCTATGAGTTATTTTTTAAGCTCTACGTTAACTAAAAATGGACCGCAGCGCGGGTTAAGAGGGGGCAGCTTTCCTTCCTAGTTGTGTGTGGTAATATTGTTTATAAGTAGATATAATATTTATATCTGTGTAGATTTAGGTACTGGGCAATATTTATTTAGGTCTTTTTAAATTTATAATAATTATTATTTTTATTTACATAGATAACTCCAATTGTATACATTTTTTTAAGTAAATTTTTGTGCTTTTATTAGTTCTACGTTGCCTAACACCCATAAACCAAATTCACCGTTCGAGAAATCCGCCTAAGAAGCAAAACACAAATACTTAGTCATCTATTTCTATGGAATGCGCTTCTAATAGACGCACTCTGACTTCTTTACACGCCAGGCAGAAAATAGGTACAAGCTTTATATCTGGTATACTAAAAATATTTAAATCTTAAAAAACATGATGTTTTATTTAAAATATCAAAATTTCTATCACTTTTTCTGCTGAATAGTTATTTCGTTGTCACCCGATATAACAAAATATGTTATGTAGCAAAGTTGTGTAACTTTGAAGTATAGAAATAAAATGTTGTATTACTTAGTGTTGTATACCATTTATTTCGTTACATACTATCTAAATTACGAAAAAGACGATTACTTCATACCATGAATTCTACTAAAGTAATAAATGGACGTATGTCGCCAGTAAGGTCATATTGTAATGACCGCCCACATGACAGTTGTCCAGTTAGGGTTGGGGCACTAATCATTCAAGAGGGAAATATAACCCTTTTTTGTTAGTTTAAATACTGTTAGATCAGTAAGTTCTTTCCAAAATTTTACAGAATTAAGAAAGTTGTGAGAAATAATAAACGGTTATTAACTCCACTATAACAGACAAATTATTTTTAAAAGGTAATTTAATCACTTCAAAAATCTTAATAGAGATGTTACGAACACAAAAAAACACAATAAAAAAATAAAAATATTTGTGTCTAAGGTTTGTACTATTTAATTATCCCTTAAGCACTCACTTCACTTTTTGTAACCACTAACGTGACGCCTTTCGGACGCTGCACAATATTTCATCAATTTTTAGAATAAAAATGTTTTTTTTTTGTTTTTTTTTTTTTTTAATAAATGGTAAACCTAGTAGTTAAAAAGTATTTTTATTTATACTTATTACAAAAATGCAAAGAATAAAAAAACAGATTTTCGTTGGTCATAAAAACACATTTTATAGGAAAGTGAAAAATATTTAAACGTACACATATAATTCGTAGAAGTAAGATTTATTTCTATAAACTAAACATAAATATTACAAAAAATACTTACAAAAAATAAAAAGGTCCACATTAAAAAAATACAACCCCACAAAACTAAATTTTTTAGAGACATTCAGTACACAATATTTTACTGTAAAAAGCGTGGACAGATTTTTAGTTTAATGGGTACATGTAATTAGTATTGTATATAGAGTTTGCAAGGTTTTCCCAATAAATAAATAAATTAGGTACTCGCCAGAAGCTTTAAAATGATGTGCTACAAGACCTCCCTTTCCATTCATGTTCTTTTTCTAATATCGCGCTCATCCGCTTCGTAGATTCATTTTTATGTCAAAAAGAAGTATATATCCTCTCATTCATCATACCCCAATTTTATGAAGAAAAAATTAAGAGGACAAATGTTAGCAGGGGGAACTACTTAGGTACACACTGTATAAGTTATAAAATTAGTAAACAAAAAAACAAAAAAAAAGTTTATTTTTAAAACATTTAAAAGATAAAATAAAAACTTAAAATAAGCCAATGTGTTTTGTGACCCTGATTATTTTAAAAATATATTCAGGTTAAAATGTAATATTAACATAGTTACGGACTATTAGATACAGAAAGTAAGGGTTTGTTAGCATTAAATAATTATAAATGAGCGCTATGTGAGCTGCTAAATAATTAAGCGACTGCTAGCAAACACCATTAAGCTATTTTTCCTTGTTCTCCGAGCACCTTTACTAATGAGTTAACACATATTATTTTGTGTGTGTGTGTACTTTATTTTTATTAAAGGGTAATTATAAAAAAAACTCTTCTACTTATAATTACTGACAATGGCATAAACTAAAAAATGGTAACCTTTTTTCATTTTTAAAGAGCAAGCTTTTATCAACTTTAAGTGAACATTTAAAGTTTTAAATATTTGAACTTTATGCCTGCCTTATTAGGGTTCCGTTATTACCCAAATCGTTTTTTTATCGATCGCTCCCTGAACCTTTAGTTAATAGCCTAAAAAAATATATCCAATGTAAAATGCTCTTTAATCCTGATATAAACCGTGCCGAAATCATGGTGCTTGTCCCATTTAAATAACATGGAATTTTTGGACTTTTTTTTATTAGACACAAATAGGTGGAAAAATCTAATAAGAAATTTATTGTTCTGCAAAAAAATCCCCTACGAATTTTCGACTAAGTGACTCCCTTAAGAGTTATTTACCGTCAATCGTTGAGTTAAGATTGACTTGTTGCCATTCTCGGAAATTTATTAGTAAACCGGCATTTTTAAAATAAAACACTCGGTATATTACATTACCATTAAATAGATATTTCAAAGAGCTTTAAGTAAATACCACATTTAAAATATTTATATCTTATAGTTTTTAAAATATTTGGACATATCAAATGTAGTATTTTCTTAAATCTTTTTAAATTATTTATTTATTGGTGATGTAATATACTGAGTGTTTTATTACACACCTTACTGCCTTATGCAGCACGGACACTGGTTACTTGTAATTAAAATCATCTTATTTTTTAAACATAAAATAAATAGGCTTATGTTGTAAATTTAAATTAAAAAGAAGTTAAGTTATCAAACCTAGTTATGTTTTTATAGTTGAAATAGGTTACTTAAAATAAAAAACTAATAATTTTGGACACAACACGTCTAGATTTAAATGTTATAAGGTAGGTTAGGTGCCCACAATAGAACATTGCAAAGAAAGCCATTGTAGTCAATTAGATTGTTCTTTTAATTATTACCCAAATTGTTTTCTAAATGCGATTAAAAAAAAGTGTATTTCTAAGCTTATTCTATATAAAAAGACTTATATATATATTTTTAGTTTAATTTACTGCAATATGAAGTTTATTTGGCCTCAACTAAATTATTTCTTATATGTTCACTGGTGGCACGAGTAGCACCTGAACAAATATTTTTAATCAAAATAATATACGTTACTGACTTTATAGTCTTTAAAATCAAATAGAAGAAATTATGAAAACCTAAACAAAATACCGCCACTCGTTTTTTTAGAAAAAATTCTTTATCATTTCGCGCCGCTTTGTTTACTATCAGCACAAAAACGCCGGCCTATTATAGGCACATACACAACTAATTTTGCAATTCGCAGCTATTCGCTGAACCTTGGCACAAGCCGTGTTTTATTGGTTCGCGGCTTACTACACATTTTTGACAAACTTATCAAGTCTACGTTGACTCTCAAATTTTATTTTGTTGGTTGACGGCGCCTTTTTGCGCTGAGAGCAGACAAGGCGGCGAGGCACGATCATGGGATTTTTTTGTAATAAAGTCGAGTGGCGGTATTTTGTTTAAGTTTTTATAATTTCTCCCATTTAAGGATAACGACTTTAAATTAACTTCTTTGTTATTTTTAAAACGGGCGTTTGCTTTTTTTTATTTAATATTATTTTTAAAATACGCATTAATTAAAAATGTTTCATATTTTTTGATACAATAAACTGTACATAAAGATACACCTATCTTTTACCAGTTAATTTTTTCAAAAGTAATGTCCAACTCTAAAATGTCAATCAGACATTTCATTTTTAATTTTTTCAGTTTTCTAACAAGTTTATAAGTTTTTAGGTAAACTGTTTACCACATTTTTGGTAAACTATTTACCACATTTTTGAGACGCAACCATTGGCCCAGTTCTCGTCTGGCGTCTTGTTAAGATTTTATTTTATTGCATTAAAATGATTTCAACCGAGTGCCAATGAACCTTTGTTTATAGATTGAAAGCTTTGTATTGTAAGTAACTTAATATTTTTAATATTTCATTATTTTATTTCTTTTAAAGCAATAATAACTTTTATTATAATATGTAAGAGCAGAATTGTTTCTTCATAATGTATAAAAGTTTTAATTTTCTTAAAATGTTAAATAAACTTTTAAATTTTATTCTGGAGAAAAGCCAAATAATATTTTGTTTAAATGGTATTTTATTTTTAAATTAGGCTGTGTAACAACTTCCCAAAAGAAATAACTGTTTAATTACAAATAAAATTGTAGTAAAGCAAGTATTTTAATTGTCTTTAATAAAAATTTAACAAAAACGAATTTTTCATACAAATATGGTGTTTTGTCCTGAATCAAAATATATTTTATTTTTTAAATTAAAATTGTTTGTTTACGAAAAATATCAATGAACCAAATTAACCCCAAAGTAATTTAGTAGTTTATTAATAATATTGATTTAAAGAAGAAGTAGTAGCGTACTTTAAAAAAAAAAAAAAAAAAAATCAATACAAATCGAGTTCGAACGCCACGCCAAAAACTTTTACAGCAAAAAATGTAATTTAATGGTCAAAAAGAGGTGTACCAAATTTTGTGCAAATACCTGGAGTGATAGTGGAGTGATAGGAGAGTTATAATAAAAGACCTACCTCGGAAAGAAAGCATTTTTTAAAATAATTGTATTTAAAAAATGTTTTAAATTTCCTGCATTGGCTACAGTGTTAAAAGGAAAATACCTACATAAAATTAACCCTGTATATGTTTTTTAAACTATGCCAAATACGGAACACTTCCAGCAATTGAATAAGGTTTATATAAGGTTTCTATTTATTTGCATAGAAAAAAAAATTCATGAAAGTTAGGGTTGTGCAGTTTTGTCCAAAATATTTTTTAGGTTACGCTTGGCATGCCTTATATTTACCAAATTTAATTAAGTTAGAAAGAAATAAGCCATTAAATGTAATAAAAAGTACTGCAAATTTAATTTATATCGGTTAAAGGATTTTCAAGATATTATTATAAAACAGAGTTTTTTGAAAGTTTAGCACCCTGTATTAAAATATGCACAACAGTAAAAATTTGTAGCAAAAATTATTGTAGGATTATGAAGTAGGAACTTGCCTAAATAAACAGTAGATATAAAGAATTGTACTTTTTAATACAGACAATATAAATAACTGTCAAAAATGGCTTAAAGAAACTAACAAGTAAAAAAATAAAGCGAACTAGATATATGCCCTGGAACAAATAAACTAGTTTTAGACAAAATGTACTAAAACATTGTTTTGTTCTTGTAACAAGCCCTTTTTATATGTAGTTTAGAAAACCTTTGATAATCCACTATTATATTATAGTTTCAGATCGTTTAATGTTTATGACAAAAAATAAACATAAAACTTATAAATTATACAGGTATCAAAGCCAAACCGCCATCCTAAGAAAAATCCAAACGGTTAATCCCCTCCACCAATCAACTATGTACTCTCCCGCAATTTACTGCAACAAGCGCGCCAATTTGAGTAGAACAAAATCAGGGGCTGCCGGCCCACTGCTTCCGTCTTTTGTTGGACCCTACCTGGATAAAAATAAATTGATGGTGGGTCTGGTACAGATTAGGTTTTCATAAAATTGGCGTTTTTGAAAATTTTAATTTAAAGTTTTTGGTACATTAAACAGTTTTAAATAAAAAAAGTACAGATTTTGTATAGGTATACTTTGATACTAAAACTCCCTATTATAAAACGTTTTATGAAAAATGTATGTACAACCTTGCCAATATTACATAGCTTTTTATAAATCTGGAACTAGTCCTTTTGGTCCTATTTTATAAAGTGTCTGATTAAGATATTAAATAAAAAAAGATTAAACTAACCAGACAGAATTAACCATGACCGTCATATTCCATCTCCGGTAGAAATTATGGTATTATTTTAGGATCGTGTTTTTAGCTAATGAAACGAATAAAATTGTTGACAAAAGTATATACCTTCCATTAGCCTGTAAATACGTAAATGAAGGCTAAAATGGATTTGCCCCCAAAAAAACCGTTAAAAGTATTTTTTATGAGATAAAGCTTATTCATAATTCATAGGTTTATTATAATAAAGCAGCGGTTCTTAAACTCTTATACTCAACGCCTCCCTATTTTGTTTTAAACAATTTTGCGCCCTCCGTTATATTGCGAGAATTAAATTGTCAACCCAGGAAATTAAAATAAGAATGGGCAACACAGTATATCCAGCTGGTATAATTAAAAGAGGCTAAGATCCGGCCATATTAATGTACCCCTCATCCTTTTTTCTCATAAAATATTTTGTTTAGCAATAAAGTTATTATTTAATACATTTTCGGAGAGTTGGCAAACCATATCCTGGCCTAAAATAGTGTTATTAAAAATTATAAAAAAACAAATTACATGAACACCTAACATTTTTTTATTTATACAGGGTGTTTCTAAACAAATGCAGAAAATTTTAGGAGGTGATTTTTCACCAAAAAATATGAAAAAAACTTTATATAAACATATGTCCTAAACGTCTAAGTTTTTGAACTACTTATTTTTTTTTTAATATTTTTTTATATTAACTTATACTTATTCAGATATTTTTTAAAAAATTTGGTATACGCATCCTTTGCACGAGATTTAAGCATACAAGAAAATCTATAAGTGTTTTCTGTAAGTGTTGTCCATAGGGGTTTAAAATAAATATTTTTATGAAAAATAATAGTGTCACTGCATTTTTCTAAAATAGATTTTTTAACTCCCCATTTAGTTTAGAACAAATTTGATTTTTGATTTTTTTTGTTTGATGTCTGGTTTTTGCGTAAATCAATAGAAAGCGTTTTTGGTATGGTCAGTTTGTATTCCAATTAGATAAAAATTTGACCATGCCAGTAGATAGGATACGTCACTTCTGCGGCATTAAGGGTAGTTTTGCCATAAGAAATACATGGGGAAAATTTAAGCTTCGATTTGCATTTTTGGTGCCATCTCAACCCCTAATGCAAAATTAGAATTTTTAATGCCCTTAGTCAACACGTACCAGATAGGGGTAGTTTTCGTAACCATCGATGACGTCATCACCTAAACTCAAAATTGAAACGACCTATAAATTAAAAAGTCTCGCCTGCGCCAGGATTGGAACTCGAATCACCTGCGTGAGAACCCAACGCCATATACCACCAGACTATTGGGGGATCTGATATTTAAATGTTAAACGGGGAGCCAATTGAATCTTATAATTACGTACCATAATAAATTTAAAAAAGTCCAAACGCAGATGCCAGGACTCGAACCGTGGATGTTTGGATCAGTTGTTCATTGCCATAACCATGTCGCCACAAGAGCTATTAAAATAGAACTGTTAAACAATGTGAAGTAGGTGGTGGTGGTATATTTAATCAGCAGTTAGCTTATACATTTACGTTTATGCGTCTAATTGTTAACATAACCTCACTGTTAGATATAATTGTTAACATAACCTCGTCCTCCGAAGGAGCTTATTATCTCAAAATCTCTGACGTCAGCAATTATTTAGGAATCGTGCGCAACGCGTTATTTAGGGCGTGGCCCCTACTATCTGTGAAACCATAAGTGTCATCTGTCAAATGTCAAATGTCACCTGTCATATGTCAAAAAACGCGAAAATCTCAAGATGTACCGTTCGGGCGCAATTGACAAAAATCGTAATTTAACCCTGATGACTCATCGTGGAAGAGCGGTTTAAATTTTTTAAATATAGTATTACGTCATACCCATCGAATAGTGAAAACCGCATGACGCCATCTTTAGCCATAAAGGCGTTACAGCTGTTTAAAAATAGTTGAGAGATAGCAAGTAGCGATTAGAACGGTAACCCTATAGAAAATTAATCATTGCTGCATTATTATTAAACTTAGAATAATGAAACTTGGACAAAGAATAGTCCCTAACAACAATAATTTCAAGGTCAAACTTGTCACGTGACAAACGCCATACGTCAATCCTTCTGAACATACCCCTACTACAACCAATCAGAGAGCCGTATTTTTCTTAAGCCGTTATTTTT
Source organism: Listronotus bonariensis (assembly GCA_014170235.1). Taxonomy (NCBI): domain Eukaryota; kingdom Metazoa; phylum Arthropoda; class Insecta; order Coleoptera; family Curculionidae; genus Listronotus; species Listronotus bonariensis. The sequence continues at coordinate 320,166 of JACEGR010000051.1, read as the reverse complement.
AACCAATCAGAGTGCCGTATTTTTTCTTAAACCGTTATTTTTAACCAATTAGAGGAAAGCAGTTTACCCTAATATATGGTTTCTGAACGTACCCCTTGTAATTTCAAGGTGAAAGCATACAAAACGTCAACAATAACAAAGATAGCTGCGGTTAGATAATAAACGATAAAAAACAGTGGTAACTAAATTAAAAGCAGTGTTTGTAGTAAACCATTTATTATAAAATAAAAAATACATACATGGTTGCCATATTTCTAAATAATTCTTAGAATAATGCCTTATAAAATAAAAAGCAGTGTTTGCAGTAAAGCATTTATTTTTAAATTAAAAAATAATACACTTTTGGTGTCAGTACATACGATATTTACGATTTTTGTTTAAAAGCGAGATTAGGACCTAAGAAACATATTTAAATATAATTTGTAAGGGTGTCAACCCTTATTTCGAAAATATTAGCCAAGCGCTAAATTAACGTGAGTCAAATTTAAAAATTAAATATATCGGTCTAGGGTAAGAACGCGAGGCGGGTCCATCTGTCATTCGAAAAATCTGACGTCATATTTAGGAAGAGTCACAACATCACCCTACTTTTAAAGAAGAGGGGCGCTAGCAACATTTGGCGTTAGTTGCCTTTGGCATTAGCAACTTCTGGCGTTTAGGGCTCCTTGAGCCTGACGCTTAGGATTCCGAAACCAACGCTTAGGGCTCCGGGCCCTACGATAACGCCCCCCGCCTAAGCCATGGGGCCCCACACATAGAAAAACAGTACCGTATTTTAGATAGGCTTATCGTTCTAATCGCTAATTGCTATCTCTCAACCATTTTTAAACAGTTGTAACGCCTTTATGGCTAAAGATGGCGTCATGCGGTTTTCACTATTCGATAGGTATGACGTAATACTATATTTAAAAAATTTAAACCGCTCTTCCATGATGAGTCATCAGGGTTAAATTACGATTTTTGTCAATAGCGCCCGAACAATACACCTTGGGATTTTCGCGTTTGTGCAGATCAATTTATGAACATAGCGCAAGTATCCTACGCATGGCGACCATTTTCTAAGTCACGTGATTTTTGACATATGACAGGTGACAGGTGACATTTGACATTTGACAGATGACATTTATGGTTTGACAGATAGTAGGGGCCACGCCCTAAATAACGCGTTGCGCAAGATTCCTAAATAATTGCTGACGTCAGAGATTTTGAGATAATAAGCTCCTCCAGAAGACGGGGTTATGTTAACAATTATATCTAACAGTGAGGTTATGTTGTCAATTAGACGCATAAACGTAAATGTATAAGCTAACTGCTGATTAAATATACCACCACCACCTACTTCACATTGTTTAACAGTTCTATTTTAATAGCTCTTGTGGCAATATGGTTATGGAGATGAACAACTGATCCAAAGATCCACGGTTCGAGTCCTGGCATCTGCGTTTGGATTTTTTTAATTGATTATGGTACGTAATCATAAGATTCAATTGGATCCCCGTTTAACATTTAATTATCAGATCCCCCAATAGTCTAGTGATATATGGCGTTGGGTTCTCACGCAGGTGGTTCGAGTTCCAATCCTGGCGCAGGCGAGACTTTTTAATTTATAGGTCGTTTTAATTTTGAGTTTAGGTGATGACGTCATCGATGGTTACGAAAACTACCCCTATCTAGCACGTGTTGACTTAGGGCATTAAAAATTATTAGGTTAGGGGTTGAGTTGGCACCAAAAATGCAAATCGAAGCTTAAATTTTCCCCATATATTTCTTATGGGAAAACTACCCTTAACGTCGCAGAAGTGACGTATCCTATCTACTCATGCCGAGAAATGTTTTCTATTTATTTATGCGAAAACCGTACATCAAACAAAAAAACAGTCAACAGATTATTTTTTTATAAACTAAAGGGGGACCTAAAAAGACTTTTACCTTAGAAAAATGCAGTATGGACGAAACTGGTAAAAATATTTTTCTTGTATATCAAAAAATGTCTTCTGGTGCAAAGGGTGCGTCTCCCAAATTTAAAAAAATCTAAATGGGTATAAGAGTTATTATAAAAAACATTATTTTTTAAAAATTTTAAATTACATACGTTCATATAAAACTTTTTTCTTATTTTTTGGTGGACAATAAGTTCTTAAAATATTTTTCATTTGTTTAAAAACACCCTGTATAAATAAAAAGTTTATAGTATGGTAACAATTGGCCATATAATTAAGCAAATCCTGTGGCTTATAAGTATAAGGTATAAGAAGATTTACTTGAAACGTATAAATAAAGTCAAGTATGTGACGCAGCATCACTTTTCTATAGGTAAATACTCGCACTTGTAAGCAAAAGCTCGACCTTACTCATACGTTCAATATTTGACAATAAAAAAAGGTATAAATTAGTTTTAGTAATTTTTTTAACTATTGCGCCGTCTTTACTAACTCATTAGGCCCCCGGGGGCGCGCCCCACAGTTTAAGAACCGCTGTATTAAAGAGTGACTAGCAAACTTTTCTCAAAAAATGATCATACTTAATACTGAATACTTAACCTCTACTAGAAATAAAATGCTTATTATTTGTGACCACTTAATAAACCACAATAACATACTGTGGTAACATACAAGCTAATATATTTTTGTCTTTTGAAAAAAGTTACCATAGGATAAAAAAATGCTTGTTTTTTAAAAGAATCAAATACTATTTTATAATAATCTTTATTGCTGTTAAAGAACAAACCTATATACAGAAATTACTGACAAAGAAAGGGCAAAAAAAACAAATGTAATAAAATGCTTTATGAAAACGTAACCGTCTACACAGAGTAGATTATAGGACAAGTACAGGACACAAGCAATTTTTTGTTGTAAGGCAAAATGCATGAATTTTTGAAGTGACTTACCGGTATCGTACAAACCCTTTCTAGAATAAAGTTAAAAGGAATTCTTAAAAGCTATTGTTATGTAAATGTACCTTGTTAAGACCTTTTTGTATGCATAATAGCTCTTATTTGTATCTTATATACATACACTCGTTTAATATGAATAAAACTCTAGCCATTAAACCAATGCTAAACTAAATAATTATAAGAAATAAAAATGATTTAAAATTTTTATTAAAATGACAGATTTATTTTACTTTGAAAATATTATCTTGTTAAACTAAATAATTTTATTTTACAAAGAGCAGTTTTAAAACAGAAACTTAAATAGGTAATTAATACACATTTCATTCTTTACCCAGGAACCTGAAATGAAACAGTCCTATTTTCTAGTATTTGTGTACTGGGTGTCATAAAAGAAAATTAATAGACAAAACCGTAAAAGCACCTAATATTACCAATATTATAAAATATGTGAATTCGGAATTAAAAATGCTTTGTGTTCATTATACCGTGTAGTTTTTGTACATGCAATGTATTATCAAAGCTCACACTTATACAAATTAGACAGTTTTTAAATTTAAATTAATGTATATTTATATTTAATATATTGTTTTAAATAATATATACGGGCTTCTTCCTAAGTGCAATAAAAAATAAGGGCGTACTCCTGAGCCAATTTTATGATAAAAAGTTTATATAAATATAAATATACTTGTGAAAATGTTTTTTTTTAATAAAGGGTGCTAAACTTTTTAAAAATCATATTTTTTACGTCTTAAACATGCTTTATCTGATTTTAATAAATTTTGTCTATGGTATTTTTGTAATGGGAGATTAATTAAGTGCTAACCTTTTTCTTATTAGTGGGACCAGTGGCGCCGTGGGACGTCTCTTAGCGTTGTCTACTATTGACAAAAAAATATACGCCACTGACTTTTCTTGTAATTTAAATTTTATATTTTTGTTTTGGATAAAACATCTAAAAATACAACTTTTTGTTGCTTAATATTTTTACGTAATTTGCTTAGTTTTCAAGAAAAAAATTCGCTAAATTGCATATCTCTGAACCATTTATACAAGAAACATTGGGGTATTTATTATTATTTTTTTAATAAAGTGTAATAACTTTTTATAAGCAATTATTCAACAACAACAACAAATATTTAATTAAAAAGAGAATGGATTATGGAGGATATATATTTTCTAATAGGTACCCAAGTAACATATACAGTATGTCTACGTAAGTTGGAGTCATATGGAAAACATTTTAATTTTTAATTTTATGAAAAAAGTTTTTCTTTATAAGAAGTTCTGCATGGTCTCAAACCCAAAAATGTAATTTTTGCTTATGAATAAAGTACCTGTATTTTTGCTAGTATCAAAAATGGTCATAAAGGAAAGATGTTTTAAAGTAACTACCTCGAAATATGTAATTTTGTTTATTTAGAAAAAAATTCTGCTAAAATAAAAAAAATAGGTTTGTACATTAGTGCATGGAACATTCTTCTTATTTTAATAACACCTAATTGAAAAAATTAAAACTGTTTTATTAAATTTACAATCATAACATGTATTTTCTAAATAAACTAAATTGCGTATTTAAAAGTAATTTTTATAACCACTTTTGATACAAGCAAAAATACGGGTACTTTACTCTTAAGCAAAAATTACGTCTTTGAAAAAACCTCGAAGATGACTGTTAAAAGTTAATATCTAATGGCTGCTTTTTAGGCTTTGAACCATGCAAAACTTTTTATAGGGAATAACTTTTTTCGTAAAATTTATATTAAAAAAGTTTCCCATGACGCCAACTTACGTAGACACACTGCATAAAATTCAGCTTTTACAAAATAACGAAAGTTTGCCCCTCACGGGCTCTTGGACTATTTACATGGTAAAATAACAACGTAAGTGAAAAACTACTAATGGCCGCTAAGTCTATTCTCGAGTATCACTTTACAGTGTTGAATGCGTTATCAACGTATTGTCGCACAAAAAATCGGTTTTTAATGAAAGAACCTATGAATGTGAATGTAACACTTGTATTTTGAGATTCAATAATTCCCGGCCTAATGATACATTTTTCTTACTTAGTTAATATTTAAAACTATAATAACTGGTATTTGTTTTTGTCTCTCCTTTAACATTTATAATTTTGCAATTGCGTCGTTATTGTACCGTATCGGCGATATATGTTTTAGGTAGCAGGCAATAACAATTTTTGCTTAACGAGAAAGTATTCTTAAAAAACAGTCGAAATTATACAGCTTGTAATTTCCTTGCAATGCAAGCTCGCATCTGTCAGGAGACTGTTCAATCTAGAGATGTAGATTTTAACATTAGCACAAAGAATATCTCTTAAAGCTAATTGAGATCACCAACTGCAGACCGATTTCGGACTATTTTGGTTCTCATCAGTACGGTTTAGGCAATAACAAAAACCTCCAAAGAATGTCTTAAGAAGTGGAAATGTCGAATAAACGTGGTAGTTTATTGTCCACTCCGCCCTTTATCGGCAGTGTAAAAACTAAGCAAACGTAGGTAGCTAGACCAATACTTAACGAGAAATTATTACCAGATGCACCTGGGACAGGGGTGTCATCACTCCATTTTAGTTTTTTTGCTATAACTTTTAAGATTAAAAAAATGCGTTCTATATCTTTAATACATGCCTCTTTAAAAGTGTATTTACACCAAAATTTAAAGCTTTTTGCAAATAGTGCCGGCTTAAACAGTGTTTTTTAAGATTAGCCCAATTAACTTAGACTTTCACCTCGGAATCTCACGGAATAAGCTAAATATCTGTACATGCCTTTATTTTGGTACAAAAATACTCTTCTAAAAATTCCCCATGAGATCGTGTAAGGAACTCGAAATATGACAAGTCAAATGTCAAATAAATCGGTTTCTGGCGAATATCTCGTTTTCTCTACTTTTAATTGCATTTGTAATAATAAATAAAGTTGTAGAACCCAAAATTCTTGACAAATTTGATTCCAAACATTTTCTTGTCATACCAACGTATCCGATAATAGAAGGCGCAGAGTGTAAAGCACTTTAGTGTATGTACAGTGTGCAAACACTTAAATAAAGATGACATATTGCACAAAAAATCACGACTGATTGCGTGCTAAGGTATGTACATACAGTAAAGTGCTTTACACTCTGCGCCCTCTATTATCGGATCCGTTGATCTGACAAAAAATGCTTGACATCTAATTTGTAAAGTATTTTATGTTCTACAACTTTTATAAAAACTATAAATGCAATTAAAAGTAGAGAAAATGAGATATTTGCAAAAACTGATTTTTTTGACATTTGACTTGTCATATTTTGAGTCCCTTACACAATATCATAAGGGATTTTTAGAAGAGTATTTTTATATTAAAATAATGGTATGTACAGATATTCAGCTTATTCCGTGAGATTCCGAGATTGATCCTTTAATTTGACTAAGATAACTGGGGTAGATGGGTTGCACTGGAAGAAGCTTACTAATACTTACTAATAAAGTGTTTGCAAGGACAACAACAGCGGTCGTAATATAACCAGTGAATTACTAAAAGAAGCTTCCAGTAGTAAATACTATCTTACAAAATATTCAAAAAAAAAAATAAATAAAGCCGTTTGAGGATTTATTAAAATAATGCAATAAAATATAAAAATACAGTTAAAATCCTGTAGTGAAGGAAAATGTGCCTGAGCCAGTAATGAAATGGACTTTATAATAAGAACACTTTTAAAACCTTTTAGGGAAAATTCTTTTGAAGATTCTACCACGAATATTTATACCGCCATATATGGAAGCGGCGCTTTAACTCAGTCTATTAATGTCAAATGTTTCGGGTGTCGGACTTGGCGAACGCGGACAGGTTTACCACATTGTTTTACGTGCAATTTTTTAACGAAAATTATTTTTTGGTTCCAAATATTTTTAAATAATTCTGTTACTGTCAGAGTGACCAATAATATAATAACATGTAATTAATTACTTTTTATTGTAAAAACTACTAAAAGGCAAGTTAGCTATTTACTTTATTTTGGATACACATTTTCTTACTTACACAATAATTAATAGTTTAAAAAACTAAAAAACACGCTTTTATATGCAACCGAACTAAAAATTAGAAAATAATTTTTCATTAAAAAAATATTGTCATTTTATAGTAAAAAGCGTGGGGTGCATTTTACTATTTTTTCATAACTTTTCCATCATAGATATTTGCAAATATAATAATTATAACATTTAATATATTTATCACCCCACGCTTTTTACTATGAAATGACAATATTTTTTTTAATGAAAAATTATTTTCTAATTTTTAGTTCGGTTGCATATAAAAGCGTGTTTTTTAAGTTTTTTTAAACTATTAATTATTTTTCATTTTTTAGTTTCTGCTACTCTGGTGCAACTAACCCTATATTTTTATTGTTCATAAAAATTGAACACCAATGGTGCAACTAACCAAATTGTGTAAAAACTAAAAAATTTCTTCTTCATTTAATAGCAAAGTTTGAAATGTTGCCAACAGATGGCATCCTAGGTGTTGTTTTTATAATATAATGGAATTTTTTTCCTGGCGATTCAAAAAGAGATAACGAGATACTGTTTTTAAATTATTGCATCTTCATCGGTCCTTGACACGTGTGCAAAGTTTCAAAGAAATCGAATAGCTGGAAGTTGGTTAAAATTAGGCTCAAAGATTCCGTTACATAGATAGACAGATGGATAGATTGTTACAACCCAAGTTAATAAAAGCGTGTTAAAAAAGGCCATAATTGACGAATTGCTGTTTTTTTAGTTCAATTAGGTAAATATATGTCTAAAATAAAGTTAACTGCTGGCATAAATATTCGTCGTAAACTCGTCAAGAGGAGCCCCCTAACAAGGTTTTAAAAGGGTTCTAATTATGAAGTCCTTTTCAATATCAGCTTAGGCACTAGTATAAAGTGGTTTTTGTAGTGTCTGCAGTTGCAGCGTAAATAACGAATTAACGTTTTTTGGTTTGATATAAAATGAAGCGAAACGTAAACCATTTATTAATGTTATACAATGTTCAATATTTTTTCTTAAATTTAGGACCGTATTTTTAAAAGTGCTTGCTTCTAGCCGAGATTTAAAATGTTGGATAATTTCTGTAAATATGGTTAATATTTTTCACCATTTTGGATCTAGCATAGGCGCAATTAGGAGGGGGAAACTTAGCTCCCTCCAAAATTATAAAACCCTTAAAAATACTAAGTTTCGGTAAATATACTTTATAAATAGAGGCTTAATCCTCCCAAAAACCAGAGGCTAGTTGCGCCACTGGTAGATTCCAATTATTATCAGCTGTTTGATTGTGTTGTAACTGCCTGAAATATTGCGTTTGGAGGTAACATAATAAACATATATAGATTTTCGCCGATCGCGATCGTGGAAAAAACTATTAGGGCATTTGACGTATAAACTTTATCATTCATTTGTTAAATTTATAATTTTAACATTTTACATTTTAAACCTGCATTATTTTTTTTATTAAAACTTAAAGATATATGTTTAATGGGACGTTAATTTCTAATGAGTACCACATAACTATTCTAAAAATAAAAAGTAAGTATTGCCTGTTATATATGATATGTAATATTATACAGGCTACGACAAAAAGTATTTATCTTTTTAATGACGCACCCCATGTATTATATCACGAATCAAAAAATATGTATTTATAAGAACTTTAAGAAAATACTAATTAAGTAATACCTTAGTTTATTAGTTTTGGATATATGACCCTTTAAATCGGTTATTTTTAAAGTATCGTTATTTGGTATTATGTAAAGATATTAATTTTTTTAGGCGCCTGCTTTTAGTTTAATATTTATATTCATCATTTCTTGCATAAAATTTTGGTTTACGTAGTCTTACTAAGTTTTCATTAAAAAAAAACCGAACAATTTTACACTTGGGAGGGGAATTCTTAACTATCTTTAAACAAGCACTGATATTCTTATTAGGAATTGTATAATAGGTAAAATAAATGAAAAACACAATTATCTAATCTTGTCACTAATTTTCGTTTTAATGGTGTATTCTCTTATTATCAGCAGTTCGCTGTTTAGTAGTAGGTGGTGATCATATATTACATATATTTACATGTCAAATATCAAATGCATAATGTACACCAATATTAGGTCAGCAGTAATTATGATGGATTAATGCAAATGTTGCAGGGGATTATGAATTTATAAAGTGTAAATCACATACTAAAATAAGGCCTTGTGGAGAATTATGTACTTTTACTAATAAACTAAAATTTAAAGTAAATAAATTTATGTGCCTATAATTATCCACTTTAAATGAGAGTATTTTATTTACCTTGCTTAAATTTACCGACAAAATACAAAACTCAAATATTTCTGTTATTATATACCTGTATATTTAAATTTTAATCATAAAGCCGGCTACTCACTACGCGGTACTTGCCAAGTACTTGGTAAGTGGCAAGTAGTGTATACGACGACTCGTTTAAACTTGGCAAGTTACTTGCACTTCCCGAGATGTAGCGAAAACAATCACAAGTCCAAGGAGCCAAATACTTGACTTGGCAATTTATTTACCGTTGCTACATTACGCGTTACTTGGCAAGTCGAATTAAAGGGTCGCGGGAAATAACTATCAAAGTCCGATTGGCATATTTTGCCAGTATTGGCGTTTCAATATTTTAAGTCGAATATTGTTAGGCGGCACGTTGTTAAGCTGTGGTTGTATCTTTAAACGTTTTTCTTCGAGGACTTCGAACTTTTTTTTGAAGTAATTAGCAAGTAGCAACCCCACTTTATATACAAAAGAGAAAAATACTCACCTATCTTTACTATTGTTAAAAGATGTAACCCACTACCTTCTATGTTTGCACTTCTTTGTTCTATTTTTAACGTGACAACGTCTTATAATTCGATGGACCCGGCTGCATGCACCAAAAAACATGACTTATGTACCGTTACCCCGCGCGTTCCATTTAAGGCTTGAAGTGCAAGCGAGAGCGCGGACGAGCGACAAAGAGGCCCAATCTCCGCGTCGTTTGACATCTCTATCTCTCCTACTTGAGTGACCGTGCAGTGAAAAGTGAATGTGGTGTCAATTGTTTATAGCAACGATAATTGCGACAAAGCCAGAAGTCGCCGGTTCCATCCCAGCGGGGCAGACATATTTAGGTAGTAGTTATTTAAAAATAACGACCGTGGTGGCACTACCGCGTTGTCTAAAAGGTGCTGTGAAATGCATAACTGCATGTTTCATTGCTTGGACAACGTTGACCGAAAAGATGGACCGATGGGTTAAACATCTAATAGCCCGACACCAACAGTACTCTGGTGTTTAGGCATATGCCTTCGTGGAATGTCAAAAAGATTAAAAAAAAGGTAAAGGTAATGATTTTTTCGACGTTGTTACGTTCAACTATCGTCAGTAAATCGACTTTGCAGACAACCGATTTTTTTGTAATAAAATACAGGGTTTAATTTAATTGATGGCTAAAAATACAAGGTACGATTCCTAAGGTTATTTAGAAAGAAAAGTTTATTTAAACATATGTCCTAAACCTCCTAATTTTTGATCTACAGGGTGTTAAAGTTTTAGGAAAAAATCGTTTTTTTATTATACCTTTCAAACTGTTAAAGATATATTTCTGAAATTTTGCGAGAACCTACTAAGCACCAACAGAATTTTTCTAATATGTTTACCAGTGGCGTCCGTATGGGATGAATACTGGAAATGTTCAAAAAATAAAATATAGTACGCCTTTGCTTTTTTCCATAAACTGAAATTATTTTTTTAATTCTTACTTATTTTACAACAAATTTGACCTTTTAAGCATAAAAACCAAAAATAGGGTTTTGGCCTACTAGTTTAAAATAATTTCGCTATTCTAAAAATGCATCAAAAACGGTTTTTACTTTTTTTTACGCAAAAACGGGGCATCCGACAAAGAGAGTGCAAGAGGTCAAATTTGTTGTAAAATAAATTGATATTTTAAAAATAATTTTTGTTTTTTAAAAAAGCACATATTTTTTTAATTTCCAGTGTACATTTCGTACGGACGCCACTGGTAGAAATAATTTTAAAAAAACCACATTAAAAGAAGCCTATTGAGTCTGAGGTGCATGATAAATTTAAAAAAATATTTTAAACAGTTTTAAAGTTATGTTAAAAAAACGATATTTTTCTTAAAACTATAACACCCTGTAGCTTAAAAGTTGAAATGTTTAGGACTGATGTTCATATAAATTTTTCATTCTAAAATTAGCTTAAGAATCACCCACTGTATTTTTAGCCATCTATTAAATTACACCCTGTATAACCACAACTGATTGTTACAAAAGCAGCTAAAACTGTCGTTTTACTTTCGTTTATCTTTAAAAACTACTTGTTGTTTTGTACTTGTACTTTCCAAAAACTTGCAATTCTAGAGGTAGACGCGTAATGTAAAAAGCTTACTTGGAACTCGACAAATACTTGCCACGTATATTCCAAGTCAAGTTACTCGCCAAGTACCGCGTAATGAGTAGTCGGCTTAACGCTATTTACAAATTAAACATAATAAAACTTAAAGTTAAACTAGATATGACATTTAAATTAAAATCTGAAAATATTTACTTTTAGCAAAACGATATACCTAGTATTTTTAAAAGTATTTATTTTTATATAACTTTTTACTGTTTAAAATTTGGTATATAAATATTTTAAATAAATGTGCAATTGGTTGGTCTATTTCTCTGTTTTATATCATGGTTAAAGAGGTAGTAAATAATATTCTAAATACAATATTACCTCACATATAGGTTTCTGACAGTTATGTTTTTAAATATTTATTTTTTAAATGTCAATCTAGGCTGATACGATTAAGCTAAATCCATTAATTTTACCTCAAATAACCATCGAAAAATAAAAGTATTCGTTTTTTCCCTTTTTACGCTGAAAAACCCTATTTGTAATCATAACTTCTTTTTGTAAAATAAAACGAGGGTGAGTCGTTATCCTATCCTTAAAGATCATTTTATTCTAAACAAATTACTACTACATAAAAGGCTTTGTAAAAAGGTTTTTTGCAAAGAATTTTTAATAAAATAATTTCAAATTATTGTTTCCACGGAAGTCGTAAAACTAAAATATTTCTTTTGTTCATAGCTACTTAACTTATTGTTAACCGTATTAGACTTTTATTAAGTGTTAATTATCACTGTAGAATAAAATTAAAATATATAAAGTTTTGACAGCTCAAGTGACAAAAAATAAAATGGTAAGCCCGGGCGCACAGAAGTGGCAAGCGAGTGACATGGTTGCAAAGTGGTGCCCTAGTGGCAGGTCAAATCACTAAAGCCATCGAAAATTAAACATTTCGGAGACTAGTGGTATCCAAGGGGCGCCATAAACTTGCCCCACACCATTCCATCGCAACACTTCTTTAATGTATGTTATTTTTATTTATTTACGCAGGTTTTAAAGGTTGCTTTTAATGTATACTCTACCACCTGGCCGCCACATCACTGGCTTACCATTTAATTGCGCGCCTTGCCTAATGTGTCATTAATTTCAGAATTTCATAGTCTGTCGAAATAAGATAAAATTGGTATTTTAAACAAGTAAAAGTTTTATTTCATGTTACACAAGTTAAGTTAAAGGGTATTTTACATTTTTAATAATAATAAATATTTTTTATAATCCAGATTTTTAAACTGTCCCAAAATTGTAGTAAAATATAAATTATGTTACTAATAAAAATGGGGCATGAGAGAAAAACTGATTTTATGTACCTATAAAAAAGGGGTTAAAAGGTTATTGGCAAATTAAATAAGAGTCATGTTTATTAACGTTCTTTTTAAGTATGCCTCTTATATAAACTAGAAAAACCCACTATAAAAGGTAATTTAATTAATTTTTTTATTTTTAACTACAAATATACATAAAAACTAGAACGTGCCATTTAATAAATACATAAATGTATTAGTTTTACTTATTTTATGCAAATAATAAAAAGGGGTACGGATTACAAAATTAAATAAATTTTTGTATTATAAATAATATCTTAATTTTTAATTTTTATTATATAAAAATAATTATATATTTTTTAACTTAAGGTGTAATAGGGATGTATTTTAAAACCTAAAGTTGGTATTTGAGGTTTTATTAATATTTTAAATTTTATTCATAGATAATATTTTTTGAAAAATATACACTGGTTTACTGATTTGTGTTTTAATAATAGTTAAAAAAAAACAAACATCAATTATCATTAAAAAAAAACGATTGACAATTTTTATTCGTAAAAAACAGTTAATTTAAAGTAAATATACCGGGTGGTGTATTGCCGGACTGGTCATAGAAAATCCCATGAAAATTTTGATACCTTGAAATACTGGCTGTATTATTAATTTTACAACAAAACTGTATTTAAGTATTTTAAAGACATTGATAAGATATGCCCGCTAAATTCCGTTATTTTTAAATAAGCCAATTAAAAGTTATTTAGAAAAAAATATTCGTAAAATCGTTGCACACCTGATATATATCGTAATGAATCCACCAGTTATAAATAAATAATAATCATTAACTATACGAGGTTATTTTTAAGTTAATATTTTTCTTTTAACACTGTATAGATTGCAAAAAATACGAAAAATTTTCAGATAAAATTATTTACGAAAATGCTTTTTTAAATACATACATATAGAAAAAAATTATGTTTTTTTATCAAAAATTTCTAACCACCCCAGATACATTACTTTACATGTTTTGCTGTAATAGTTTTTTTAATTACCAGTGGTGTTTAAATAAGATTTGTAGTGATTTTTTTTCAAGAAAAAAATAGTGCGCTACTGCTTTTTCTTTTAATCAATATTATTTTGAAAGAATTTTCATTTTACTTTGGAGTTTATTTAGTTGCTTGTTATTTTTTTGTGTACGACGAACGGTTTTCGTTAAAAAAGTAAAAGCCGTTTTGATGCATGGCAAAATGGCTAAATTTTGATATGGTGTTTTGTATGTAAAATTTGTTTTTACCTTTGCACTTTGCATCAAAATGGCTTTTATATTTTTAAACGAAAACTGTTTGTTGTACTAAAAAATAACTAAAAATAAAATTAACTTCAAAGTAAATTATTATTAAAAAAGTATATTTAAAGAAAAAACAGTGACGTATTATCATTTTCTTAAAAAAATATATAAAAATCTTGTTCGAACGCCACCGCTAGTTTTTTCCTGTTACAGCAAAAAATGTACCAAAGAGCAAAAGAGTACCAAATTTTATGATAATATCTGAATTGTAGAAAAGTTATGACCAAAGGGCGATTTTTTCTTAAAACTGTAACACCCTGTATTCTGAAAATTAATTATTTTTGGACACAATTTAATCTAAAAAATGTTTTTGTTTTCTTGCATTTTATACAGTGCTAAAAATAAAATATCAATTTTAAAATAACCCTATTGTAGAAAAATGTAAACTGGGGTTTTTAAACTCTAGTTTTACTTTTCAGGGGTGGTACTTTCTTTAAACTAACCACTTCTATTTTCAATGTGGCTTGTCCACAGGGTGGTTCTATATTTTAGTAAGTTTTGCTATTACGAGTACAAAATATCTTAGCCAAATTTGTTACAAAAAAACGACTATGTAGTTCAACAATAAAATTTTATTTAAAAAAATATCTTATAGAGTTAAGATTAAATTTGGAATAACCTAAATAAAATAAAGTTTAATGTCCTGTCTTTATCCTTAAATCTAAATTACCTTACAGTTTATTGTCAGGAAATTTGTCCAGACTGCACGGCACTTTCACTTTAAATCACTATTACAAATATTTTATTGTACAGTATATCTGTTAAAAGTCTTAAGACATTTTTGTCTGCGGTGTTATTTTATGTTGTAATGCTTGGGAACAAGAGTTAGAATATAAAAGGTTAAGGAAACCTTGGCGTTTCCATGGAATGACCTCTCGAAGACAATTTGTACCAACAGTTTGCACAAAACAGCTGGGAACAGCCAAAAAGAAAAACTTTGTTCAATAATTAATTAGGAGAACCCTAATGGTCTTTTTTAATTTAGAGTTGCCCTTTTGACAATTCTAACTAGTAAGTAACGTTATGTTACTTAAGAAAGCCCCGATTAACACTTTTTGGGAGTGATTAAGAGAAAACCTTACGTTCTCTATTACGGAAACTAATGGGGAAAAAGTAACCTCTTGTTACATGAGTGAAATCTTAATCTACACTAAATTGTCAAAAGTAATTTGGGAGAAAGTTGAAATAGAGGTGGGTCCAAGGCAAAAAGAAATGGTTAAACCAATAAAAATACAGAAACAAATTAAATTAAATATGGCTTTCAAAATTTAGAAATATTATTGGTCTACAAAAGGGCTAATATCTAGCGTGAAGCTACTAAACGCTATTCTCGAAACTAGTCAAAGCCCCGACAAAGCATGCCGATATCGCTGTGATGCATGCCGTCAAAACCGCGGCCGCGTTTGTAATAAAGCGGGAGAAGCGCGACCGAGATCTTTAAATACTTATTTCTGATAGCTGTATTTCGCCAAAAGGACACATAAAGCAGGATTAAACAAACAAATAATTTACAGATCGACCCACGAATCTAAAGCCACGAAAAGAATGCAGATAAAATATGTGAGGCAGTAGCGGCGTTGTTAAAACACAAATTTTCCTTTAACTATTCTCCCCTATATGTCACATAAGACAAATAATCTTCCTTAGTCATCTTAAATAACTAAAAATTACTTATAAATAAACCTTATAATTTATTAATATTTCGGAAAAACAACCAACGTTCTTCTTATTAGTTTTACCTTGTTAAAATGAAGGAATTTTTTTAATGCCAGATTATCTTCCATATTTGGCAATAACAAAAAAGAAGGTGGAACATAGGCAAGTATAAGGTATGCGCAAAGATGGACGCCGCGGATACTGATAAGCGATTGATCAATTCAAGCCGCGTGACGAATGCGATGATTTGTAGCGCAAGCAGTGTCTGTTTCAGAGGCGTAGAGAGCAGTCCAGAAATATTATTTGTTAAGTTCTTAAATTAAGTACATTTTGAGTAATATTTTAGAACTTTTATGAATTAGGTAAACGAACAATGAATTCATACACTTGTGGCCAAACTTAATATAGCCAAACCTGTGAGGTGATTGCCAATGTTTATAGAATTTGTGATAAAGAATGCCACACCAATTCATTAAAACTGCCACTTAAACGGAAAAGAGAAAGGGTCGCGATGTATGCTGGTGTTGGCCTAAGTTCTGTAAAAAAAATTTCAACGAAGACATCGAACGAATAAAAAATAGGCCGGATCAGATATTATCATCTCCTGGTAAAAAGAGGCCTCGTGTTTCTGCGGTCGAAAATACCGATGGGTTTAACTTAAGTATAATTAGGCAAACCATACAAAAGTTTTATTTGACCCTGAAGGTAGTCCCAAACAATGGCGAATATAGATTTGTGTTTGATGGGCGTGGTCTGAATGAGGTTACTAAGCATGACTCATGGCCTATGCCTCATGTGGATAGGATTTTACGTTATTTGCGTAATGCAAAATTTATTTCCTGTATTGATTAAAGAAAGGTTTTTGGCAAATACCATTAGACGATGCATCTAAGGAAAAGACTGCTTCCTCTATTATTGGGCGTGGTCAGTTTCAGTTTACTGTTATGCCTTTTAGGCTTAGTACACTCCATATTTGGTCCTGAATATGAGCCATATGTTTTTAGTTACTTAGATGATTTTCTTTGTTGTAGTCCTACTTTAGAACATTATATAGATCTTTTAACTATAGTTATAAATCGCCTTAAGGAGGTTAACCTTACAATAAATTAAAAAAAATGTAACTTTTTTAAAACTTCTCTTAAATATTTAGGTTTTATTGTTGGTAACAATTCTTTATCTACTAATCCTTCTAAAATCGAGTCCATTATTAATTATCCACGTCCTCGCAACACTACTGAGATTAAACGGTTTGTCAGAATGTGTTCTTGGTATAGGAGGTTCATTAAAAATTTCTCTTCTCTTATGAGTCCTCTCCTCTCCTAAGTACGGCAGGGTGAAGAAAGAGTTATTGCATATACCAGCCGAAGCTTATCTCGTGCTAAGCGTAATTATTCAGTTACGGAAAGGGAGTGTCTTGCGGTTGTGTTTTGCATTAACAAATTTAGGCCCTATATCGAAGGTTGTAGTCGATTTACTATTATAACCGATCATCACTCGTTACTCTGGTTAAATAATTTGAAAAATCCTGCAGGCCGATTGGCTCGTTGGGCTGTGAAGTTACGACAGCACAATTATGATCTGGTGCATCGAAAAGTAGTCAATTAGTTTTAGCTGATGTTTTGAGTCGAATTCCTCAACCCGATCCTGAAGACAGTGAAAATGAAGTTAATAACACATTTTTACCTACTTCACACATTTCAGTTTTAGAAATTGACGCCAATACTTCTGACACTTGGTATAACCATAAAGTAACATACCTACGGATAAGAGAAACCATGGCATGCTAAAATTTTCGTACCGCTTTTGCGGCAGGCTCAGTGCTGCCTGGCGGCAGGCTTGTCATTGTTGCCATTTTACACTTTAAATGCGTCGGTCGAAGCTTCGTCTCGTGTAACATCAGCGGTGGGAAGACACGTAAGCTGACAAAAATGACTAACTGGCGGTATTTCAACGAACGGCTATTTCATGATAACTCTTATAATTTCTGTACTCTATGGTATAACTCCATGAAATAAGAAATCAAAGCTGCCCCTGATAATTATTCCCAGTGGAAGACTTCTAATAAGAAAATTTATAAAGTGGTTTTTTCACGTTTGTTACCTCTTTCTAATAATCACGAATGGAAAATATTCATACCTAAAGATCAAAAGCAAAAGGTCATTGAATCTTGTCATAATATACCTATTAGTGGTCATTTTGGTTTCAGAAAAACTCTAGGTCGAATACAAGAATTGTATTACTGGCCCCAACTGAGACTGGATATCCTAAAATTTGTCCGAAAATAGAGAATTATTGCACAGTGAAATAAGGCCAGGCACTAATAATACCGGCCTTATTTTGACATCTGAGCATGCGCAGATGCCTGGTAGGATAAGGACTCCCTTAATAAGTATAGTGCCTGGCTTTATTTATGTCGGTTTTAGGTCGTGCCTTATTTTTGTCTTATTTTAACTTCGGAACTGTTCGTATAACCGAACGGCTTCCGACCACAAAATCGAAAAGTTTTTAGAAGAAAAAATACTTGTTTTTTAAATGAATTTCTGGAATTGTGTTAAATCAAACCCTACAACACAAAACAGTAAAGAAAAACTACTAAAAATGTTTTCCCTTTTTCTTTAGGTTAATGGTATTGTCAACATATGATTTGCAATAACTTTAAATTATGGGTACAAGCACTATTTAAATAAGGCCGGTATTAATAATTCCCGAGCTCAATAAGGCAACTTGCAAAAAATTTTTTAATGTCTAGTTTGTGGTTCTCAAAAACATCCTAACCAAGCCAGAATGGGAATTATGGGTAAGGAGAAAAAAATTAGTAGACCTTGGGAAACGATTGCTATTGATCTTATGGGTCCGTTTTCACGTTCTAAAAAGGGTAATAAATGGCTCTTTGTTATTGGAAATTTGGTTTACCAAATATACCTTAATATTTCCTTTGAGAAATAGTCATGCCTCAAACATTGTGGACATAATTGACGACAGGGTATTTTTAGAGTATGGTGTTCCAAACTTTATTATTTGTGACAATAGGTCCCAATTTATAAGTGAAAATATTAAATCATTATATACTAAATACGCAGCTCAATGTAATTTTGTGGAACAAAACAACAAAACAGTGGGTACTGCTATTTGTTCTTATATAAATAATCATGATGAATGGGACCTTTATGTTCCACATATTAGACAAGCGGTAAATATTGCAAGATATGAAGTAATTACTTTTACTTTTAATATATCTTTATTACATAAAATAAATAAATAATTCATGTAGTTTACAATAATTATTCTTCTTTGGTTTCATGAGCTGAGCATCTAGTACACAGACAAGGAGGCAGTAAAGACGCAAGGCCGCTGGCTGATGTTAGCCTTTGGTAAACTCCATGATTTTATATAATAATTATTAAACCGCTGTCCAGAAGTGACTTTTCAGTGGTCTTTCGAGATATTGCATTGGCTTGAAGTACTTTTATTTTAAATTTATTTTTATGGAAGATTGACTTTATGACATTTTGGTATTACTGGAAAAAGGCAAAAAACCAGTTTTACATTTAAGGAACAACGAGTATAGTTTAACGATTAGTATATGTTTGGCTAATCGTGTTATATTTCGGTTGTCTCTCGGTTTTTTTTAAGTAGAGAAAGAGTTTTTATGCTAGATGGTCGGGCTTACAGGTGCTCGTAATACAAAGGTAATCGATGATATATTGGTTTGTGAGTAATGGTGTTAGCCGGATCGTAGCGAATGGCAGTAACATTTACTGTGAGTGGTGATGCTGAGATTTTTGTTCTATACAATTTATCGCTTAGAGCATGTACGTACTCACGTATTCTCTTAGTTTCGGTTAGTTCGTGCAGCACTTTTATCGATGTGTACCGACTGGAGGAAGTTACCCCCTTAGGATTTTGTGTTGTTGTATTTGAAGCCTAGAAAATTGGGTATCGGACATGGAGCACCATACCGGTGATGCGTAGGTCATCATCGGCCGAATAATCTGCTGGTAAATAAGAAGCTTATTTCGTGGCGACAATGTGGATCTTGGTGAGAGTAAAGAATATAGGCTTGGTGTAGCTAGAAAAGCCTTTTTTACTGTTGCTGTTGTATGCTGCATAAACGACAATCTCTCATCTATGGTCACACCCAGATACTTGGCTGTTCTGGTAGGTACTATGGGTATTCCTTCAATAACGATTGGTTCTAAAATGCGGTGGTGGGTATACTTTTTGGTTAACACCGTGCACACGGTTTTATTAGCGTTAATCTCGACCTTCCATTTACGGTAATACGGTTGAAGAATATTTATGTGCATCTGAATATGACGCTTGGCTGCTTGAGCATAGAATGATCGAGCATAGATGAGGGTGTCATCAGCAAACAGTGCAAGTTTGGTATTGGGGTAGGTAGGGATATCGGCCGTGTAGAGGTTATACAGGAGAGGGGAGAGGACAGTTCCCTGAGGGACACCCGCCTCAAGCTCTTTGATGCTTAACAGAGCGCCCTCCACCCTAATCTGTATAGTTCTACCGCTGATATAGGAGTGCAGGAGTGAAATGAGGTATAAGGGTAGATTGTGTACTACCAGAAGCTTATAAATAAGGCCACTATGCCTTACCGTATCGAATGCCCTTTTAATATCCAGGAGAAGCATTACCGTGTTCATTTTTAGATTTGATGCGTCTTGGGCATCTTGTGTCACTCTTGCTAGTTGTAAGGTTGGATGCAAACCTGGTGTAAAACCGAACTGTTCTTGGGGTAATTTTATATTTGTGGATCTTATAATAGGTATTATAGCATTCTCTGTTACTTTTGACATGGAATCTACAGGTTTTAAAATGGGTATCACAATAGCCCTTTTCCAAGCCTCTGGAAAGTATTAAAGAAAAATGATTTTATTAATAATATGTGTAAATTGTACCATAGCTTTCATCGGTAAATTTTTAAAAAAAGTTTGCGATTTTATCCGGTCTAGGGCTATATTTATTTGGCAGCAATTTTAAAATTTTTATAATTTCTCGCGGTCTTCGATGGCAATATGGAGCACAGGAGACAGTTGCTTGTGAGAGGTTATCTTGCCACTACTTTATAAATATTGCGTTGTTCCTCAGTGTGTCTGGGGGCATCGACAGACTTCTGCTAGGTTGGCTCTGCCAGAACGTTTTATTATTTGATGTTTGTATATTATCTACAAGGTTTGGAATTTTATTATATGTCTATTTTTAAGCGTTAAGTTAACCTCAGAGGAGAGTAAACTCTGTGGACAGGCCCCTTAAGGTGTTTGATCTAGGCGTTATGGCGATGTATATAGCGATTTTGCTTCAGATTTGGGCTTACTGGGAGGTAAATGGTCGTAGTCGTGGCGTCTTCTAAATCTTGCCAGCGGCGCCTGTGTTGTTTAGTAGAAATGAGGTGTAGGATCTCCTGTAGGAGCCCTATATCTTTGGCACCCTTTTAATGGGATTATTTGGTGTGACTTGATCCCTAGCGTTTTGTATGTTTGGGACCAGTTTTAGATACACCGATTCTAGCTCTTCAGGTGAATCAATAACCTTGCTGTCTGTGAGCGGTATTCTTCACACATAGGAACACAGAGTGATTTTTATTATTTCATCTTCAGTTTTTGTTGAATGTGTTCCCCTCTCTGGAAAAATATTGCAGTGAACTTGCTTTATGGATGTAGGGTGAAATTTTCCTGTGATGAACATATGCAGAGAAAGGTTTTAGAGTTAAAATTTGTTCCAAGTACGTCAAAAAATTAACTCCCTTATCAAAGATACTCAAAGTCCTATAATCTCCAGAAAGAAGGATATAAGTTTTAAAGTTGGAGAGAGAAAAGTATGGCGCAGAAACAAAGAGTTTTGTCTAAGTGCTGGAAGCAAATTTCTTCTAAACCAAATATAAATATATTCTTTCTATTTGTATAAAAAATGATCTGTCCTTTAGTTTGTTCACTTGGGCAAAAAATATTAAAGGTCTAATGGAGTATGGCATGTCAAGATTTAAGATTTACTATGGATCATCTGATAAACTATCTACAACTTTAAAATAAACTTTCATACTAAAAATTTTATATATATTATAAATATAATAATATATAAGACAATTATACCTATCTTACCTTGTATATTTTGATTATCTTCTCTTTACTAGGAAGAATTATAATTTAACTTTTATATTTTTAAGTGAGATGGACACATTGCAGATGTAAGCTGATGCTGGGGATTCTCTAAGGGATCTGTCGGTTTCGCAGCCGGCATTGCCACGAGAGTATAACAATAACATCGTGTACTTTGCAGGATTATTGCTTTGTAAGCCTTAATCGAAGCGGCTGACTAATGAATCGTAACTCTTTCTTTCTTCAGGGTTACCTTGAATGGTTGCTTTATCTTGTCTTTGGACGAACAGTCTAACAGAGTTGATCTTATTTGTTAGTCTGTAATTATTTTGCTCTTTAGGATCCTTGTAGTTTAGCGGCCACCCACAAGTTCTTTCTTTTATTTCTCCTTTTATTTTGTGTATTTTCTTGCTACTTTTACCTTTTCTTGCTATTCTAACTGCTGTAATGTTGTTTTTTTAGATTTAATTAAATTAAGTACAGGCAAGATACTGTTTAGTTGTTTAAGTATTCATGTAGATACTGAAATTATGTTTTATAGACAAAGAGATTTATGAAACATATCTAATTTAACTGATTTCCATATTGACTTAACGATTCGCAGACCTGTTATTAACGGACAGTGATGCATTAGTTATCAAACTATAAAACATTGTATATTAGTTGGATGTTGTTTGTAAATGTTTAATAATGTATTTTGTAATGTCAGGTAAAAATGTGGGGTATACCTTTCTAAGAATTAAGTATTGCTAGATGTTGTTATTGCTAGCCAACAAATGGTTTTAAGTTTCTGTTTGGTGTTTGGGGATAAGGGGATGTTTTAAAAATAAAAAGGCTTACCTTTATTTTCTATCAGAGAGAGTTAATGTAGCATTTTTTAAAAATTACGTCTTATTTATGCTACTTTTTGGCATAAAGTTAACAGAAAGGATTTTTCGGCTTACAGTTAAAAATCAATAACCTAATTCATCAGTCACCACCGATAATACCATACTTCTTGACTACTCGAATTTAATAATACGACCTTGTAACAACCCTACTATATTGCCACGTTTTATCAGAAGTTTACTCCCAAATGTTTTCATTTCCAAGTATTTTCTGGGATTTTGGGAGGACTCTTCCACTTGTTTGACAAGCACTGGGCCAGCTTTCAGTGCCTCTTAGAAGATCAAGCTAGGTTTCTGCCCATTTAGCTGATATGCTTGGTTTGGCTAATAATACAGTTACCTTACAGATTCCTAAATTTCATTATGTCTGCGTCGAGAATCTCCATTTTTATTCCACCGAGCCTGTTTGACAGGACATCTCAACCCTACCAAGACATCAGGTGACTGTACATTACGACCTATAGTTTTTAAATTAGTAAACAGTAGGGATATTGCCTTTGGTGTCAGTCAATAATAAAGACATTGGAAATTTAATTTTTCATAAAATAAACTAGTATTTAAGTATACCTTTGTGTTTATTTGAGTAAATGTAACTTAGTACTACCAACATATATTTTTGTAGCAATTTTCTTGATTTTTATGTATATAAATCGTTCTTTAAAGCTGATCAGTGACACTCGACAGTGTCTAAGTACAGCTAATCACTTATTTAAAATGCTCTCTAATTCGGGCGGCTGCCTCTTGCCGTTCGCTATGGTTCCTTTTAAAAATTATTTATGAATAAAGAACACAAAAATAAGAAGAGTTCTCATAACACCTATAATAATAAAAGACAAACGTTAATAAGAAAATTTACAACACATTTCTTTTCTTTATTGATAATTAAAGGTATGTATCAAGTATGCAAGAGTTTTTAAAAATAGTGTATATTTTCTTATTTTGCAATAGAACTGCAGCATATTTGGAATACCAGTTTGTTTTTATTAGAATAAAATTGATAAAAAGGGTGACATTATAAAAATACAGTTTTTATTAGAAAAACTATACAATTTAATTATTTATCACTATCTCAAATAAAACAAAAGCCATGAACCTTTGAAAAAAAACAAAAGAATAACTAACAAACTACAACAAATTTTATCAAGTCACTTAAGTGCAGGTAATTTAAAATATAGTATTCCAAATGATATTCACATATTTTATAAACATACTGTAACCATATCTTAGAATACATTTTATCGACCATGTCCTTCTTTTCCACCTATTTCCTATTTTGTGTTCTTGAGCTCCATCTCAAATTATCATTACTAAAAAAAAAAAAAAACATTTAGTATTCCAAATTAACAACATCACCTCCACAACCTAAAGCCGCGTCCAGATCCATAAATATTTACGTTTGTGCGTTGGAAAATTCAAGATATCAAATTTGTTCCAAATTCAATGGGGATTTGGCTCAATTTTGTGCACAACCGTAACCTGTTTGTGAGCAGTTGCATCATTACATACAACGCACAACGTAAATATTTATTGATGTGCCTTTCTCTGTTCACAAATTTTTAATTATAGAATTGTTACAAAAATGCAAATAAATAAACTAAAAGGCCCTTAACAGTTTAAATAATTACACTAAATATTTTACGTATAACGGTAAAATATTATAATGGGTTGCATGCTTCTCAAAGTTTTCAAATCTGTATTCTTGTTCCGTCAGGGCTGATGGCAGAGATCTCCAAAATGGCGTCCTGTTTTAAATGCTTGATGAGCAAGTGTGTTTTACGACGGTATGTTTATATGAAAAAACCTAGATAACCTTATTAGTTTTCGATATCAGTATTCCAAATTACCTCAGTATCCCAAAAGTACTTTTGATTTCTCTAATAAAACGATAGAATAAACTTTAAAATTTGATTTGCTATGCTGAGCGTTTTACGATAAAGGATGTCCGGCAAGGTAAGGTCTGTCAGAACACTTGGGTTATTAGGTAAGCTAAAATAATGTTAAGACTTTAAATGTGATAAAATTTTAGGAGAATGAGGAGAATGGATATATTTTTTACCCCATCTTAGGTATATAAAAAAAAATCTTTCAAAAATAAGCTCAAAGGCGATCAGCTTTGTTAAGTCTTTCTGCTGTTATTTTAGCTCATCACCACCCTATTATTTACGACCTTACCTTTGCGGACACCCTGTTTAAACACTTATTTATATCTGCAGCCTCTGTTTTTTAACCGTCGCTACCTCATCAAAAAACAGTGTGACTTTGATATACAAGCACAATTTAAGCTTCTCCTTTACATTTATATCAGGCCCAACAAAATCTTTGCCTCCAGTTTAATAAAAACTTACTGTGATACCATCTTTAGCCTTATAAGTGGGAGGCTATATATAGATGGCATCAAAGAATACATGTTTATTAATTAATTAATTAATAAACCCACCTAACTCAGGTTTTTAATAAAACTGTATTAACATAATTAAAATATAGATGGCATCAAATTACATTTTTATTATTAAATTCTTATTAAACCACATATAACACACCAACTTTATAAAAAAAAACATTTAATAATCCCCTCTTTAGCCACCTGTTTTATAAGACTAAAATTAAGCATCCGTGTTTCCATCAGAAACTGAAGAGTTCGGTGGTTTCACAATTAAACTAACGATTTGTTAATAAAATAGTCCAAATCACTTGATAAATATAAAATAGCGGTGGTCCTAAAGTAAAGAGCTGAATAAATAAATAAAGAGGTTTTGTGTTTTCAATAAAAGATATAAGAAAATCTATGTACAAAATACGGAATGAAATATAAAAAAGAACTTTAAAAAAATAAATGTTCTATGTTAAGCAACAGTATACAAACATTCTTTAAGTCTTCTTCCCATGTAATGGGTTTATCAACCAAATGCTCATGGGTGGCTGAGTTTATGAAACTGAAAAAAACTATTTTATTATAATTGATATATATCGTTTATTATGGTAAAGCCATCCTGAATTTTGAAAAATCTATATACAATGTGATTAAATTTACGAATGCTGTAACAGTAACTCACAAACATAAATTTTTGCAGTTTTTTTAAAGTATATTTATTTGCGACAGTTATAGGCCAATATACCTGGAAAAACTGTTTAACAAAGTGCAGATAATTGTGAAAAGATCCGATAAGGAGATTGGTTCAATATCTTTAAGAGTTTTCCCTATCTACAACATATTAGTTTAAATATACGAATAGATTTAGAGACTTCTAGATGTAATTAAGCAGTTTGCGTCAATAATAAGTCCCAAATTTTTCCTAGGGCTAATGGTGGGTTTATCCTATAAGAAATAAATAATGTTATTGAGTGATTGCCAGTGGCCTTATTAAGCTCGGGAATTATTAATACCAGTTTTATTTAAATAGTGTGCCTTATATATAATTTAAGTTATTGCAAATCATGTTGACAGTGCCAATAACCTAAAAAAATGGAAAACATTTTTAACGTCGATTTACTCTTTTATTATTTTGTATTGTAGGAGTTTTGCTGATACAAATACATTTAAAAGGAAGTTTTAACTCATATTTTACTTAAAAACTTTTCGATTTTGTGTCGGCGGCCGTTCAGTTGAACGACAGTTCTGAAGTTAAAATAGGACCAAAATAAGGCACGACCTAAAACCAACATAAATGAAGCCAGGCACTATGCTAACAAAGAGTCCTTATCCTACCATGCATCTGTATCAGAGATGTCAATTAGACCGACCAGTTATTAGTGCCTGTGCTTATTTCACTGTGCAATAATTCTTTGTTATCATTAGAGAACATTTCCTTATTTTTCAAAATACCTAAAGCATTTAGTCTTTACACCACCATTTATTGTTAATCTAAATTATTTGTGATAACTCTGATATAGTTTTTAAATCATTACCTATTATTTACATGTTTAGATATACAATGTCCATTTAAGTTCGCACCATATGGAAATCTTTTTAATATTAATTTTACAGAAATAAAGTTAGTTTTATAAAGAGTTCTGCATGGCCTAAAACCCAAAATATAATCATTGGATATTAATTGTTTTTGGTTGCCTTAAATTATGTCAAATAATATGGTTACACATAAGAAGGCACTCTGGTTTCATAATATTAAAAATTATTTTAAAGAAAGAGATCTTCTCTATTCAAAAGTTGAATTCTAATGCAGAAAACGGTAATTAAAAAAAAACTTTTTAAATTATTTATGCGGTAACAGTAAAATTATTTTTTTACATTAGTGCATACTCATATACTATTTCGAAATAAATTGTAAGAACTATAAACGAAAATTGACGTATCGGTATTATCAAAAACAGAAAATATATATGTATTTTTGAAAATGTAAACTAGTTTGCATATTTAAATCTTCTTTTTGTTCCTAAAACATTTTTCTTTTAATAAAAGTTTTCTAATATTATAACAAAATAGTCTTTATAGTTAAAAATCAATTTTTGATATACCTCGTATATCACTACAAAAAATTACTATTTGATAATTGCATTTTGGGTTTTAAACCATGCAGACCTTTTTATGAGGAACAACTTTTTTTGTAAAATTATTAATAATAAAGTTTTCCATATGGTGCGAACTTAAGCAGACACGCTGTATATGTAACCATATAAATACATTACAACCTAAAAACTATATCACAATATATTTTATTTAATTACATTTTAAATCCAGATATACCAGCATTTTGTAAATAATAAATTATTTAATTAAAAAATTATTTATTATAAAATAATTAAATATTATTAAAACATTTCATTTTTTTTTTTTTTTGGCAAAATCACACATTATTTGTATTTTAAGGTTTCAAAAGCTGAAAAACACCATTTTTAATAATTTTACTACACTTTATTAATTTTCTTAAAAAATATTACCTACATACAAAATGCTGGTATGTCTGGATTTAAACCGCGGTCCAATATATTGATTTAAATAAAGTTTACCTTTTTTGTAGAAAAAAGATAAAGGAATTAAACGATCAAAGCAAAATGTCAAATTTGTCACCCGTGTCAAAAATCCATCCACAAAATAAAAAAGATTATTGCCCTGTATAATTACGATTTATTGAACAGCCGTTTACCTATAGAAAGAAGCAGCACCTAAATAATATTAATACATTTTTATTATTTTATTTTAAATTTAAAGGTCAAATGTTACCCTAACGAAGGGTGATAGAACTTTTTTTTAGTACTTGGCTTACTCTATTAGCCCCATCATTATCACCACCTTTCCGGACACCCTGTATACAGGCGATTTCATTAAGGGTGGATATCTTGGAAAGTAATAGTCGTAGGACATAAGGAAAAATATGTTTCGGCAAAATCGACTATAAGAAACCGCTAGTCCTAAAAATACCACTATGGGGCATAACGGCCATAATAATGTTTAAAAACATATTTTTCTTTTTAACAATCAACCACTACTAGTTAAAAAAAAGTATATTACCTTATTGCTATTAGAACTCTGCAAATTTTTGGTTTATTATTTCTTTCTTGTAGCACCTAAAATAAGGACTGTAGGAAAGGGTAAAGTTTTACTGATTAATATGCTTATAATTTTAGTTTGCCCCAACAGAACTTCCCTTTTTTTTAAATGAAATGAAAAGAAAAAAAAACTATTTTATTTACGAAAACCCAAATAAATCTGCAACAAAACAAAAGCAAAAACTGCATATTATTATCTTTATTTGTTCAAAAGTTTTTTTACTAAATTTGTTAAAAAAAAACAATTAAATTTTTAAATTTTTGTAATCAAGCGTGTCATGACAAAACAACCATATTTTTAAACTTTATTTTAATTACAATTTAAATAGCATTTTAACAAAATTGACATTATTAAATTGATTTGAAAAACTTGAGTAATTTCAAATAGGTATCAATAAAGGAGTAAACGTCCTTGTTTGTGTCCTCGGTAGTGTTAATATTGCTATTATTTCTGTTAATTACATTATTATAATAATAATTATTATAAATATTTTTATGGGTATTTTTATTTTTATGATTGATAAAACTAAAAGTAAAACAAAGTTTAAAAACATGTTTGTTTTGTCATGGCACCCTTGATATCAAACATATCAGCAAAGGTGACTTTTTAAAACAAAACCAAGTTTGTTTAATCCTGTTAGGGCAAAATAAAATTATGAGCTTTTTAATCAGTAAAACTTCACCCATCCCTTAAGTCATTATTTTACGCTTTAAAAGAAAAAATAATAAACCATAAAAAAGCAGAATTCCAGAAGAAATTCCTTGGTAATATTGTTTTTCTAACTTATACCTGGTGATTTATAGGAAAAATATATTTTTATATATGATTATAGCTGTTACTAAAGATATGCTCTATATTGGCTAGGCGGATTCATTTATTCAATGGCCTTTTTTCTTGGGTTCACTCCAAAAGTCAATTTAAAAAAATATGGGATCGCCTTGGTCCCAGTCCCGGGGTATAACGAGCTGACCCTGTTTAACCCTATTGACCCCTATGAACTGGCCGATGGCCTAAAACAAAATACATTTCCGGACTATTTAAATTCAACGAAAAGGAAATACATTTAATATCCGAAAAATCCTTAAAACACAAAACACTATTAGATCTCAATTATTAAGAACGACACAAGTTATAAAATACAAAAAATATATTTTTAAAATACCTTTTAAATGCAATAAGTTTTATATAGGTGAAAGTTGTAGACCATTAGCTAAACGCATAAAAGAACAGAGATCATACCTTATTATTACCCTATTATTTTATAAATCAAAAATCTTTTACCACGCATTTGATAACAGTCATAGAATAAACTAAAATGATTCGAGTGTTTTAGAAAAGAAACCAAATTATTTAGAATAAAATGATCTTTTAAAATATCCCAACAAGCCACCCTCGTTTCATAAAAAAGGAGTTTTAATAATAAATAGGATTTTGCAACTTTGATGATGAGATAGGACAGTTAAATTCAGTTTTTCATAACTTAAAATAAACCGTTAAAAAATAATTTTTTGACAGCAGGAATGTCAAAAAATGACATGTAAGGCGTCCTTGTATTTAGAATTTCATAATCTATCGAAATAAGACAAAATACCAGTAAAGTCATTAAAATTTAAAAGTAGCAGTAATTTTTGGCCAAAACATAGGTAATTAAAACAAGCAAATAGATCATTCAATCCACAATTATGTCAAATTTTATTTTTTAATCTTAAAAGGTAAATAGGTTTTAGAGGGAACCACCTGTAAGAAAAACCTGGTATAAAATTTGATTTTCTCTTTCATGTTAGAATTTTTTAAAAAAGGCTTGGGAAATTTAAACTTGACCAATAATACAGCATAGCACAAAGGATCAAAATTTTTGAATTTTATTTTTTCACGACCATTAAAAAAATTCTGCTTTTTTATTCGTTACCATGAAGCCAAAGTACTTCATTCTAGTACACTACATAAAGTGTAAAAAGTAACTTTTTCTAACATTGTAAAGCTTTTTTACACTTTGAATTAGTGTTTTGATTTAGTGCCCACTACAATTAACTTAAATATCAATTTATGCAATGTAACAGTAGACGCGACATCAACTAAACCAAACGGTCAAGTTATCTTTGATTTTGTCATTATATCTTTAAGTTCATGTGTCACTAGTTTAAAAATTTGACAGTTTGCAAATAAATTACTTAGAAAATTAAAAATAATAGTAATAATGAGTTTAAATGACTACGAAATTGAAAAGGAATTTATACGGTTTTAGTATTATTTCTACAAAAAGAAAGTACATTCAATTTTTGAAATTTAAATAATAAAAGTATAGTTATGAAGAGAGTAATTGTTCCTTTAAAAATAAGGCGGCTGTGATTTTATGTTTGCAATATAATGACTGTGCTGCAAAAATTACACATGGATAAAGTGTTTTTTTTTACTCATGAGAACTTTTTATTCGTAAAAAAGTATTATTTTATGCACTTGTTACATGAATTACTATTTTTACACGGAAACTCAGTTATTCTGACGAAGTGGATGTATCAGGGAATACGGGTTGGGCCCTCAGCGCCAAAAATCTATTGGACGGAATGTGCAATGTGCCCGAATTTTTTTAAAAGATCTCAACAAAAAGTTAAAGTAACGAAGCGGCTGGTTGTTCGCGCTAACGATCCAACCCGTGTATTAAAATGTTGGTGACATATCCGTTGCGCCAGAATAACTGACTTTATGTTTAAAAATAAAATTTTATTATTTTGGTACTTTGTGCTATGGTGTATCGCCCTATTTTAAATTTCTTATGCCTTTGTTACAAACAAAAAAAAATTAAATTATATATGAAAAAGTTGTAAATCATTTTCATCATAACGTTTATTTTGCGCCACCCTGTGAAATATATCGCTATAGAAGCAATATTGCTGATCTTTTTACATATTGTCTGGAGCGTAGTTTTGCTTCTCTTTTTTGTTTTTATTTTTAGAAAACATACTGCAAGAGTTTTAAAAAAATAATTAAAGGGCCCCACCGTACGTTCTTTCTCATTTCACTTGAGTACATAAGATAAGAAAATCGATGTCTTATTATAAATGCATATCGATGAAACCTCGACAAGGGAGGGTCGCATCATTTCCGATGGAAAATAAAAGGGTCAATAATGTTTGCTTCCAGTTCTCCCATAAATTGTTTGCATAGAGATATATTGGTTGTTGCATTTAATGATACAACAATAAAACGCGTGTTAAATTAAATTCATTGTCATGAGACTTTAAAAATAAAAAGCAAAATATTTGAGCTAAATATTTGTTGTGTAGTGGTTTGGCGGATTCATTTATTTTTGATTGGATTTTTGTCAGATAATAGTTATACTTTAAATGTAGCTAAATAAAAACCAAATTCTTTAGCATTTATTCATATTTTTTAACAAAACATAATCAATATATAAAAAGGTACTTTACCATTTTATTTAGTAATTTTAAACATTAAGCCGCGTACAGACGTGTGTAATGCAACGTAACATGTAATGCACCAAGAGCTCTTAATGTCGTTGCTGCAACCTTCTTTGCAAATAGACTTACCAACATTTAAAACGAACCTGTAGACCAACGAGGTTGTAGCGCATTTTTATTTTAACATATAACTTGGCTGAAAAAAATGAAAAACCAGAAGATAACGTTGCTGGTAGAAAACGTAGCTAATAAATAAAAGAAAAGGTTTTACAAAATTGATTTTTTTAATGCTTTCAATTAATTAATAGTATATTGTGTAACAAGTCTTGAAAGAGGCTCTTTGCACACGGGGGTGATAGTTTATCGGTACGAGCCGTAGGCCAGTGCCGTAAGTCACACGAGTATGCAATGAGGTGATTTCAAACGTGTTGCACACTATACTTTTATTCGACTGCACATAACAACCACAACAACAAAAAATTAAAATTTGTTGTTACTTTGTTTAATTTTTTAAAAATATTATTTAATTACCAGGTAGTATATAAATAGTTTTATCAGTTGCGACTTGCATATTTTTACTTATTGGTACAGGTGAATAAAGTTAAGCAAATGCTTATACTTTAGAATTGTCTTTATTTACCTCATGCAAATGTGTATTTTTATTTCTTATTATTCCGAATAAAAGCATTTGCTTAGCTTTACTCACCTGGCCCATTGTTTTGCTTTTGCAAATTCACTCAACTATAAAATATATATATATAAAAAAGTATATTTGCAATGCCGTTTTGTAGCAAAATAAATGTAAATTAGGGCTTTTTAATAAGAATTGCAAATACGTGCAATTATTTTAAAAGCAGATCGTTTACGGTTTCAAGGCAAGAAAAAAGTAGTAATAAAACTAATTATAAATGCTTTTGACATCCAAGTTCCTAATGATTATAAAGTTATGAGTACAATTGGGTAAATTTAAAAAATTAATTAAAGTTTTTTTATTATTTATTGTACCAGAAGAACAGTTTTGGATTTACACCCCTTTAAATTTCTATTAGTTTACAAAATTAACAAAAATATTATTTTATTAAGTTGCTTTTGCAGTTTTCTAATCAGTTGTCAAATTTTTATTATCTGTAAAGATATATAGGTTAGGACAAAAAGCATAAAATTTTTAAATAAAATGCCAACTAAATTAAATTACCATTAAATAGATTATTTAAAGAGCTTTACAAAAATACTACATTAAATAATACGTCTATCTTTATTAGTTTTAGATATAGTAATTTTGTACCCTAAGCCCGCTGCACTGTCCGCCGACTTGCTTAAAATGCTCCTTATGTTTTAAGTCTTAAGGTCAGGCTCCACATAACCGCACCGAGGTCGTTTTCACGGTAAAAAAAAGTGGGGCAAATTATTTCGGAAAAACTTAAAAGTACTTTTTATTCCCTTAAAAATATACAAAGGACTTTTGTCAAGCTTAGTCTATTATTTTATGTATGTATTGTATATTATCCCCTTGTTTAAATAAAACAGCTATTCCTACTTAGCTCTGTTCCCTTTTTCCAAACTTTAAGTGTAGTATAGGTGAACAACACCCGCATCGTAGCACGACCATGTCTTGTACGGTCTGAAACATGCCCAGCAAATAAAATCTTACTTGGATCGGATATCACCGATGTTTCCCGATCCAAGCTTTGAGTTTACGGGCGTCACCTTTTATTTCAGTTCATTACGTATAAAAATTAAAACTTAGTTGTCAAAGGTTAGTTGTAAATATTTAAAAGTGTAAATTAATTTTTTTGGTCTATTTTTTAAATAATATGTGAGTAAAACTTACAAATACATTGTTATTTTTTGTTTAATAAGTTTTTTTATTTATTTATCATTTAAGAATTTAAATAAACCATGTTTGTTTACTTGTTAAAATGCGGTGCGGGGTATGTAGTCGGGCACGCAGCGGTGATACTAGGCCTACGGCATTTTATTACAACGGTACATTTCAAAACCGAGACACGGCCGTGCAACGGTGCAGGATTCGGTGTAGTTACATGTGGCCAAACCTTAAAACTGTGTTACTTTATTTGTAAATTTTTAATTTATGATCAGGTGTAATTTAAAACGTGGTATATTTGACCTTTAATATTGCAGTTTTATTAAGTACAAAATTATTGCACCGCGACGGGGTGCGAGCGTTGTGTCATATGAATCATGGAATCACTTGACGACATTTTTCTTAACAATAAAAATCATTAAGAAATACAGGAAGTTTGCGGGACAGCATATTGCGTTGTAACTGTGCATTTCTGATTTGACCAGCACGTTACGTCCATGCCCTGCTTTTTCCCCGTCCCGCTTACTTCTTGCCGGCAGCCATGCCGCGCTTATGTCCCGCTACTGTTCCATCTTTGCTCGCTGTTTTCCGAAAGCTTAAAGCAGTGATTTTTATCTAAATTATTATTTTTAAGTTTACAAAATTCTATCTCTGTCAAACTTTTGAAAAATAAAGGCAAACTAATATCTTAAAAATTATTTTTTAAATTTTCTAACAACTGCGTAAAGTAATGAAGCAGTTAGATGACGCAAAGCGGAGATCGGATAAGGCCCGATAATATTTTAAGGTAAAACACATTAAGCGTATCCTTTCTTCTCTTAACACCAAGAAATCGTCTGGGCTAGATGGAATACCAGCAATCGTTTTAAAAAAATGTGCTCCTGAACTTGCACCTATTTTAACCAGGCTCTTTCAATTTCTTATGACACGGGTATATTTCCAGACAGCTGGAGAGCTGCACGTGTCCAGCCTATTCCCAGAAAGGATCTAAATCTCTTCCATCCAACTATAGACCCATTTCACTCCTCTCAATGCTTTGTAAAGTAATGGAGAAATCCATTAACTCGCAAATTCTTAGGTACTTAGAAAAACATAAAATTTTACATGACAGGCAATACGGATTTCGTCACAAGAGATCTACAGCAGATCTTCTTTCCTTCGTTTCACACAACTGGAACAAGTCTCTTGAGTTTCTAGGTGAGTCCCAGATCGTTGCTCTTGATATATCTAAAGCTTTCGACCAAGTCTGGCATGACGCACTTCTTAATAAACTTCCCTCCTACGGTCTTCCAACTAAACTCTGCTCTTGGCTCTCCAGTTATCTTTCTAATCGACGTATATCAGTCATTGTTGATGGCCACTCTTCAAGCTTTCACGAAATTAATGCTGGAGTGCCTCAGGGTTCAGTACTAGCACCAACTTTGTTTCTTCTTCACATCAACGACCTTCTTTCTTCCACAACCAATCCCATTCATAGTTATGCTGACGATAGTACCCTTCACTCCACTTTTCAGGTTCCCAAACCAATCTCTCAACCCGACTTGGAAAGCAAACGCAGAGCGATGCAGATATCTCTTTCACAGGATCTCAATTTGATATTGGATTGGGGCGCCAAAAATCTCGTTCAATTTAATGCATCCAAAACACAATCGTGTTCCTTGTCGCGAAAAAATCATCAAACACTCATCCTTTGCTTATGAGTGGCCAGGTTTTGCAGAGCGGGGACACATTTAACCTTGTGGGCATCACATTTGAGAATAACCTTAACTGGCATAAACACATTGTATCTATAGCCACCGCGGCTTCAAAAAGCTTGGATTTCTTTTCCGAGCCAAAAGTATTTTTCTCCTTCCAATTTATACACTTTGTATGTGTCCCAAATTCGACCCTCTCTGGAATATTGTTCTCATGTCTGGGGAATGGCATCCCCTACAACCCTCAGCATTCTTGATGCCATTCAAAGAAGGGCTGTTCGTCTTATTAATGATCCTTTACTTACTCAAAGACTTCCTTCTCTTGCTCATCGTCGAGCTGTGGGAGATCTATCGCTCTTCTATAGATACTTTTACGGCTTCTGCTCCGACGAATTGTCCAGTATAGTCCCTCCTCTTGCAGTTCCCAACAGAGAAACTCGTGGTGCCGCGCGTATGCATCCCCATACAGTTCAATTGGACAGGCCCCGAACTTCCCATTTCGTTCGTTCTTTTATCCCTAGAGTTTCTAGACTGTGGAACCTGCTGCCAGCGGAGGTCTTTCCTTCCCCAAATCTTCAAGTTTTTAAGTCCCGTGTTAACAAACTTCCTCTTACCCTGCTTAAGACACCCACGGTACGTTAGTATTTAGGCTTTTAGCCTTCGTGGTTTGTCCAAGATAAAAAAATATCCCTTTTGTGTGCAAAAATATGAGGGGATAGGAATTTTTAACGGGAGTCATAGCAAATTATAAAAAGTTAAGTGATTATAAACAAAGGCAAAAAGACTGCAGGTGGCTTCCTTTACATCTTACAACAGAAACGTTAGCAAATTTTCATTTTCTTACCCTGAAAAACACCTTAAGTCTGATCTTTAAAAACCAAATTGTAAATATTAGAAATAATTAATAGTTTAAAAAAACTAAAAACACGCTTTTATATGCAACCGAACTAAAAATTAGAAAATAATTTTTCATTAAAAAAAATATTGTCATTTCATAGTAAAAAGCGTGGGGTGCATTTTACTATTTTTTCATAACTTTTCCATCATAGATATTTGCAAATATAATAATTATAACATTTAATATATTTATCACCCCACGCTTTTTACTATGAAATGACAATATTTTTTTAATGAAAAATTATTTTCTAATTTTAGTTCGGTTGCATATAAAAGCGTGTTTTTTAGTTTTTTTAAACTATTAATTATTTTTCATTTTTAGTTTCTGCTACTCTTGACAAAATGGCGAAAAATTTTTTTAATGAACAAGAGTGGCAAATTTTAAAATTTTTCCAACAGATTGCAACTCACTAAAAATTTCTTCTTCATTAAGTAGCAAAGTTTGAAATTTTGCCAACAGATGGCAATCCAGGCAATGTTTGGACCGTTGCCAATATATTGCAACCCACTAAAAAATTTCTTCTTCATTTAATAGCAAAGTTTGAAATGTTGCCAACAGGTGGCAACCTAGGTGTTGTTTTTATATTTTTATAATATAAAGGAAAATTTTTTTCCTGGCGATCCAAAAAAAGAATGTTAATTTTTATTAATTGCACATTATGTATTATGTATACATTACATAATGTAATTTTTATTATGGAATCCTTGAACTAATGGTGCAACTAACCCTATATTTTTATTGTTCATAAAAATTGAACACCCATGGTGCAACTAACCAAATTGTGTAAAAACTAAAAATTTCTTCTTCATTTAATAGCAAAGTTTGAAATGTTGCCAACAGATGGCATCCTAGGTGTTGTTTTTATAATATAATGGAATTTTTTCCTGGCGATTCAAAAAAAGATAACGGGATACTGTTTTAAATTATTGCATCTTCATCGGTCCTTGACACGTGTGCAAAGTTTCAAAGAAATCGAATAGCTGGAAGTTGGTTAAAATTAGGCTCAAAGATTCCGTTACATAGATAGATAGATAGATAGTTACAACCCAAGTTAATAAAAGCGGAAAGTAACTTTCCCACACTTAACTGCTTAATCGGCAGTTTGCTTGCGGGAAAGTATAACTTTCCGCACTTGATAGGATAATAATTCTTTTCTGTTAGTGTCGTAAAAAGTAAAAACATATTTTTATTTTTATTCTAATATGTCTCATCGTTAAATAGTATTTGTCTATCAGTCCTGACGTTTATTTGTTAACACTCTAATAACCACATACATTTTCTAACGTGAAATTAAGTGCAATAAGTTTTACTTTGCGCACTTAAACGTTTGTGCAAAGTAACTGCTTTGCGCACGCGAGTAAAACAAGTTTTTTCGCAAAACTGGTTAATATATGTATGGCATGAAGCAAGAAGTATTTGCTTATAATTTTACTCAAAGAACTATATTTTTAAATATCAAAAAGGAAACTTAAAAAGACAAGTTGGTAAAATCTTCCTTTAAACCGGTAATCCACACAAGTGCTAAAACACAAAAATTTGCATTTTTTAGCCATACAACACAAACAAAAATTTGTCGTAAGATACTTCTAAAGCAAATAAATCAGACATGTTAGTTATTTTGTTGCTTCGGTACTAGTTTTAATTTTTTAAATAATAAATTGACTTTAAAACACTAAAAGCCATGAAAAAATAAAGTGAAACCCTTTAATATGAGGTATGACTTTACTTCCTGTCACATTTAAACTTTTTACGTTTGTCCTTGTGGGGGTGAGGGGATAACTCTGAACAAGTAATTGTTTATAAAAATGTTTTAGATTTGTTTTAAATGTGTACAAATTACAAAATTTTATAAAATTTCTTGTTATAATTATAACTATGTACTGCACTACATTTTGTGAGCAGTTCATACAAAATAAATTTTTATCCAGATTGTAACATGCTATTTTTAAAGATTACGAATATATCTTTGTGTACAATTTACTGTATATTCTTTTATATGAAGATGTTTCTTGCCGGAATAGTATCTTTAAATTTTTGATTTACATTTAAAGTTTAGTATGACAAAATCAAATAAATCCCAGCTGCGATTTAAATCCACAAATTCTATTTTTAAAATTTACTATCTGTATGCAGTAGTGCCGCAATAGGTTTTTAAATTAAATTTCCTGTCATATAAATAGATACCATCTGAGTTTAACTCAGGATCTACTAAAGGTAGATGATATGAATTATACCACATTTAAAAAATATAAAAATGGGTTTAAAAAATATTTTTATGAAGAACTTCCAATTTATTACTTATCTTTAAGGTAAATACCAAAAGTTTAAAATTTGTATTTTTTATTTAACTAAATTTGTTGGTTTAATTTCTTTTAAGGTATAAGGACTTTCTTAAAGAATATGGCTGCAAATAATTTACATCCCGCTTAAATGTGTTAAAAGAATAATAATAAAGGGTAATAAACTACCATAGTAAAATAAGGACCCAAAATAATATTTTTGTTAAAAAAAACTAAAGAAACTTTTAATTTGTTTTGTTTTATTAAATCTTTTGTTTATTGATTATAATTATTTGCCTTTTTCTGGGCCTTCTTTTTTAAGCATAATTTCAATAAAAGAGGAGCCCACGATGCGAAATAAAGGTTTACTCGGGCATCATAGAGACTTATTGAATTGCAAAGCTTGAAGATAGAAAGAAAATAATGGTATATAATAATGTATACCTTTTCATCGGTGGGGGTAGGCTTGTGAAAATTGTTTGGAGCGTATCGAAATATACGTATATTTTTCGTGATCTTTCAATTTTTTCTTTAAAAAAAAAATAGCTACGTTTAAGAAAGTCAAAATGACATTTTTTTACAACTTTGTAGCCCTCCGCTTTTTTAAGTCACTCTCAAATTGTCAGATTAATTTAACTTACACTGTTTAGCATGTAATTAACTCACCCTATTTTAATCTGACGCGCTCGAAAAGTTTTGATGGATATATTTTTGTTTTTTAAGATCGGTCCTGTATACTGAGCTCATATTTGGTGGAGGCACTTAACTAGGTACAACGTATACTCCGGTATAATAATCTGCCACGCTGTAAAACTTTTAACTTTTTTCTCGAAAAAATATACACACAAGTTTTTAACAGCAATATACACACAAAAAAATAATTACCTTATTTTTAAATAATAAAAAATCCGAACACTCGGATCCTTTGTTTTGGGCATAATTATAAATTCATATGTCGATACCGCACCCTGTCACAAATTCTTCGCTACTATAAAGAAAGCAGCGCGTAGCAGCCTCCGCTTACTTTCCGTAAAGTATTGTGGTCCTACATGTGGTACTACAATATATTTTGTCGGGATTTTTAAATGTACAGGTACCTTAATTTCTTTAAATATGAAATTCCATGTTATAGATTTATTAATATTTTAGTTTTGTACTCTCATTGCCTTTATTTTGTAATTGATACACGACGTTTCGGATAGTATGTATCTCGGACCGTTTATAAGTGATAATTAAAACCACTTAAAAATTATCAATAATTGACTTGCTTAATAAATTCTTCCTGTTAAAAATTTCAGCGGATTTTTAATTTTTCTCTTTTTCAGTGAATTTTTTTATTTTTTCTGTAAAATTATTAGGACTTAAGTAACTGGATGAAAGAAAACTTTAATGAAAAGTAATACCGGTTTTAGAAACAAAACAGCAGCAATCAGACCAATATTAGTCAAAGTTAAAATTAATCAGTAGCTTTCAGAAACCTGAAAAAGCATCAATTTATTAAAATTTGTAAAGCAGACAAAGAAAACACCACATTATTCATGGATGCAATAGCCTATAATAAAAAAATTAAAGGCGTTCTTTAGAAAGGCAAATATATATTAAATAATCAAAATGTCAAGTTCTCTTTAAAGAAAAAAATGTATAGAATACAAGAAAAACATACAATCTTTCTATTACATAAAACCAGAAGAGTTCTTACACCGAACAATATAAACTTTTACATTATTATGGACTACACAAATTTACAAAAAGAAAAACATTAAGACAAATTACACTAGCTCTAGGAATGCACCCCCAACTGCCTAAGAAAAATACCCTTTAGACATATTCAAAGCATTGGTCGGTAAGCCTATATTGCTTTTAAAATTTTAATTCATTTTGTTGATATTCTTAAAATCATAAAAATTGGACCATACGATATCTTAGTAAGTTTCGATATGGAAAGTTTATACTGGGTGACAACGGACAACATAATTTATTACTTTCCAGCATTTTATTTCCTTCAGTGAAATGGTACACCTTTAAAATTAAAAGTGTTATAATGTGTCATGAGATGCAAATTTTGAATATAAGTGTTCCTGCCTATTACTTTCGGTTTAACCAAAAGGTATAAGAACTTTAAGATTTTAAAGGTAACACCTTGTATATTTTTTAAATTTAAATTTTACAAGTCATTTCTGACATAAAAAACCTTCGTATACTCATAATCTATTTCTTTTAGTTTTAAAGAAAACGGAGTATAAAGAGGTTTAAATGACCTTACAGTTTCGTGAATGTTGTGTCGTCGTCTGGATCTTTTCAAACGACGTTTTCTCTAAAACTAAAAAGATGGGTTATGGGTATATTTATGGGTTTTATATACCTTGATTAATTTAAATTCTAAAAATATAACGATGTTCCATTAAAATTATTGGAGTAACCATATTTAGAGAATCAAATTTAAAAGCACTTTCGGTTAAACAGGAAGTAGTATTATAATGATCCTTAGTTAAAATGTGTGTAATGTATATTTGTTTTCTATAAAAATGCATATTGTGCTGTCATTTGGACATTTTAAAAAGCTATTGTCTTTGAAACATAAAAAATGTGACGGTAATGATATACATATTTAATGTTTTATATCAGGAATGACATGGTAGAATTCAAATCCTAAAAAATAAACAGGGTATTCAATTGAAAGTATTAAAGTTTGTATCACCTCCGGTTAAACCGGAAGTAATACGCAGATGCCAGTAAATCTAAAATCGGCATCCAGTAATACAATATACCGTCCCCAAATTTAAAATCTATACGGTTGCATTAAAGGAAAATTAATGGCTGGATATTTTTTCGTTATCACCGGGTATACAAATATACTTGTAAAAAAATCTTTAAACATAATTTAAGGTAAACTTTGAGAGGATGACACGTTACCAGAACGCACCATACTGCCACTGAATGAAGTGATAAAGAACTCGGGGCTATATCTTGGTGGTTCCTACTTTCAAGTAAAAGATGAGTCCTTTGCACAAGATGGTAGTTTACCTATAGGTTTATTGCTCTCTTCAGTGGTGGCAAACATTTATATGGAATTTTTTGAGGAGGAAGCAAAAAAACTGCACCACTTAAACTAAAAGTTTGGCTAAGGTATCCTGACAATACTTTTGTTGTGTGGGTAGATAATGATAAAGAACTGCAAGGTTATTAAAATATTTAAATGAAGCTCGACCTAGTATTAACTTCAAAATGGAAAAAGAATACAACTCGGCTTTGTCTTTCCTAAACAAACCTCTTTTAGGAGAATTTTAACAAAGGCGAGAATAAACAATCATTTTTCAAGTAACAACGGTATCTGCCAAACTACCTGTAAATATGGTGAATTATACAATCAGACCATTAAATTTAGAATAAAAAAAAACATTCGAAATGAGAAAAAACGTTGAGGTCAGGGGTGGTCGAAAATGCATGATCAAAACAACACCACATAAAGCGGTCAAAGGCAAAAATTATTTTTAAAAAAGATCACTAGAAAAGAAAATTTAAAGAAGCTGCTCTTGGCCTAAAATTAGTAGTAAAAAGACAGGCGGTCATCAGTTCTGTCTCACTTTGAATTATTCCCCTTTTTTTGCACGCACACTTTTTAAGAAAGAAATAGTTAATTCCGTCTTTATTTGTTTAATGACGCTTGTGGCTTCTTTGTAACTGGGTAGTTGTCTTATTTTAAAAAATAAAAATGACTACACATAACCTCACCGAGCTCAAATGATGTTAAGAATTAAAAATTAGTTTCAAATATGCAATTTTGTTCATTTCTAAAAAGAATTTTTTTCTGCGATAATGGTAAAAATTGGGGTTTGTACATTAGTGCACTATATTTCATGATTGTAATTGTCATAGGACAGTTTAAAATCAACTTTTTAAATTATCTGTTATTAAAACAAGAAGAATGTACAATGCACTAATGTACAAACTTAAATTTTCTCGATTTTCGGAGAGAAAAAACCTTTATTTTTTAACTAAATAAAAATGCATATTTAGAAGTAATTCTAATTTCAAACATCTTTTCTATATAACAATTGGCGATATTAACAAAAATACAGGTACTTTACTGTTGAGCAAAAATTACATTTTTGGCCAAACCTTGTACATGACTGACACAATATGATTTTTGCGCCGCCAACTTACGTAGACACGCTGTATGTATATCATTAACTTAATTAATCTTATTTAAAAATTTAAAAACTCCATCAAACGACCGAATTATCAATAACACATTTATTTTGTACTGCTTAATACATCCAAAATCTACTACCCAAGTCCTGATATTTTTTTATACGAGACCCAGCAACAACCAAAACTTCTATCTTACAAAACTAAGTAAGTCCAGCATACCAACTCTACGGCTAGATAAATTGTTTAATATATTTTAAATAAATCAGGTACTGCGATTTAATTAAATGTTTTTTTTCTTGGTCTAGGTATTCCGAGACTATGTAGTTTACTAACTATGCTTTCTAAGTTCCCTTAATCAATCCTTTTTTTATCCGTGATCGTTAATAAATTCATGTTTTTCCGAAATTTAAAATCCATGTGCGAAGTTCCTGCAAGCCCAACCTAAAAATTTTATATAAAGTATTTCCTTATGTTGTTAAGTAAACTTAAGCAGCGGTATTCTTAGACGAAAACTAGAAAAATATTTTCGGAAGTTTTTATTACTTCTTTGGAAAATGGTAAGTTTAATATTAAGTCGCCGCGCCTCTTTCTACATTTCACAAGCAAGACACACGGCTGAGTTGCGTTGTGAACTCCTTGCGGTTATGTGTGGCCAGATCTAATTTTTAGAAGTCGTTTTATTTATTTAAAAACGGTTGAAGATATATACCATCCAAAGCGCCGGCGCCATGTGTCATTTAAAATTGACACAACGAAAGTCCAGGATAGTAGTATTATTCAATCACCTTGTATAGAAACACGTACCTTCGTTTTTATACCTTTTTTAACAATGAAACGTAACTATGGTTACAACGACAAAATCTTCAGTTGTCAATGTCTCGAAGTTTACAGCACCAAAGTCGACTCTATACTAATCCTTCAAAGGTTTTCTGTCGCCCTTTTATAGCAATGTGAAAGAGTAAAAAATGATTTAGAATTTTGGAGAAATGTCGCGAAAATTTCATAGTACAGGATGGCATGAAAGCTCTCAATGGATAATTCGGGCGTTTTCGGAAACCTTCGAAAGTGAT
Source organism: Listronotus bonariensis (assembly GCA_014170235.1). Classification (NCBI taxonomy): domain Eukaryota; kingdom Metazoa; phylum Arthropoda; class Insecta; order Coleoptera; family Curculionidae; genus Listronotus; species Listronotus bonariensis. The sequence continues at coordinate 276,709 of JACEGR010000051.1, read as the reverse complement.
GAAAGAACTTGAAAAAATAAAGGTAAATTATTTTAATAAATTAACAAACTAAATTAAAGAATCCTAACTCTCTAAAATTCTTTAACATAAACACATTGTTTTGAAAGTCTTTGCAAATAATAATAAAATAATAATAATAAAAACACAATGAAACCTAAATGTTATAACAGGTTGGAGAAAAACATTAAACTCTAAAAATCTAGAATTTTCTACTTATAACTTATATGGTAATATAAGTAGTAATTATATACTGGATGCAGGTAGATTTTAGTAGTGGGCATTTTAAGTTTTTTAATTTTTTCCTATATTTTTAATAAATTTATTGATAGTATTTAGTTCAAATACTTTTTGTTTGTTGTTTTTTACAAAATAAAATTTAGAGGTAATATTATAATACCAACCTAAGGATATTTCAAGCAAATAAAGTAATTTTTTAAAATTTGGTGGATATTTTGCAACATGTACTTTAATGTAATCATGTTACAAAAAAGGATACTTGGCAATAATTATTAGCAACCTAGGTACAAACAGGAAACAAGTGATAGCGCTTCCAGGAATTCAAGCATGAACAATAACGATGTTTCAGCTAGATTAAATCTGCCCCTCCGAAAATATAGCTTTATATTGGCAAGACGAATGTTTGAATCAAAGCCTGGATTTAGGGTAACGCTATTTGTTACAGACCTGGATTAACGTAAAGCCATTAAAATCAAAGGGAGTCCTAAAGCATTTGAATGGAAATTGACTACATATATAACGACATCTTTGACCTTATTTACTTCTGGATTAAAAGGTTGGTAAAAAAATAAGCGGTTGAGTAAGTAAGCTTGGTATCACCGATAAAAATTAAAATTTTATAACCTTGCTTGTTTCAGAAAGCAGTAATAAAATATTTTAATAAGTATATTAACTTTTTACTAGATGTGTCTGGTTATTAAACCTTTAGAAGAAGACATGACTAACACATTACCTATAAGGTTAACCAGCGAAACGTGGTTATTCTTAAATATATTTTATTTTTATTAAAAAAATTTATATAAGACCCTTAAATGCATCGTGTTACCTCTAAGCAACATTATTTATTTTAAGACGTATTTTCCACGTAAATTGCGTCGAACTGTACTGCATGTTGTATTCAATAAGTCACATATTAGTCAAAGCATTATTTACGTACAGAATTATTTAGTTAACAAGTACATCGTCCCTAAATTAGCTGATTTTAGCAGTTGCCGCCGAAGATAACTGACGTTATTTTTTACGCTCAGTTCGGTTTGAAAAAATATATATTTTTAAGAAGTATAAAATTAAGTATTAAGGATTGTAATAATGAAAGCTTTAAATTTACAATATTTGCAAAAAAAATATGTTAAAGTTTCTTTTGTTGCTTATAAGCAACATTATGAGTTCGGAGAACAATTGTTGGTATTTTTTTTTAAATTAATATTGTTATGATTTTTCAGAAAACATTAAATTACATAAATAGTATCACTATTTAAAACAAAAAAAATTGTTCTTTCTTTTTCTTAAAAATGACGAAACCCCTACTAAAATTAGAATAGCGTGTCTTCTTAAGAGTTGCTGACCGAGCAGTTTGAAACAAGGAATTGCAGAAGAAACAAAAAAAGGTGACTCATTTTATATGTGCCTCAGAAGGAAATTGAACCTGATTAACTGGCCTGTTTTTGAAAGTGGAAAAATAAAATGCAAAGGGGTATATCTTTCTAAATGGTATACACACACATAAACACAAACTATGAAAAATATGGACTGGTTTTGTGTTCTGTGTTTATCCAATACAAAAAGAAAAATTTTGGAACTTTTTCATATAGAATAAAAGTTAAAATATAAACCGTATTTACTTACTTTATTTTTTTTTTTTAATTTTATATGGGCGAGTTCTTTTGCGCATATTGTTGCTTTCAACAAAGCAGTTTTTTGTCAAAATAAAGAAAAACATAACATATTTTTTTTTATTATTTTCCTTACAAATTAAAAAAAAATGCATTTAAGGAATAAGACATCTAAAATATATCTTTTTAACGAACTGCGATTTAATTATTATAAATGTTTAATTTTATAAGTAAAAAAAAACTAATTTTATAGGGTAATTACAAAAGAGTACATTGGTTAATAGTCTATAAGATAACTATATTAAAAAAATTCGTTTATATGGCAAATTTTTATTGGTTTTATTATTTGGGAAAAAACGTTTAAATTTTTTTGTTCTGATTAAACGGTAATCGACATCATACCACTACGTTTTCTTACCTCCAAAATGGAATATGTCTTTAGGTATTAAAAGCACGAAAAAGCAACAAATACTTAAGGTCAATTCAAACTAAACATCCCATTTACCTCCCATATACGTCACACACACCGTGACCTCCCCTCCGACTAGACGTGAATTTTTGTGGTTCTTATTTCGGATACGTTTAATTATTTTTTTTTTTGATATTTCTAAACCGGTAAAAAAATGCCCAATTGCAGCTCTTAATTTTAAGATTAACCGAAGCCTCACCACAACTAAAGTTTTGAACGGAATTATTATGGAGAAAGTTTTCTTATTATTTTGAATTTTTTAGGGTATGCACTAAAAAAGGGATTATATCGACACATGATAATTCTTCTTGGTTCTTCTAATTGGTTCAAAAATTATTTGGTAAAATCATCAAATTAAAAAGAAAAACATAATTTCGCGTCAAAAAACATTTAATAAAAGTCATTAAAGACACCTCGAATTTTAATAAAATAAAATTAACTTTTTGTTTTTATGTTATTTAAAATAGAAAGCCCCTTGAAGGAAAAAAATTGTGTTTTTTAAACAATAAATAATATGTCTATGTCACTAATCTGTCTACGTAAGTTGGCGACATATGGAAATCTTTATTATTATTAATTATTAAACCAAAAAAGTTACCCTCTATAAAATGTTCTGCATGGTCCAAAACCTAAAAATCAACCATCAGATATTAAATTGTATGTCATCTGCAAGGTTGGGCCAAAAATGTAATTTTTGCTTAAGTAAGAGTAAGGTACCTGTATTTTTGCTAATATCAAAAACAGTTATAAAAAAATTTGTCAATAATTAAAAATTTCATCTAACTATAAAATTTTGTCTGTTTACAAAAAATTGTAAATAGACAAACATTTTTTCGTAAAATTAATAATAAGAACGCCTTTCACATGATGCCAACTTACGTAGACAGATCAGTGACGTAGACACACTGTATATTCTTTGAGAAACACAACTAATTATTTTCTTTCACCAAGAGTTATTTTAAATAACATAAAAAAACTATAAAAATATGATTTGTGTGTTAAAATATTTTATGCAAACAAAACGTGTCGGCTAACTAGACGTATAGTAAGAATCAACCCTTAAAGGTACGCGCACGTACGTCGGCAACGGACGGACGGTACGGATCGGAAAAAATGTTTTAGTGAAATTAAACACACATGCGCACATGCAAGTTATGGGTAAACCAGAGGTAAATATTAAAAGTTAGCCTCTTTTCACCCGGAGTATAAAACCATTCGGTTAAAACCCTTCGCACGCAACGCAAAAAAGCAATATAAAAGTGATTATCCGCACTTTAGTAAGTGTAAATTGTTGTAAATTATTTACTAATGTACTTTAAAAGAAAAATTGAAAAAAGTACTGTCCCTAAAGTCGGCCATCACCGTAATATCTTAAAATCCTCACGTATTTGGCAGTAAATGTATTACTATTTGGTGCTTATTTCAGGATGGCACAATCTTAAAATAAGCACGCAAAAGGAAACACGCGTTCAGTTAACTCCACCAACATATCATCTGGAAATATATACCTACATGTTATAGAATATACTATTTTGCAAACTAAAAATAAGGTTATATTTTATTATTTTGTTTTTAGGTATTTCTTTAAAATCCTATAAACCAAAACAAAATTATTTTATAATGCACAGGCCCACACAAAAAAAATAAGTGATGTGTGCTGGGTGTCGGACCCATTTAGTCGGGCGTATTTTTTTCTGCTTTACATTAATATAAAGTCAGAACTAGAGGCTAAACTGCAAAAACGAATTTCGGGGGCTAAGGGGCACAAGCATTTTTTCTTAAAAATGGGTTATGTAGCACCTTATTTTAAAAGCCCTTTGATATTCTATTTAACGCCACTTTGTTTTTAAAAATTGGCCAGCCGTTCCAGACTTACAAGCCAATCATTAAAACCGTACTGTACAGGGTGTTTCATTTTCGATGGTTTTACGGGGCATCTCGAAAACCGTAAGAAAGATAAAAAATCTAATATAGGACTCCCGTTTTTTTTTTTTTGAGAAAACAACTATAGTGAAAACAGTTAATAGCTATTGTGATTCATCTCGGAGCTGCAGGGTGATTTTCGGATTTTGCCCATTTTTATAATCTTTTTTAACTCGTTTGCTATTAAAGTTGTGAAAAAACTTTAAATAGGTTAACTATGTAGTTTTTTCCGAAGAATATTATGTTGTAATTAGTTTTCTTTTTTATTGGTTCATTTTTAAGAAACTTACTCAACATATGTTTTTCTTATGGAACACCCTGTATAATTTTATTTATAATTATTAAACTCTCTTTTGACTTTTTAAAAATATAAATATAAAATATAATTATAATAAGCAACATAAGAATAATATACAAGTTTAAAAAATATGATAGGTTTAAAAAGCACTATTACAGAAAAAAAAATTACTAAATGGAAATAAAATAAATACACATCATGGAACACTATAATTTAAACATTTATTGTAATTTTTGTTTTTTGTTAGTTTAAGTTTGAAGGCTTTGATAATAAATGTTTTAATATGTATTTATTTTATTTTAATTTAGTAAGTTTTCTGTAGTCGTGTCTTTTATGATAAAGTTAAAGCTTAGCCAAGCAAATTAAAATATAAAAGTTAATTGTTAATAAAATATTCGTTAGGGTGGAGAAATAAAAAAAGTAGGTATAAAAAAATGCTGTTTTCATTTTTAGTCATGACCTTCTCTAAAAAAAAAACAAAATTATGGAAAATGCTATTTTTTTGTAAAACTTTAAACAAAAAATACATACTTATATATATTTTTAAAAAGTCGAAAAAGAGCTTATTAAATACAGATAAAAAACATAAGTTGGGTAATTTCCTCAAAAACCAACCAATATAGAAAACATTCAATTACACCACAATATTCTACGGAAAAAACTGCACAATAAACCTATTTAAATATTTTTTACAACTTTAATAGCAAACGAGTTAAAAAAGATTATAAAAATGGGCAAAATCCGAAAATCACGTATAGCTCATATCATGATCATATTTTTATTAATAATGATAAAAGTTTTAATATAATAAAATCCTTTGTTGCACACACTGACCTGACTGATCATTATTTGGTTGGAGTTTCGTTGGGTGTAGACTTTAAAAAAATGATAAAAAAATAAAAACGTTTAAAAAGATAGACCATAAGTAATTGACACCTTATTTTTTGAAACGTAGGACAACTGTACATCGGTAAAAGATGTGCAGAGCTCCTACTTAAAATTTATTGAAATTTTAAATTTCCATTCAGAAAAAGCAAGAAAAGTATTGCCCATAAACAGTAAAAATTAAAAAATTATACTTTGGATTACCCATGGTTTAATTAAATCTATCAGGCACAGGGATGCTCTAAAAAATCTCTAATTAACAACTACTCTGAAGAGCTGAATGAACCATACCAAAACTACTGCAATAAGCTAACTAAACTACTGCGTAAAACAAAAAATGAGTACTATTCAAATAAAATTATACATTTTAAAAATGACTATAGGAAAATCTGGCATTAAACATTTTCTTGTGGTGAAATTCCCAAAAGCTAGAAAACTGCTTTAATAATACCGATATTTAAAGGAGGTGATCCAACTGACCCTTCAAACTATAGACCAATTTCGATAATTAGTAATATTGCAAAGATATAGGAGAAATGTGTAAAGAGTAGACTAACACTTTTTTAGAAAATAACAATTTTTTTACAATTACCAGTTTGGTTTAAGAGATGAAAAAAATACAGAAGATGCAACTTTCTTATTAACAATAGAAATTATTTCTCTACTTAATAACAATAAAAATGCATTGCAGTATTAATGGACTTTTATCTCTTACGCGGATGATACTACAATAATGTTTCAAGGAATACCTGGAATGGAGTGTATGAGGAGACAGAGAGGGGCCTCCGCACGGTTTAGTGCTGGTTAATTGCTAGTTTACTTAGTTTAAGTATTCCTAAAACTAAATTCTTAACCTTCTCAATAACCTCCGCTGATCAGCCTATTAGAGAAATTAATAATATTCATTCTACTTCCTGCGCCGTGCCCGTAAATCTTTGTAAATGTTCAAATATACAAAAAGTTGAAAAAAATTAAATATTTGGGTATAATTATAGACCAACACCTTCGTTGGACAGATCACATCTTAACAACAGCTAAAAGAAATAGAAAACTGTACTACAGATTTTACCAACTGCGCAATATCTTACAACATAAACAACAAACATAAAACAGTTTATTACTTCTTAGTCGAATCTATTCTACGCTACTGTATTGTGGTGTGGGGTGGATCAACGGACAGTGTTTTAAACATACTTAAAATATGTCAAAATAAGATTCGTAAAATATCATATTTTAAAAATAATAGATACAGCACAGAATTACTATACAAAGAAACAGGAGTTCTCAACCTGCGTGCTCTATACGTCCCTTCTTGTCTTATATTCTATAATAAATCTAAAAATTTATTTACATATCCAGAGCACCAGTATGAAACTCGATCAGTAAAAAATAAAACTTATGTTACTTCATTATTTACTAAGACTCACTTGCAAAGAAATTTTTGCTTTTTGCACCAAAATTTTATAACCTGCTGCTTTCTGAGAGTAAAAAGAAACTTAAGAAATATAAGTTATTAACAAAAAAATTGTCTTTAAAAATCACAATACTTTTACTGATATAAAAAATCTATGATTGTTTTTGCAATTCAATTTCTTCTCGTTACTCGGCTCTTTGATTCCTGTTAATAGTCTTGTCCCGCATATGCTTCGCCTCCGTTAGTGTTTAGTTTTTGTTTTATCTTGTAATTTATTACAACAAATTAATATAAATATTTTAATATTATCACCTAGATTGCTGACTTTCTAAGGGTGACAAGTGGTCAAACACAGTCATAGTTCTCTAGTCTAGTTTGTTGTATATCTGTATTATTGCACAACATTGTACTATATATTTAAACATTATAATTTAAATTTGAATTGAATTGATCTCCGAGATGGATCGCAAAAGCCATGAACTGTTTTTACTATAGTTGTTTTTCCAAAAAAGAGATCGGGCGTCCTATATTAGATTTTGAATATTCCTTACGGTTTTCAAGATACCCCGTAAAACCATCGAAAATGAAACACCCTGTATAGTATTAAAGCCAAATTTTAAACGTTTTTAAGTCTGGAACGGCTGGGCTGAATTTCAAAAACATTATGGCGTTAAATAGAGGATTTAAGAGCCTTTAAAATAAGATGCTACATAACCCTCCCTTTCAATAAAAATAAAAAAATTATTAGTGCTCCCTTGGTCCCCGCAATTCGGTTTCTTGCAGTTTAACCTCCAGTTTTGACTTTAGATTCGTATTCAACGGGAAAAAATATGTCTGACTAGGTGGGCCCGACACCCAGCATATACCACGTATTTTTTGTGAGAGCCTCTGTTATTATTAAAAATCAGAAATTTAAATAACATTAAAGTGCTAGAGAAAAAAATGTTTTTAACTTCGCATAGCAAGTTTGCATATTTAAAAGTAAATATGTATAAAGTAACACTTTGTAAAATACTAAAAAAAAAAATATTTAATGATTGCATTTTCGGTTTTAGTCCAGGATGCAAAACTTTTTACAAAAAATACTTTAATTAGTTTGTTCCGTATGGTGCAAACTTAAGTAGGCACATTGTATATTTATATATATATATATATATATATATATATATATATATATATATATATATATATATATATATATATATATATATATATATATATATAATATTCTATATTTAAAATTATATCAACAGTTTAAAACCAAGGCTAACACAAATATATCTATATTAAAAACATACCTTTAATAAAATCAACAGCCATTTCAAGTCCATAGGTGTCTTTGTCACAGTCATCTAAAATATGTGCTCCCAAAGTTATACCGGGTAGTAATTTTCTTTGAGCATTATTGAGTCGGTCCAATGTATAGAGCATCGCTTCAAGTGCTTGAATTCCTCCCTGAGGCATTACCGGACCGCATGTGACAAAATCTTCTCTTTCATGAATCATCATTAGTCCACCCAAAATTATATCCCCTTCAACAACCGCAATTTTCTTTACAGGCCAATGAATTTCCTCATGGTGGTGTCTTATTTTATGGATGTCTGATCTGCCTTCGGTTTTTGGTGAGTTTATGTAATCGTTTTCGTTTTGAAATAAGTTATCTGACTTAACATGGAAATGATGATTAAGATAGTTTCGTCTATGTTTCTGTTCAAATATCCTTTTACACAAACCATATTGAAGCAATAGAAAAAGTACATAAATCATACAGCTATTAAATATCATGATTATTGCACTTTAAGTTAGTTACCTTTGAATCACTAACACATAAAAGTTTATTTGTAACCTTTTTATGTACATTTTATCTTAACCTGTAAAATAAATTAAATAATGGTTACATTTCTTAGAAAAACATGTGCCTTATAGGTAAAGTATTAGCGTATAAATGAAAAGTACCAAAAAAATCTTCTTGCATAGTATATGCAATATAAAACTTTAAAATTGCTTTTAATAAAACTGATAAACATTATTTTTGTTACACATAAACTGGTACGTAATTTATATTTACGCACCTACCCTTATTAAAAGAACATAAGCGTTTTTGTTCAATTACACTCAGTTATTTTTTAATAGTGGCAGTCACATATTCCCAATTAATACAGGAAATGTTAAAAAAATTGTTTTCAACCCTTTAATAAACTGACCACACGAATATTGCAATTTCGATAAGTTGTTAATCTAGTGACCATCGTAAGATATTTGTGCTTTACCTTAACCAGATTTTTTTTGACCATGTTCAGTTGGGTATTGAAAATCTTTTTGGGAAAAACTACTCAAATTTATTAGTTTTCTGTTATTATTACGGCTATAATTTTGAATTTAAGTAAGTTTATTTTATTTAGCTATTTAAAAACCTTTATAATTTTTTAAATTTGTTTTTTTTTTAAATAAAGTGTAAATCATATAATTACGTGGACAAAGTAAAAATTCACATAAGTTTAAAAAAGCACCTTCCAAATAAGTTTCTAACGTAATTTTTTCACCGCATAAAATATTGAAAAAAATTCATTAGTAAAAATGTATTTGCTTTTGCCCTTTACTTTTTAACAGTCATGCTACAAGTACTAAATTTACTTTCCGATACTTAAATTTATTACTTTACGCAACATATATTTTAAATGAAATTTTACTTTGCATCTCTACCGAAAAAAAATAAAATAATGAAAAAACTGTACGCACAACGACTTATTGATATTAGATGATATAGTAATCGATTTGATTTTGGACGATATACATACATAGATAATGAGCAGGGTAATTTGGCCGTGGCAGGAAATAGCGATTTCGATGATGTCGCCGTGAAATCAAAACTTTAAATTCGCACAAGAGTTTTTTTAATCTTTTTATTAATCTGTCCACCTAGTAACTAGGAGGTCCTAGTTGATAGTTTATGTTTAATCATTTATTAAATTTAATTATTGTGTAAGGTATAAATGTTTTTAAAAATTAAACTTAACAAACTACTAAGAGTTCAGTTTACTAACCAATATTTAAACTCATTCTGCACAGACCAATATAGCTTAGTGGTCAATTAACTAGCTCCCAATAATTGTATCCTGGGTCAAATATAATTTAATATATACAACCAATAGAAGACAAAAATATTTGCATTTTGAAAATTAGATACGTGTGCATTTAGTGTAGTTGGTGGTCAATATAGTGATCACTAAACGTTACTGGGTTTTAAAGAAAGTTCTGTTCAAAAACTTGGTAGTTTTGTTTCTACTTTTTTAATATACATTAATAAAAATACTAAGCACTTGCTTAAATAATTCTGAATATTTAAATATATATTAAAAAAAACGTACATTCCTAAGTCAACAAATAAATTTTACACAGTGGGTGAAAAATTGTTTCTTTGTCCCGTCATAGATTTTGGGCTTTCCATAAATTTTATAAATTTATTTTGCCTGGATCGACTAATAAATAAGACATGTCACATAAACTTTTCCAATGCAATAGTAAGGCCGAATCTAGAAATTACGTATCTGAGTGCTATTTTCGTGCTACCAGAATTAAAAGCGTCAGTAGTAAAACACATTATCCAAACCTATCAAAAGGCGTTTTCGTGTTAATACGGTTTTAGTACATTACATTACAAATGTGGAAAATGACTAATTTCACACGAGGCGTTAGCCGAGTGCGACAAACCCACGAGTGTAGGAAAGTCATTTTCACACGAGTACTGTACACTATTTTTTTAATTGACCGGAAAATTGAATTTTCCACTCAATTTTTTAAGCGGAAAATGCTATTTTACAGGACTAATTTACTTTCCGGTCCCTAGTTTACTTTCCGGTCTCTCATTTACTTTCCGGTCCCTGATATCAAAAAATCCTGTTGTACTTGCCTTATTGTCGTTTAAATATAACACTAAAAATTTACACAGTTTTTTTTCCGGTCAATTAAAAAAATTATGTACGATACTCAACCGGAAATAATTTTTACGGGTCTTCTCAAAACTACAGGACTCGCCTACGGCTCGCCCTGTAAATGTTTTTCGTCGACCCGTAAAATACCATTTTCCGGTCAAGTAACGTAAATAGCTATTTCCTACGACCACAAATTATTCACCAAAAAAAAATTAAAGTTTGCCTTTACAGAAAAAATAAAGAACAATTGAGAACTATGCAACACTAGGGTGATTTTTACTTTGTAACACTAATGTGATATGTACTTTTCCTCACTGCTATATTATGCTGTTTTGACAATATTTTTACATCGAAAGTCACCTATCTAAAAGCATTAAATAACTTTTATCATTTTGGAATTTAAAAAGGCCCTCGCTTAATAAAAATTGTATGGTTTGGTTAGGTAATAGCGGTAATAGTTTAATACGGTTTTCTGCTATTTTAAGGGTTTTTTAAAAATAATTGATACTAACATATTTTAGACACCCTTCTAAATAAAACGTAAGTGGGGCATATCCAAAATATCCCGTTTTTAAAAAATATCAGTAAACGCACTTACGGGACCGGGGAGTGAAAAGGGGTGCTGGGTGGGATAAAATTGGTAAAACGAGTTAATGAAACTGAACATTACATGTAAAATTAGGTAAAAATTACATTTTTTCTCATATTTTTGAGAAAAAATATGAAAATTGTAAATGCATAACCTAAAGTCCTAAAAGTAAGAAAAACGACTACTAAAGGTCCGTTATACTATCCAAAATATGGAAAGCATTTGGCAACGTCGGAAGGGTCTGATTCTATTTATGAATGGATAAAAAGAAGTGGATTCATAAAGTGTGTATTAGCCTCAGGTTTAATTAAGGACTTAAAAAAACATTTAACTAGTTGTTTGAGTACACGAAGACAGAGAAAGAAATTTGATCCATAGGAGTTTTTCTCTGGCGCTTTAGGTCAAACGGTCAAGCGGCAAGGCTGCTTCTATGAAGTGCGTGATCAAAGGTAGGAGGGAGACTTTTAATTTGATTTACTTACCTGACAACACTGTGCCACTGAGCGAGCAGTCAGTGAAAGTTGTTTTTGTGGGTATGTCTATTTTTGTTTATGTTTTTATTTTTCGGAAATTTTATTATTACTCTTTTTAATATTAGAAGAAAGCTTATATTGTGTAGTAACTTAACGTTAATAATATGATTTTCGCTAATTTGGGTTCTACTGTTTAAGGTAAGTAAAAGTTTTTTTACTGTCACTACAATAAATACGTCACTTGCAATACCAATAGCAGTTTTAAGAATCATCATAATATATATCACACGAGTGTTGTAAAGTACTTTGCAACACTAGTGCTGTAAAGCACTTTGCAACACTCGTGTGATATAACGCATTTTCTATTCATGAAACCAGTGTGCTATTTGCTATTATCACAAGTGGTCGTAGGAAAAAAACATTTAAATACCTATCTCTATCTGAATATCATATTTATATTGCTATTTCAAATGCGGTTTGAACCACTTCGATAAATACAATTAACACGAAAAAAATTACTTAAATGTTGTGTTATTGTATTTAGGCGTGTTTTGCCAATATACATAGAATTAGATAGTATAAAAATCTGTCAAAGCAGCAATGAGCAAATTCAAGAAAAAATATGTATTTTTATGTTAGATTTTTTAGATATAAAACAAAATAGTGATACTAAAATCAAATAAACAATATTTATTAAAGTAAAAATAATATATTAATACTAAATAGAACAAATTGCTTTTTAATGTTTCAAAAATTATTAGAGCATTACTCTACAATTGTTTCGCCTTTCTAGGGCTTTATCAAGAGTACTTCGTATACTTAGTATACTTCGTATACTCACTAAAATGTTTCACAAGAAACCAACTGCGGATACAATTTAGTGTATAAAAATAATATATTTAAAAAGAAAACCGGATAAATAAACTGAGCAAACCCAAAGAAATATGTATAAAAAATTGGTAAAAGATTTATATAAAAAGGATAAAAGGTAAATTCAAAAGAATTGATCAATGACCTTTTCATTTTTTGTAAGGCATTAAAGCTCAAAAGTCATTTTTTATATTATTATTTCGACTTCTTTCCCCAAAATTTGGGAGCAGTTAACAATAGGCATAAAGAAAAACATTTTCTTGGGAATATTTTTGCCTTCAAAAAGAGATATCAATGTAAATTAAATCCAAACATATTAAAGAATTACTGTTGGACACTTGAAAGAAACATTCCAGAGGGTAAGTAAAATAGACTTGGCAAAAATATTGTTTAGGGTGACAGAACAAATATCGTAAAGATACCTTAATATTAATATTTAGAGGTCCTTAGATTCTTTATTTGTACTTTTATTTTTGCGTCAAAGCTTCCTAACTATCAATGTAAAACAATCATATGCATTGACATATTTAAATTATTAAATTTCCTACAAAAAGTTCTCCATAAAAATTTTCGCTAGACAAACCGTTTTAGAATCATTAAGCTTTAAACATAGAAATGTTGTTTAGATTTACCTTTTTTATTTAGAAATTTTGTAACTAATGAAAAAATAAATATATAGAAAAAAAACGTAGATTCTGAAAAGTAATTTATGCTCTACAAAAATGTTTCCTAATGATAAAAAAAATAAAAACTTGTTTACAGTTTAAATTAAAGACATAATTAAATTACTGTTTTTTTTTAATTTTTTAACCAAGTTTTTTCACTCATTGGAACAAATTAATATTTAATCATCAAAAATCATAATTTTATCAAGTTTTTCGCTTAAAATATTTACATTTTAGAATATATCCAAACCTATTCTAGGTTAATAGCTATTTGTTATACGAAAACCTAGATTTACCTACTCTAAACTAACTGGGCTAAAATGGTTTATTGCATGTCAAATAGCCATGGAAAAATAAAACTAGTCGTCTTCTGGTTTCTTACGACTTCTTAGGTCAAAGTCAAATTGCGCAAAATCCTATTAATGGTATTTTTTTAATAAAATGAGGGTAGGTCGCGAGCATTTTCGCAAAGAGCATTTTATTTTAATTAAATAATTTGATATCACGCGTAGGCGGTATTTCGGGAAAGGTTTTTATCCTAATAGCATGTAATAATATGATTCTTAACCCACCATTTTACTACCGATTTATAACAATATGCTGAATTAATTACGTGTTCTGTAAAAAATTCTTACGTAAACTACCGCCCAAGTGCTACCAAATTATTTGGAATAAAATGCTCTTTTAGAGTATACTAACGAGCCACTCACGTTTCATTTGAAAAAAGCAGCACGACCATAAATAAGAATTTGCACACTTTGACTCCGCCCCAAGAAGTCGTAAAAATATAAGACGATTAATTTTATTTTTCCATAGCTACTTTACTTAAATCATGGCACTCTAAATTAATTTTTTTAAAAATTAATTTTTTTAGCAGAAGTTCCAAAAAATGACATGTGAGTTATCATTGTATTCAAAATGTCATATTCTATCAAAATAAGTAAAAATATACCGGTGGTTTTAAAATTTAAATATAGCAGTAATTTTCAGTTAAACCAAAAGTTACAGGAAACATTAACCAATCCACAATAATGTCGAATAACGATAAATCACGTTTCATTTTTCTATCGTAAAAGGTAAAAAAGGTATAAGGGGAAACCACTTGTGAGAAACACACGGTTTTATGCAACGCTTGGCGTAAAGGGTTAAAATTGTGCCTGTAATTCAAAGTTTTGCTACAAATTCAGTTTGAAAATGTAACAAAGCTTTGAAGCTGCAGTCAAAATATTAATAAATGCGATAGAAAACAAAGTTATTTGTCTCATTTAAATTTAGCTAAAGAACTTATGGTATCCATAGTCATGCACACAAGTTTTTATTCTTAATGAGACACCCTGTACATTAAATTTATTTATTTTTGGTATTTTTCTTATGACATTTAAATTATGTTTATAATTATAAAGTAATTGAATAAGGTTTAATTATAATTTCATCATTTTCGAATAAAAAAATAACGCAAAAGTGTATTGCATTTTTTCAAAAGTGCCATAATGAATTATTAATATGTATTTTTTTAATGACAAATAAACCAGTGTACCAAAGATGCCGACCTTTAAAAAGAACAAAATTAGTTAGGTATTTTATACTGCTCCAGTCTATTTTTAAAAAATAAACACGTTAAAAAATATTTGCAACCTCTTCCGTAGACCTGAGTGTGTGTGGCGGGTACGAATGGGTAATTTTTGATGTTACTTTGGTCACCTAAACAGGATAAAAAACTGTACACTCTTACCCACCCACACTCGCTTCCTGCACAGTTAAAACTGTACAGATATACCGGTCAGGTCGACCTGAGTGTGTGTTTCCGGCATAAGCAAAATTTCAATTTACCTATATGTAAAAAAAATCTCACATAAGAAGATATTATTAATTTTAAGTACTTACCATTAAAATTTAAAGTTTTCCTGTGTAAAGTGCACGTAAAAAATTTTTCTTCAAATTTTTAATGCCTCTTGACACTAATTTCATTTAAAATATTTTTTGTGTGTTAACCTATTTTTTTCTTATTTTATGCGGTGTTCTCAAATAATTTAAAACAAAAAAAGTTTGTTTTAAAAATTTTTTTGACGACACCGGCAAACTTGTACGAGTTAGACAAAAAAACACTAAATTAATTTTAATTAGGGCAAAATATGCCGTAAGGTCCATTAAAACGATTTAGAATAGGTATAGTAAAAAGTAGATAAGTATTACGAAAAAATACATTTATTTTAAATGAAAAACTTAAATTTAAATAGTAAGTACATAAAATTTATATTTAGAGCCCAAAAGGATTTTTGTCTACATACAGAATAAAATTTTACTTGAGCACCAAGAAAAATAAAAACTTTTGCGGAAATAAATCACCCTTATAAATGTATACCGTATAATTGCCTTTTCAGAACAATTTAGAGAAGTGCCATCAAGAAATTAATTTATTTAAACAATTAAAAAATACACATAAAAAGAAAAAGTCCCATTAACTTTAATGCTAAATTTCAATTTGTTTGGTATAAATGCCAGACATTTACAAAAACGTAATTTACTAAAGGTTTTATTCACAAAATAAGCCCCATAAGTCAAATATCTTTTTAAACTTCAACAGTTTATACAAATACACAATAAAGCAGCTTTGGGTAAGGAAAGAATGTTTTAAACTCAACAGAGTAAGTACGCAATTAAATGTAACTTAGAAGCACTAAGAAATTTTAGATTTATGACAAGAATTTGCAAAGCAAGTAAAAAATGTAGAGAAGAAAGGAAATAAAAAAAAATAAAAATATCTTTGGGTACCCCACAAAAAATAAAACTCTACATATTAATGTACCGTGTGTATAAAAAAAAGTTTGTTAAATTGTTTTTGTGTGTCCATTTTTATAGTTACGTACGTTTAAATTGTTTTAAAGTTAACTTGCGTCTAGTTATTTATTCATTATTTTATATTTAAAAAATTGTGTTCATTTTATAACGGTGTTTTTAAAAGGTCTGTACTTCCCGAGGTAAATGAATGCATATTACCACGCATCGCATGGCACCACAACTTAGCCGACTGGGATGGCCTGAGCAGAGACAAGAATGAGACGGGATACTGGTCTTGGAAATTTGTTCATTGAGTTTTATCTTTCTTTGGTTTAACGCAAGTTCCTATAACTATGTCTTTGTCATTTATCATGGGAGGTATTTGCAGAGGGTGCAATCATCGCCTTTTCATGGTTGCCAATTTGTTTACAATTTCTGCATGTAAACTTTAAAATATTTCTTTGCCTAATACCTGATTATACTATAAATCAAGAATCGAATATTTTTAACTTGACAACGGTGCCACAGGCAGTCAGCCCGAAATGATATTTAATATTGTGTTTGTTATTTATTAATGGCCGATTTGTTTGGACAGTAAGTTTACATTTTTAGTGATTTATTGTGTATTTTGTGGTTTTTTAACTTTAATTGGAATATTGACTTTTATTAGTGATCACAGTGTATATAATAAATGTGTGCTTTTTAAGAGACAATTTAAGGTAATAATGGCATGGTTATCTGTAAAAAAAAATCTTTATAAAAACCAAATAAATGACATTTTTAATAAGGTGTGTGTAATTATTGAACTAAATCCCAATATTTTATATTAATAGGGAACAAAAACAAGTCAACATATATACCTAAATGCATAAGAAAAAAACTAAATAACGAGAAATTAAGAAAAGTAAAATTGCTGAAAAATGGTGTAAGTGGCAAACTTTAAAAAATCGTTTTTCGAGTACTATAAACACTAAAAACTTTTGCTAAGCGTCAAATTTAATTTTCTACGAGTTATCTTTTGATTACTACCTGAAAAATTTTCGTAGTTTTTGACCTAACCTCAAAAAAATAAAATGGGGCTGTTTTTAAACCGTTCTCAAAAACGCAATCCTTCAATTGGTAGCACTCAGCGGTTTTTACTAGTTGGGAGACCATTGACCATATAAAAAAATAAAACTCCTTTAACGTTGTAGTTTCCTTTTAAAAGTACATAATCAATAGCCTATATGGTCACTCTTCAAACTTTCGCCAAGCAAAAGCTGAAGTGCCTTAGGGCTCAGTACTGGCACCAACATTAAACGACCTTCTCTCCTCCACAACTAATTCCATTCATAGTTTTGCTGACGATAGTACCCTTTACTTTATTTTTCAGGTTTTTACACCAATCTCTAAACCTGATTTAGAGAGCAAACGCAAAGCTATGTAGGTATCTCTTTCACAGGACCTTAATTTAATGTTGGATTGGGGCACCAAATATCTCGTTTATTTTAATGCATTCAAAACACAATCATGTTTCTTGTCGCGAAAAAAATCATTAAATACTTATCCTTAACTTATGAGTGGCCAACTTTTGCAGAACAAAGACAACTTCAATCTTGTGGGCGGCACATTTGAGAATAACCTTAAATGACATAAACACATTGTATCAATAGCCACGGCATCTTCAAAAAGTATATTTCTTAATAATTTATGCACATTGTATGTGTCTCAAATTCGACCTCTAAAATATTGTTCTTATATCTGGGGCATGGGATCTCTCACAACCCTTAGCATTCTTGATTTTATTCAAAGAAGAGCTGCTCGCCTCAATAATAACACAGGTCAACGTTTGATCCGAGAAGGAATACCAAAACTGACAAGGGTATTATTAGATTTTTTGGGTCGCTGATTCCGAATCCGAGGTGGGTTAAGCTCTATCACGTCAGGTTCTAGGGCATTTAAAGGTCAAATCTACAAAAATGGTCCAAAAAATCTGGAAGAAATCGTACAAAAGTTTTTTGGATGGCTGAGTTCAAAGTTCAAAGCAGATATTTTTAACATTCAAGGACATCCAAAGGTCGTATCAAGGTCATTTGAAGGTCAAATCGATAAAAATGGTCGAAAATATCTGAAAATTGCGTACTTATTTATTTAAATTACCAAACTTACAGCCGCTTTTATTTTTACAATCCAGTGCCATTTAAAAGTCAAATCGACAAAAATGGTTTAAAAAATCTGAAAAAAAACATATTAATAAGTTTTTAGGATAGCTTTAATCGAAGCTACAGTTACTTTTATTAGTCAAGGTTTTCTAGGTAGTAGTTATTTAAAAAAAAATAACGTCCGTGGTGGCACTACCGCGGTGTCTTAAAGGTGCTGCAAAATTCAAAACTGTATGTTTCAGTGCTTGGATAACGTTGACGGAACAGGGTAAAAATGGGTTAAACATCCAGTAATAGTAAAATAGGACATCACGTATCAAGGTCATTTGAATGTTAAAGCAAACAATTTGGTCTTGAAATCTGAAAAAACCTAACAACCGATTTTTTTATCTAAAAAATCTTAGACAAATGTATTCGTACTTTTCGACCAAATTCTTCGCTTTAATCATCAAATGACCTTGATACGACCTTTAGATGTCCTTGAGTAGTAAAAGTAATTACGGGTTTTATCAAAGTCAACCTTAAAACTTCTGTATACATTTTTTAAGATTTTTAGATCATTTTTGTCGATTCGAGCTTCAAGTGGCGTTGAATGATCAAAATAAAAGCGGCTATGAGTTCAGTGATCCAGATTAACATGTATGCAACTTTCAGATATTTTCGAAGATTTTTATTCATTTGGCCATCAAAAGACCCTGATACGACCTTTAGATGTCCTTGAATGTTAAAAGTAACTGCCGCTTTTAATTCAACGATCCAAAAACCTTTTCAAATTTTTCGAACAATTTTTGTCGATTTGACCTTCGAATGCCCTTGAACCTGACGTGATTGAGCTTAACCGAACCTGGATTCGGAATCACCGACCCAAAAACCTATAAATACTCTTGTCAGGTTCGGTGTTCCTTCTTGGATCAAATGTTGACTTGTGTAATCTTTCATTTACACAAAGGCTTCCCTTTCATGCCCATCGTCGAGCTGTGGGGATTTATCGCTTTTTATAAGTACTTCCATGGCTTCTGTTCTAAAGAATCGTCAAATATGATTTTTTTATTCATGGTTTCCAACAGAGAAACTCGTGGTGTCGTACGTATTTACGAACACCCTATACGGTCCAACTGGGCAGGCCCCGAACATCCCACTTTGTTCGTTCTTTTATTCTTTGGGCTTCTGGAATGTAACACCTGCTGCCCCAAGAGGTCTTTCCCTTTCCCCTTCCAATATTTAAGTGTTTTTGTCCCGTGTCAACAAATTCATTCTTACCTCTCTTAAAACATCCACGCCTTCGTGGATTGTCCAAAGATAAAAAAACCCAAACGATCAACTTTCTGACTAAGGCAAATTGGTAAAGATCATTGTATTTTGGTCCAAGAAATTTAAAACTCTCTGTATAATGAAAAACCGGGTGTCCGCGGAAAGGTAGAGTCAGCATTTTTTATATATAAAAATCAAGTTTTTAAGTAAATTAATAAAATATGGCTAAATTATGGAAAACAGTCTTTATTTGTTATATAATGTTGAGAAATTTTTTTAATGATGTTTTCGAAAACATTAAATTTTTTGTTACATACGAAATGTTGGTAGAGCTGGAGTTAAAATGCGATTTAATAAAAAAATGGCCTACGATATCGATTTAAATGGGGTGTACTTTATACCTGTATAAGGATATTTAGTTACCAAATACCACTGGTACTGTGGCAACAATTACAACAACAAACATTATTTTGGCTTAATCTATTACCTCCATAATTTATAACCTTGCCTCTTTGGACACCCTGTATTGGCAATTGATGTGCTATTTGGAAGCTTAAAGCAAACTATAGAGAATTTAGAACAATTTTCGATGCACGTCATCAATCAGCTGTACCTGACGTTCAATTGCATGAACTTAACAGAATAAAAATTTCGGCAAAAATTATTAAAATTTGGCCCTTTAATTAGTGTACTGAACACATATTAACATCGTTATTTAGGCATCCACTAAGAAAAATAAATTTGCTTTGACTAACACCGAAAAAAAAATATTTAAATTTCATTATAAATGTTTAGTTTAAAGATTTTTATTAAATTAGGGCTATTTTAGTAGTTTATTTGAATAATTTACCTTAGTTTATTCAAGTTTTCTCATCACTTTTTTAGGTTTCCGAAAACTCTTAAGTTATCCAATTAACACTTTTATTTTATCCTGTACTAAAACAAAAATTCTAAATTTTTTCACTTTACCATAAAACGGCGATGGAAGACCTGGGAGTAGTATTATAGTTTCGACTTTTTTAGTGTTTACTTTGCGACATTGACAATTAAACATTTTGTCGTAGTTGTAATCATAGTTACGTTTTATTGTTAATAAAAGGTATAAAAACAAAGACACATGTTTTTATTTGAGGGGCTTTAAAAATATATTATTATTTTTTGGTCATTTTGATCATAAAAACCTTAGATTTTTGTATAATTATCACAAGCTGGCAACCATGTCGCCATATTACGTCACTCAAGGGATATGATGTGCATCTGAATCTGTTTTGAATTTTCTATACGTCAACCTGTTGCTGATTTTTAAGACACAAAAAAAATATAAAAATATTTTACCTAAAGTCAGGTTAAGTATGTCTTTTGGGGTAATGAATTAAAATCTGTTTATGATTTTATAACAAAATTAAAAGGGGCCACCTGCTGTCATTTGCTTTTGTTTTAAATGTTATAACTTTTTTGCTTTCGTAAATTTATGGCCTTATAGTTTTTGCACAATTTATTTTATTTTATACAAAAACACTTTACTGCATTTCTTTATACTTTATTTGGGCCATCCGGCAGTCTCTAAAATGTCTATATAAAATGCTTCCACTAATTCTCTGGGCCAAAATACATCGATCTAATGCAATTTACCTTATTTTGATTATTTGAAACTTACAAGGTTTCAAATGTTTATAATATATATATTTTTTTATTTAACACCTGGTTTTATACAAATTATTTACTTTTTATTAAAATTATATATTGTTAGATCTTTTTATGGTAAAAAAGAAAAATAAATACCACAAAAAGATACAAAAAGAATAAAAGTAGAAGGAACAAATGTAACCGAAAAATAAGTAAGTTCTTCATAAGCACGTTGTAAGAGGCATAATAGTTATTAGCTAACCAATAAAAATGTTACATTTTGTTTAAAAATATATTTATTGCCTAAAAAAAAATTATCTTTTATGCAGGTATAGAGGTAAAATTTAATATACGACGTATTGTAATATTGCAAAAATATGTTTAAAAGTAAATTTTAATGAAAGTGTAGGTGAAGGTACAATAAAACATGTTTTTAACGACTGTTTAAAAATATGCATATTATTTACGTAATTTTAAACATACGTAATATCGCCTATCACCTACGGCCATTACCCACATCCATTATCCACGGCTGTCATGAGGTACTTTAAATGTGCATAAATACGATAATTTGTATATGTATGTTTTCAAACTTAGTTTTCTACATATGACTCTTCAGTAGAGGTCACGATTTTTTAGTCACATCTGAGTATGAAAATATTTAATAACCTTTAATTAACTTATAATAAAATCAATTACATTTGATAAAAAAGTGCAAAGTGTCCTGGGTAAATATTCTGTCACAAATCGTAAGTATTAAATTTATCGTTTGTATTAATATACAGGGTGGTCCGTAAGTAATGGGCTAAAATTTAGCTAAATAATTGCGACGTTAAATTATTGCGATTTAACTAAGGCTATCTTGAATTTCTTAAACTTGCCAATGCGTTTTACACAAAATAGGTATATTTTGTAAGAGTCGCTCTGAGCAACCGTTTCCTAATTATTCGCCATTAAGTTATTTGGTGCAATCCAAAAACGTCTTTAAAAACAGCGTATTAGCTATAACTACAACTGCCCCAAAAACGAATGACTAATGTATTTATCCATAAACCGTGTGGACCAAATTAAACTTGTACACTTTTTAACTGATAATAACTTTTTATCTGTTGCGCCCATCTTTTTATTTTTAAGGGGCTAATAGAAAGATATGTTTTCTCTAGGCATGCCATTTTTTATCAAATAGATTCTTTCCAAAATGATGCATTAAACTTCGTTGCAAAAAAATTATCTACAATTATTAGGCTGATACGTTAATTTTTAATTAACTGTTTAGTTTGGTCAGCATCCAACTCAGTAACTATGGTAACCTCACATTTGTGATTTTCAAAGGACACAAAAAAAAGTATTTTTTAAAATCGAGAGAAATGTATGCCTTATGGGAAGCATTATTTATCAAAAATAGTTTTAATTCCTAAATTCAGATTCGCTTTTATTGAATCATTTTCCATAGTTTGTCTACAGGAAAAACGTATTAGCTTAATTATAGGTAAATCAAATTTCTTTTGCAACGAGGTTAAATACAGTATTTTAAAGAATTGGCAAACCCAGAGAAAACTTATCTACCTATTAGCCCTCCAAAATGAAAAAGATCGGCGCAACAGATAAAAAGTTATTATTAGTTAAAAAGTGTGCAAGTTTAATTTGGCCCACCCTGTATGTACTTTTTGATTGCGGAAATCACTTAAATGTAAATATATTAAAATTGATAGCTCAGAGCCATTCTTACAAGGTACAGTTTTTGTGTAAAACGCTTAGGATAATTTACTGGTTAACAAAAATGGTACATACAGAGTGGCACAAAAAATTAGGACGTGTATGTATTAAATGTTATCAAAATTTTTAAAAAACATTTTTTGAACTTTGACGCCCCTTTCCCTTAGTTAATATTAACTTTTGTACTAAGGTGAGTTGAGTTAAATGGCAATATTTTAAGTTCACCATTCTTCAGCTAAATTTAGGCCTATTATTTAGGGACCACCATGGATATCTACGAGATATATAAATAGTCGTAGAAAAAGTATAGTATGCTTGCCTCCGGCTTGTGCTGCAAAACTCATACTTATGGGATTTGTGTAACATTTCGTGCTCGTGCCATAATATACTATTACAGTCAAAATGTACAAAATATTGCTGCATAAGTTTATCAAATGTTAACAAGAAATGCCTGCAAGCCTCTTACAATAAACCGTTTTAAAGGTGGTTTTTTTCTTTTTCAACTGAATATCTTATTGACTATACCTAAAACTGCGTAGAAAAATAGGTAAAATTGCCAAAAAAATGATGTATGTGGCAAATTTTAAAAATCGTTTCTTAAATACTATAAGTCCTTAAGACTTCTACCTAGCGTCATTTTGTAAAGGAAGGAAGGAGGTTTTTTTTTATAAACCAATGCCTATATCTAAGTCCTTATAAGCCTTTTTTAAAAATTCGTTAACTTTAAGGTGCATTTCGTTTATAATTATTTTTTTGTACAACAACCGGTTTGCGTTTTAAAAAATAAATACCCTTTATTACATGTTAAAATCGCTAAAATCTAATATGATGTTTTGTATGTCTCTGTCTAGATTTTATTATAAAAAATGTCAAATACCTATAATATTTATACATCTATTTTTCAGTACTGGGTATTTTACCCTAGTTTAATACAAATTGGACAAAAAATAATTTTACCCACAAAACATGATTTTAGATTTTAGAGATTTTGCCATGCATTAAAATGAATTATATTTCTTTAAACAAAAACCATGTCTTGTACGAAAAAATATCTAGAAAACTAATAAACTTTAAACAAACTTTAAAGTAAATGATTATTTTAAAAGAATATCAATTTAAAGAAAAACCAGTGGCGTACTATTTTTCGTAAAAAAAAAATGCAATACAAATCTTGTGTAAACGCCACACTAAAAGAAAGCATTTTGGGGGTTAAAATTATTTAATTTTTTTCTTTTTTTCTTGCACTTTATATAGTTAAAAATAACCCTATAGTATTTTTACAATAATTTCAATTCCGAAAGTTTAACTTTTTAAATTGATTTGTTCACAAAAAAAAGGGGGAAAATTAAAAAAATGCACTTTATGTAAGTAAATATAAGCATCTTATTTCAAAACACTTTGAACAGCTTTGACTTGGTCATATAATTTTTTTTAAATCAACATATCTAAATAGGGCTGCCTATATTGACTTTTAATAGTTTACCTTTTTTGGTAAAATTTGTCTTAAAGTTTTAAATTTAAAGATAATAAATAAGCTAAACATATATTTTATTCATAATATTAACCTCTTTTTAATTATATTTTTATTTTGTTAATCTTTGTTATTACTGATTATATTACTGCATGCTCTGTTTAATTTAAAACAAGTAAAATTAGTACGTTGGCTATGCCACTCTTAATGTAATTATGGTTCGGTTGTTTATTTTGCAAAGTTGCGAAGGTTTGGGTTATTACTTTTAAACTGCATACTAATTAAAAAAGTGTAACATGCATAAAGGTAATTACCTTATCGACCTTTACAAGAACGACCTTCACCCTTATGCATTTTAAGCAGCTTCTTTGCTTGAGGATTTTAATCGTTTGCATTTCTAACTAAGTAGGCCATTAATACCGGTAATTTTTTTTGTAAATAAGAAATAGTCAAAGTTAAATATAAACTTTATTCATATGGGTATTTATCATAACAGAGAAAAATGTAATTCGTTTTAAATTCAATATTATAATAGTTAAAATAACGGTGATCCAATTAGTGCTTTAGGATTTTAAATTTGAATTAAACACAAATGTTGCTACAGCGAAAATATTTTATTTTATTTAAAAGACCAATTAATTACAACTATAAATTCAGATAATAATTAATTTTATTAATATTATAGGTAAAATAACGGTGATCTAATTATTGCTTTAGGATTTTAAATTTAAATTAAACACAAATGTTGCTACGGGGAAAATATTTTTATTTTACCTAAAAGACCAATTAATTACAATTATGAATTCAAATAATATTTAATTTTAATAATATTATAGTTAAAATAACGGTGATACAATTAGTGCTTTAGGATTTTAAATTTAAATTAAACACAAATGTTGCTACAGGGAAAATGTTTTTATTTTATTTAAAAGACCAATTAATTACAATTATGAATTCAAATAATATTCAATTTTATTATTATTATAGTTAAAATAACGGTGATCCAATTATTGTTTTAGGATTCTAAATTTAAATTAAACACAAATGTTGCTACAGGGAAAATATTTTTATTTTACTTAAAAGACCAATTAATTACAATTATAAATTCAAATAATATTTAATTTTAATAATATTATAGTTAAAAAAACGGTGATCCAATTAGTGCTTTAGGATTTTAAATTTAAATTAAACACAAATGTTGCTACAGCGAAAATATTTTTATTTTATTTAAAAGACCAATTAATTTCAATTATGATTTCAAATAATATTGGCCAAATGCCCTTTACGACTCTGTTGACAATAGCGAATTCTACCAGTCAAATTTAGTATTGCGTTTTGACACATTTTGGCAGGTATTTTACGAATTAAATTTCTGATGTTGGTTTTTAAATTCCCTATAGTTCTTGGACTATTATAGCATAAAACTTTGGTTTAACGTCGAAGTAGGAATATTTTGCCCAACCATGCTGCCAACAAAACCATTGCGTTACTGCAAGTGCAGTTTGGTTATTTTGGGAAATCACCCATGGTCCAGTGAATTATTTCGCACAATCATGCAATTTAACGCCGCCGTCCGACTTTTTTCTGTGGAGCTACGCGAAATCGAGAATTTATGTTAACAATCCAATAACTATAAAAGATTTGAAAACAAACATTTAAAATGTCATTGAATAAAAAATGTTTGAAAGTGTCATGCTAAATTGGACTATTGTTAACAAAGTCGTAAAGGACATTTGCCGAACACGCGATAATTGTTATTAATTGATTTTGGCCTTATACTTGTTTGTCTTTAATTTAATTTTAAAACACCAAAGCACTAATTGTATTACCCTTTACTTGTGTATTGTGTTTTAATATCTACTATATTTTGCAAAACTAGCTTTTAAGCTTGTTTAAATCAATTTTTCAAATAAAAATATATTTATATATATTTATTTATTTATAAAAAATTAAAATATATTGCAAACAATTCTGCCAATTTAACAATAACTACATGCAATTAATACAAAATACTCAAAAGTGATAATTTTGTTTAAATATAAAAATAAGAATTACACCGTTTGATAAGGGAAGTGGTGATCACGGAGTTGATAAAATTACACATATCATCCCAATTTTTAGTCATTTTATAAAATAAATCAAAAATCTCTATTATGATTTTTTTCACTTATTATATTAAAATTTTAAAAAAATCAATATTTTAAAGGTGTATTTTCTATATTTACCAAACAAACTTGATAACGGAAGTGACTGATTATGCCAAAGAGGAAACCACCTTTTAAAATAAGAAAATATAATTCCCTTTATAAAAGTATACTTCCACAGACCGACCAATTATTCCCTTTATATTTCCCAATAATTCCCAATAACTCCAAAACAATTCCCCATAATTATGATTTTCTCAAAAATATCTATATTTAGCCATTTGAACTAAAAAAGTTTAAGGGTAATTTTAAGGCTGTTTTTTAGGACTTTACAGAGTTCTTTATTAAGGGGTTATATCCACCTGCGATTTTGAAGTAAATTGATTTGCAATAAAAAAAAACGACTTTTTTCAAGCAAATTACGTAATATGTAAATATTCGCACCATCTTTAAAACAAAAAACACTATAAAATCTTAATTTACAAAAACAACACCACACAACGTAAATGGACGTACAAAAAATGTTATCTTTAATAAAGTTCGCCCAGTGAAACAAGCCAGACGACGCAAGAAGGCAGGGGAAATATTACTGTTCATTATTGAGTCTAATCAGAGGCGTGCGAATAAATGATTGCTAAACAGTTTAAATATGATAAAAAATATGTAAGCAATAATTTATTTTTAAAAATGTAGTGGAAATTGCCAAGATCTAAATATTTTTAATTGTTATGAGAATAGCATCTCAGTTATATAATTAATAGCATTAGTGACACTAAATTCATTTTAGACTGCCACTGTCTTTATTTATAACATTTCACACAACGTTTTGGGTAGTCCTATCTCTGTCCGTTTTATAGTTTACACTCTTAAAAACGGACAGAGATAGAACTGTCCGAAACGTTGTGTGAATATTTATAAATAAAGATAATAAAAGTCCGAATGTACTAACGCAAAAAAAATCGAAAATTTTTCCTTTCGACGTTCTTTATCTTTCCTGTGGATTCTTCGGACACTGTTAATAGAAACTTCTACATAAAGGGAAACGCGATCAAGTTTTCTTTTTAGAGGCAGTTTTAAAGTATTATTTGTTCCTTTTTCATCGCAAACTCTATAGATATTGGCAATTATTTATCTGAATTGGCCATGGATAATTTTGCCTTTTAAAAGGATTTTTCCATAATTTTGACTGGCGTAAAAAATAGTTTTTATAACCAACAAGAAATGTCTACGTAAAGGTGTTTTTCTCGCTCATGCAATTTGCGCAAATTAGACTAAACTATTACATTTGTTTTTAAAGTAAAGTCTATTTGCACAATTTTTTTATCAGTAAACAATGGTGTACGACGACGAATTGTTAGCATGAACTGGTGTTACTACTTACTTTCATATTTCATTTAATTATAGAATAGAGCTTAATAAATTCCAAAAGAAACTTTTTTTTACTTATATTATTATTACCACAAAAAATAACAAATAATAAGTAAGACCCATCAAACAGAAAATGATAAATAAATCACGCCAATACAACTATTATTTACTCACTACGCATGTCTTAAATTTGTATGTCGTTTACACGTTCATACATTTGCACCAACCGCATGCAAATTATCTGACCATCCAGATTTTACACAAGCCAGCTTGGTCAAGTAAAGGATTTTCGTTTACATGCTCCAATTTATTTGCACAAAATGGTATGCACAAGTCAATTTGCGCAAATTGCATGAGTGTGAAAGCTTGAAAGAAGAACGGATTTATTTATTTAATTTTTTATTTAGTTACATACATACCTACCTTAATTATTTTTTAATGCGATACAAAATCAAAATACTGAATTATATTTCTACGTTATAATACCCACACAAAACCACTACTACTAAAAATTGTTACTAAGAAACAAATATTTAAAAACCCGGGTAAGTACAATAAATTCCAAACCATTCGCCGTCTATGTTGATGCGAGGCTCCACCTCTTTGGAGGCTCGTTCCAGCGGCAACCAATCAGTAAACATTATTTGAGTGGCTATCTTGGTAGGGAAGCCTTGTTGTCGGAAATTAAGAATGTAAAAATATTTTAGGGACGATATAAATATTAAAGCATAGTATAATCGGTTCCTCTAAGAAAATAGAGCAATAAAATAAAATCTCTTTAGGGAATTAAAAATAAATCAATAACAAGGTGTAAACTAGTACTTTATAAAATATGAAATATTAGATTTAAAAAAGTGTAAAATAGGTTCACAGCAGTAGGATGAAAATCTGGCAACATCTTACAAGCAACTTCAGTTTTTTTCCGCATTCCTTTCATCTGGCTTCACTCAGTTGGCAAACTTTACACCTTCCGAATGTGATAAATTTTATATAGGTGAAACTTGTAGGCAATCAGCTAAACGCATAAAACAACACAAAACATACATATAAAACACAGAATTTTACAAATCTAAAAATTGTGTAACACGCATTTGAAAAGAATCACAGAATAAACTGGGATGCTTCGAGCATTTTAGCAAAGAAACCTTGTTCTAAAAAACGCAAAATCAAAGAATGTGCGTATATATTATTAAATAAAGAAAATTGTGTAGCATCAATTTCAGTTAATTTAAATAACACTTGGTTGCCTTTGCTTGATACTGAAGTATCTTCAGGAAGACTAAAAATTAGCTAAGTATTCACCTTTACACAATAAATACACCGGCAGCCAGTTATCTATGTCACTATGACACTATCACCAAACAAACATTTTTGACATTTAATGTCAAAGAGTTCTCAGAATATCATAAAAAAGATAAAAATTTTAAAATTTAAAACCTTTATAATAGTTTATTTTTATTATTTTCATTCAATTTATCTTGACAACGATGGCAGACTTGCTACCGAAACGTCGATTTTTAGTTATCTTTTTACTTGTTTTAATTTTTTAGTTCTTTTAATGTAATTTTTTGGCGTGTATCCAAACAAATACCATCCATTAAATGAATCCGCCGAACTACAGAACATATCTTCAATTCATTTGTAGTATGTTATTATTTAAAACTACTTTGTTATTTAATTTCCATACTTTCTTTTTAAGCAAAAATAAAAACTTTTTGTTAAATTTTTTGCGGTAACTTTCTAATGGTTGACTTTTGACCCCACGTTAACAAAGCTAACTACTTTTTATTTTTAACAATAAATCACCTTCTAAAATGTTTCGCATTTGTTTAGAAACAACAAAATGCATAATCAGTTTTTTTTTAATAAATTATTTTGTTTGTTACTTAATCGAGAGAAAAGTGGATAAGACAGCAAAACTTCCCTTATAATGACAATGACCCATATAATACAAGAAAATAAATCATAAGTTTACTTGTGAGTAGGCAAACAAAGTGTCATTAACAGGGGACCGTACATAATTAAGAATTTTATGAGCGAAAATAAAGTGTATGACAAAAAACGAATCACGGTGGTGACCACATAATATTATCAGTGAGCAAAGGGTGGACACTTTTAATTATCCACATATTTTAAACATAAAAACAAAAATGTAAATGACAAAGCTACTTTTATCTTTAAAAGCTAGTACACATTTACTACCGAGTGAAAATAAAATTTGATAAAAGGCATAAGATTTCATTAAAATCTAACGAGTAATCTTTACACAACATGGATATATTTTGTAAATTTAATCTTTTACTTATACCCGACAATTAAGGAAATAAATAAAAAATAGGTAACAGAGACGGTTAATAATTAAATTACATGTGGGTAAACATATTATTTTTTAACTCATTGTAAAATGCAAAAAAAACTATATTAAAGTTGCAAACTAGGTATCCCTGGAACATTCAAAGTCCATAAATGACGTGCGCACTCTACACAGAATGTTATTAACAAAATTGATTTTCCAGAGCTGTTATTACTGGTTACCTTCTATATACCTTTCAGAACTTGTCAGTTTTTTGCATCAAAGGAGCGCGCAAATAAGTTGGTTTATTTTAACGGATGTTAGGCGCATTTTGCAATTCTGGATGCAGCTTAAGGTATAGAAGCAGGGTATACTCTACGGAAGTCGGTTTTGGTAAGTCACAGCCAGTGACGAAAACAGCCGAGGATAAGCGTTGAAAATATATACGAACGACGTGAGACTATCCCTCCAGTCCTACCAGCTAGGTACCCGTAGCATCACGCATGGTGCGTATTGGGATTTCAGGTAGACAAGCCTACAGGCTCCAGGCTCCTGGACTCAAGCGTCATGGGTTATTGTACGCTGCGACCCAATTGTCTATTCACTCAGCACCCCTGACCTTTCAAGTTTTTTTTTAAAGCTTATCCTTGGCTGTTTTTTGCACTGGCTGCGGCTCACTAAAACTGACTTCCGAGAGTTCACGCTGCTCAGACGAACACATCCAACACACCTTTTTGATCAGCCGAAGGTCTTGTGTAGCCAATGTAATTCAATACTCGGCGGGGCATATAGCCCGGGAAGTACTTGTTTTTAGTCCTCATGATCGTTCCCCAGAGGAGCCACAAGTAATAATGGTCTCTGGTACCTGGGTCATAGCTTTGTGCCCTTTTTGAACTTAACGATTTTTTAGATTTTTTAAACATAAAAAACTTAAAAGAAAATCTTAACCAACCTAAAAGTTTAACTGTTTATTTTTATTGCCGCTTGTATCTACATTTGTAAAAAATGTATGTATTATCATTTAAAAGATTCATCAAAGTGCTTTAAAAAGTCTGCACTGTCCATTTTATCTTCGACACTAAACTTATGGTGGTTTACATCTGACATTTGTCGCATGATATCTATGTCAGACAGAAACTCTGGCTATTGTAAACAATAAATGTTTTTCATCAGACATAAAATTTTGACCATTTACATTAGCCAGAATTTCTGTCTGACATAAATATCATGCAATAAATGTCAGATGTAAACTTACCATTAGTGCTGATAGCTTAGAGATGTATAATGGAAATTAAACATAATTTTTTGATTTGGCTAGCCATATTTTTTTTAACTAAAAGAAAAAGACATATCAAATGTGGTATTTTTAAAAAATGTCTTTAATGCTGCCGCCACACATTGGGCGAAGTTGTGGCCAAACGATTTGTCGAAACATGTAAGCAAGCGGACTCGAGAAAAGTTGGGCCAATTAAGGCGAATGCAGACAAAGTACCCATCTACACAATGGTGTTTGCGAAGTTTGTCGTAGTTGGCCCAATGTCTGGCGGGGGCATTAAATATATTTTGAATAACGATGCAGTATACAAAGTGTTTAAAAAAATCCCAGTTTACTTTAAAATTCCCGAAGAAAGCGATTTTCTGAGCCTGTTAAAAATGGATATATTACATGTGGACTTTTTTAAAGCTTTTTGATGGATCTTTTGAATGTTAATATAATATACAAAGTGTTCCATTTATAAGAAGTACATTTTTTGCAATAAGTCAAAATACCGATGTTCTATTGTTTTTTTGTTGGCAGCACGTTAATCAGCGGAAAAAGTACTACAACTTTTCTAATTTAACTGACTTCGTATCTCCAATTAAAAGAAAGTTGGCAATAATGCCGACTTAAGAATGATTACCCTGTATAGATTAATTAAAACTTAATGTAAATTGTATATAGTGTTTGTAACATAAGTCCTGTTTTTAAGCCTAACAAAATAAATAAATAAACACAACATAAGAGCAGACATTACCAGAAATAAATTACAGACAGCTAAATTTCCTTGCACTTTAAGGTTGCATCTCTCCAACAACGCCCTATCTGTTGATACAGATTTTTATACTAGTCAAAAGTTTTTTCTTTAAAGGTATTTAAAAATATTTACCGCATTACAAAAAACATTTAGCTAAAGTAATTATCTGCATCGCTAGATTAAACACTGTTCGACAAATGCAACTTTGCAGTGGAAAAAAGTGGAAGATTTAAATTTTTATGTTGTTTTTCTATAAATTTAATCGTACTTTTGTAAATACTAGTATGAGTTTTAGTATATTACATTACAAGTGTGGAAAATGACTAATTTTACACGAGTGGGAATATTGTAGCACGAGGCGTTAGCCGAGTGTGACAAACCCACGAGTGTAAGAAAGTCATTTTTCCACACTTGTAATGTAATATACTAAAACTCATACTAGTATTTACAAATGTACGATTAAATTTATGAAAAACAACATAAAAATTTAAATCTTACACTATTTTTTCTACGACTACAAATTATTCTAAAAAACTAAAAAAAATAAAGCAAATGAATAGTGATTTTAAAATAAGCATAGCGCTATGAATGGAAATTTAAAATTTAATAAAAAAATAAACTTTAACCAAAATTCGTTTTAAAATATTCTATTTTGACTAAAAATAATCCGTAGAATCTAAAACAAAAAAAATATACAGGGTGTCCTATTTAAAAAATAAAAGTCCAATCATTTTTGTTAAAATCGGAAGTCGTAAAGGCACCTAAAAATGACTAATTTTGTCTAATAACCCAACCAAATTTTGTCAGTAAAAAATATACAGGGTGTTTATTTAAAAAACAAAAGTTCCAATCATTTTTGTTAAAATCGGAAGTTGTAAAGGCACCTAAAAATGACTAATTTTGTCTAATAACCCAACCAAATTTTGTCAGTATTGATAAAGAAATTAAAATTCGGCTGCCGAGTCGGCGACGAAGCAGTGTAAATCACACGACTCAGCGAGCCGCGACTGGTTGCTACAAAAAATCAAGCGATTCGTTGTTGTTGTTGGGTGTCAAAGTAAAATGAAGTCGTCTGATGAAAGTGATAATGATATTTTTCTGGCAACTACGTGTTTACTATATTGTAAAGCAAAAACGAAAAGAGAAACGTAAATATTGGATTCAACCGATGATCAGTGAAAAGAAAAATAAAGGATTTTTCTTTACTTTACATAATGAAATTAAGCATGACGTTTTTATGTAAAAATCAGATATTATTCATGCGCCTTAGTGTGTTTAATTTTATAAAAAAATGTATTTAGTTCAGGAACCTGTCAAGCGACGGTTTATAATGTGTTTTTAAAGTAAATTTCATGGTCAGTCTTTGATAACCCTGTGTGTTTTCTTCACCAAACATCTTTTGTTGCAATGAACATGCCGACATAATTTTCGAAGTTTCTAAAGCAGACCGTTTTACTGAATGGAGATCTAGGGTGGTAGAGTGCCACCGTGTGTCTTATAAGTTAAGACATTTAAGAAGCCCTAAATCAAATCGCAGTTTTTGATAAAACACAATGTTTAGAATGGC
The DNA here is from genome assembly GCA_014170235.1 of Listronotus bonariensis. Taxonomy (NCBI): domain Eukaryota; kingdom Metazoa; phylum Arthropoda; class Insecta; order Coleoptera; family Curculionidae; genus Listronotus; species Listronotus bonariensis. Next base: position 242,971 of record JACEGR010000051.1, on the reverse strand, counting down.
TCACAATTTTAATTTCGCTTTTTCTATTCATGGAGTTTAAAAACGATTTTTATTTAATAAATGTTTGTATATTTATAAAATAACATATTCTTGTTACAAAACTTTTTAAACGTAAAAATAAGACCTACTTCTAAAATTGTGTTGGGCCAAAAACTGCGTTGTGATTTGGAACTTTTCATTTATGACATAGGTTCATTTAAACCTTCTTTTCTAAAATCACCCAATACTTTATTTGTAGTTTCCCAAATATTCAATACACTTAACAGGTTTCTCAGATAACCGACTCAATTGCTAGCGGCGCCGACCGTTAAATACAACATCCTTTGTTTTTCACTTAAACGTGACAACAAAACACTTGATTTTTCTGCAGCAAGCAGTCGCAGCTCGCCGAGTCGTGTGTTTTACACCGCTTCGTCGCCGTGTCGGCAAAAACCGCTTCGTCTGTTTTAAGCCTAACAGAAAAGCATGGTTTGCAAATAACGTTATATTCGGAAGATATATTAATTAGAAATCTTTTTAATAATAATTATATACTTTGAAGTCCATTTAAGTATATTCTGTTTAAAGTTATTTTTTTCTAAAGTTTTTAATTTAATTTTTAATTTTAAACTTTAAAATATTTTAATCATAGCGACGTAACTTTAAATGGTACAAAATTTCAAGTTTTAGAAATATTTATTTTTAAATCACGTTCTATTTTTATACGTGTACTGTTTTGGCATATCCAATAATTTACTACTACTTACTAACAAAGAAAAACAAATAATTTTTTTACTTGACAAAGGTCCAAAATCAAGACCGAAATATGGCTGAAGAAATTAAGCGTCTTTTATTTGCCCTCCTTATTCCCATTACCTTCTTTAACAATATTTAAATTATTAAAATTATTATTATACTCTTTAACAAGGGTTTAAATGAGGGTTATAAAATAATACGTTTCCTTTGTTAAATGTTTTTTGTGACTTATGTAGTAATAAGGATATTTACAAATATACATATTTTTTAATTTAATCTTTAACATTTACAAATTATTATAATACTTTTTTTTAGTTACTACACTAAAAATATATTTTTTAAATGTAAATTATTATTTTTATTTATTCTGGAATAATATATGGTATTACTTGCAGTTCTTAATTTGTCCAGTATTATTTAAATATTTTTTTCTATATACATTAGGATACCTATTATTTAAAAGTTTTATTCAATTATTAAATTTTATATTATTTACATAATTTTATTTTTTATCTTACTCTGTTGGCATCTGCCAATTAAACTTAACTTAAAGTAAAAACTAAAAATTGTTTATTAATTTTTATAAAGGTTTTTTTTTAATTAAAAATTCCTTTTGTATATTTTTAAATATCCTAAAACTTAAACGATTTATACAGGGTGTTAAAGAATGTTGTTAAAGTGACAGGCATACATCAGAAAATATAATTAAAACTTTTTATAAACATGAGTTCGCAAATTATTCGTTCTCGTTCGATACATGGTGTTAAACTTTTTTAAAAACTGTTAAAACTAACTATACACCCTATTTAACTATGTTTTTTTAATTGTTAGGTTATTGTTAATAAAAAGTTATAAAACCTAATTTAAATAAAAATTAAAATGGCATTGCATTTTTTACCGTCTAAAAATATGCAAATAAATGGATTTTACAATTTTTTTTCTCTAACTAAACAAGAAAAGGGATAAAAATTGGGAAACATACAAGCTGTATTTTTATTTTCTCAATCCAAAGAATCCAAAAAATTTTACACTTATTTGCACAGTGAGTGGCGTACCGTTTTTTTGTTGGAAATATTTCTTCAATAGTCGCTTCAAGCGCCACTGGACTTTATAAATGATAAGGCCACTTTCAAATTAAAACAATATTGATTAAACGATATTTAAAATATTTAAAAAATATAAGTTTAACACCCTGTATCTTAGGCACAAGGAATTTACAGACATATGTTTACATGCACTTTCTTGATACATTTAACAGTGGTTAATACTTGACTGCATGACATTAGATTTAGTTACTTGATATTTTTGTTCTTTGCAGTTTTAAGCATATGCATTCTTATATCATATATTATTTTCCATCGGAACGCTCAAAATGCTTTCAGAAATATTTCGAATAATTTGGTGTGCTTTTCTTCCAACTATAGAGAAAATATCCGACCAGATTTTCGAGGTTTCTAATTCCAGATACAAAATATACGAGATTATTTCTTTGAGAATAAAGTGCTTTCTTACATTTTACTTTCTACTTTTTGATGTAAAGAAATTTTTATTTTTCCTGAGATGCTTTTAAAAATGAAAAAAAAAAAAATTCTTACGTGACGGGCCGTTAGCCGTTAGCTTTTTCTTTAAACGGAAAAGTTAACAGATTAAAAGACAAATATGGAATAATAAAAAAATGCTGCATTGTTCAAGGGAAACTCATAAAATATTTCTTAAATTATACTTATATTATATCAAAACAATACAACTTTTTTTTAAATAACAAAAAAAAAGTATCTAGCATAAAAATTAAGTAAGTTTTAATAAACGTATGGTAAGTACCTACTTTTTTCTACGAAGAAATCAATGCAAACAACCTTCCAACTACACCCCCCCAATTAAAATTTTAATGGTAATACGTCAAAAAGCTAAACCAATTAAAAATGTCTAATTTTAGAAAAATAAGGGCTTAAAGTAAAACATTTTTTACAATTTCCTATTTCTCCTTAATTTTGAAAATACCTTAAAAATACGGAAGATAAGAAAAAGAAGCTAAAGTATTTAATTTTAGTTTTTTAAATTTGTCTGTAAGTGAATTTTTTGTACAGTGAATAGTTGGCGAGATATAGTCTTTAAAATCCGCTACTTACGAACAAGCATCACCTTTTATAAGCCCTTTAAACTTACTCCAATAAAAACCAAGAAATCATAAACAATTTAAACATAGAGCCTTATGGCTCTTAACAAACCCTATAAAATTGTTTTTTTAACTTTTTATCATAAAATGAGATAAGTTAAAAAAACCTATTATTTATATATATTTTTTTTTTTAATTTGAATACACTCTTAAAGCATATTTTTTTTCTAAAAGTGCATTTTGCAATTTAAATTGACCAAACTTGGACGTACTAAAAATACATGTATAAAGCGAATTGCTAAATGTAAAGGTCAATTTTAATTAGGAGGGTAGTTAAGGGGTTGTTTTCATTGACTTTGTTGTAAAAAAAATCATATACTTCTTTTTTTTATTATAACTCACTCAATTTTTATGTTAAAGCCCGGTTATGTGCTTTAAAAACGATTTAACAAGTATTTTTCTGGCAGTACTTTCCGTTATTAATTTAAGGTTGAATTCATTAAATTTTAGATTCAACGAAAAAAGCTAAACATTAACACGATGTATCTCGGTTTATTTTGGTTGTAGGTAAATTATACCAAAAGAACTTGTTTTTTTTTATCTTAAAAACTACAATTCTGCTTTTTGAGTTAATCGCAAAAACCCATTAAAAAAATAGTGTTTTTTTTTTGTCGAAAAATTGTTACTATCATCGCGAATAACTTGGAAACTATCAGTTTTTACAAAAAAAAATGCACAATTAATTATTTTCCTAAATTCACTTTTTGATCTATTCATGTAGTTATAATGTAACAAAAATTTCAACCTTCGAGATGTGGTGCCAACCACTACCAAGGTTTTGGCGCCCTTCACTTTGATATAGATCCATGCAAAACCAAAAAATCGCGATGTTTTACCTTTTTTAAGCTTTACTTTCTGTACTTTTATGGTATTAATACACATACTCACGATAAGACTTGCCTTAGATTATATCTAAAGGTAGGTACAAAGGCAAGTCTGCGAGTAAGACCTATAATATGAATTTTTATTGGAACGCGCCGTCAGTTAAGCATACACACGTTCGCACTTACTCACGGACTCCTCTTTAATTCTTGTAAGTTCTGGTTAGTTAAGGTTCAGGTAGGATTGAGGACCTGACTGACCGTGTGTATGCTCATTTAGTATCATAGCATTCGCGGCTCGCCGACTCCTGTGTTGTACACCGCTTCGTCGCCGACTTGTCGAAAACCGGTCGGTCTTTTTGCATTCTAAATAAAAATTTGTTAACTAGGTAGGTTATTTTCTTTTAAACCATTAAATACTAAAGAAATACATTTTAACTAAAACAGCATTTCTAAAATAGAAATAAAATAGGCATTATATAAACTCCAAAAGCGTATTTACTTTTATTTTATTCTTTTTACTATTTAAGATAAAACCAAAGTATTTAAAATCTAAAGTTTTAATTTATTAATTTTACTAAAAAAACTTTACCACAATAAATAAAAAAGCTACGTGGGCGTTAAATGAACCTCTAAATTTACTTTTATTCAGAGGCAACAAAAATGTGAATTAAGTTCGGTTCATAACACGTAAGTTAAAAAAGCTTTTATAAGCGTGCTGAAACGTGCGTAAACTTTTCTAAACGTTTTTGTTTTATTTTATATTTGTTGGCCCCTTTTTTAAAACAAAACATTATTTACATTTTTTTGCACATGTTATAATTTCTAGTACACCGCAAATTTCTAACAGGTGGTTCCCCCTTTAACTTTTTTTTAAGGGTGGAAAAATAAATTTTGTCATATTGATATATGACACAAATATGCATTGGTTTATCTACTTAGTCGGTTTCTATTTTTCCTGGTTTAACCGAAATTACTGCTAGTCTTAAATTTTCAATGGCAATACCGATACATTTTGTTATATTTCGATAGAATACAACATTTGAAATACAATGACACTTCATATATGCCATTTGTGTGTCAACCCTGCTTTTAAAAATTTAAAGCCGCGTACATCGTTGTGTATAACGCTAGACCTAAACAGTAAGCTTGGCTTTAGACAAAAATCTCTTGCACCGAATAATAAACCTGACTAACAAACTACTAAGCTTGGCTTTATTTAAGCGATTAAGGCCCAATTGTACAAAGCAGGTTTAAACTTAGTTCTTCTGAACTGATGTTGGGCCTTTAAACTTTCTGTAAAATCCTAATTTCTTTTAATTCTTTGACACTGACCAAGGAAGATAAACTTTTAATAAGGTGCTTTCGATTTTTTATCCGAAAATATAGGTTATTTTTGTGGCGTCACTTTTTGCCATAATACCTTTTATTTCACAAAATAAACCAATCCTGGCATAAAATTAATTAAAAAAAAAACACTTTAAAATTTAAAAACATAAATTAAAGCTTCTTACCCTCGATCGCGGGGTGTGTATATATATAATTATTTATTTATTTTTCTTGGGTATAGGTTTCTTTTTGTTAATAATTAAAACTACTTCATTACATAGCTAACATCTGACGTATCCCCAGCGTAGTGAGCTTTTCAAAAATATTTATTGCGTTCAGGCAACAACCTACAAACAATTACAAAAATTACTATTTTTTTATCACAAATTAAAATAATACATAACAACACATTTAAAAAAACTTTACATAACACTAATTTTATTAATTAATTAATTTAATTTATGTAAAGTTTTTTAAATGTGTTGTTTGTATTATTTTAATTTGTGAGAAGTAAATAGGTTAAGAGAAAAAAAATTATTTTGTAATTTTGTCGTTACGACGTTTCGGCCTGGGTGGGCCTTCATCAGGTACATTTTGACAAACAACTAATATCTAAAATACAAACTTTTTGTTTTTTTTTTATATTTAATAAATTATGATGAGTTTACCTTAAATGAGGGGCTTCCATTTAAACAAAAAAACATTTACAACCTGCGGTCGCAACATTTAACATATACCACTTCACATATATGTACAAGAACATCCACAAAATTAAAACAACTAATAACTAAAACAACCACAACGGTTTTCTTTTTGTTTTGATAATTTTTTTATATATTATGAATCCATAGGCATTTTTAAATTTTGTTTGATATTACTGGTGCCATCTATTTTTTAAGGAAGAGATTTAACTATTTTGGTTTAATATTATTACAGGTAACTGTAATTCTTATATTGATGGGTATTGAAAGATTTCTTTGCTCGCAAAACCAAATTACATGTAGAAATTTTTATTATGATTATTATTATTTTTACTTTGTAAGTGTGGCCCTCTTGGAGAGGTAGTAAAAAGTAAATCTAAAATTAGTTTGTTCTACGTTTTGGGTGTCCTTAAATTAATTATTAATTAGCTGTTGATACTGCCTACTCAAATTCTTAGTATCTGCCCTAGTGTTAACTGCATTTTTGTTTCTTTGTATATATACCATCTCCAAAAACTCTCTTTTTTTGTATTTGTTTCTGTTTTGAGAATTTTTGTATTGTCGAAATTAAAAGTATGTTTTTTCTCTATAGAATGATTTGTAAGAGCTGTTTTATTGTGTTTGTCGTATTTGTGGCTGTTTAATCTATTTTTCAAATACTGGCTAGTTTGTCCTATGTATACACCATTGCAGTCATTGCAGGGAATTTCATATATAATGTGGCTTTTTTGTTTTTATCGATTTTGCTTTTTAATCTGGAGAAATTGTTTTTAGTAAATTGTGGCCTTTATGACAGACGGTAATTTTTCTTTTTTAAATAATTTTTGAAAATTTTCGGAAAGCTTAGGAATATAGGGTAAAGAGAGATAGTTTTTTTGGTTTCATTTTCTTTAGGTTTTTGTGTTTTATTGGAATTATAATATTTGTGTATTCTTTTTTTAAAAATTGAATTTACTAATGTATCTGGATAGTTATTAAGTTTAAGGGCGTTTTTGCTTTAATAATGGATTTTGTTCTAAATTGCGGATCGCTTAATTTTATTGCTCTGTCAGCAAGGCCAATTATCACTGATTTTTTTGGGAAATAGGGTGTTGGGAATTGAAATTAAGATATCTTGCTGACCAGGTGTCCTTTGTGTACCATTCTGTTTTTATTGAGGTTTTTAGATTATGTAGTGTTAGGTCTAAAAAGTTAATTTGTTTTTGGTGTTCAACTTCTATTGTGAATTGCAATTTTTCGTGGTAGCTATTAAATTTTTTTAAGACATAATCTATTTTGTCATGTGGTATAGCTGTTATGCAATCATCTACGTAGCGAAAAAAGAACGGTAAGGTGATATCTAATTTTGGTATTACTGTTTCTTCCAGATCCTCTAGTACTAATTGAGCAATTACACTTGATATAGAGGAGCCCATGGCGCATCCGTCAATTTGTTTATAAAATTGTTTATTATATAGAAAATACGTAGAATTTAGTGTACGTTCAATAGCTTCTAGGAATTCGTCCATTGGTATATCTGTGTGGGGTTTAATTTTGTTCCATTTTTTTTTGATAATATCTTTAGCTAATTTTATAGGGATGTTTGTATACAGCGATATTACGTCTAGAGAGACCAGGTGGTGATTTTCTGGTAGGTGAATGGATCTAATTTTTTCTTTAAAATGCCATGAGTCTTTTATGTAGTAAGCGTTTTGATTTACAACATTGTTTAAGATATTTTTAAGAAATTTGGATAATTTTTCATAGGGCGACTGAATGCATGAAACGATAGGTCTTAGTGGTATTCCTGGTTTGTGGAGCTTGGGGAGTCCGTAGATTCTTGGTGGTAGGGCATTATGTATTTTAAGTTTTTTGGCTGTATTTGGGGATATGAAAGTTTTGTTTTCCCATCGAGTAATTATTTCGTTGTTAGCTTTTTGATATACATTTGTAGGGTCGTTTTGTACTTTTTATAGATTGTGGTGTCCTGCAGAAGGTCGTTAATTTTCTTGTCGTAGTCAGTTGACTGCATTATGACTGTTTTATTGGATTTGTCTGGTTTTAATATTTTAAGGTTGGGATGCTCCTTTATGAATGCTTGTGTTTTTTAACTTTGTTAGTAAAATTATTTTTGATGTTTTTGTCTTTATTTTTATTTATATTATTTTTATAAATGGTTATTGCATTACAACATTTTGCTCTAAGGTCATCTTGAGTGCTGGATGGTAAAGAATTTATAGATGTTTCAATGTTAGTTATTAATTCAAACGTGGGGAATTCTTTTTCATTTGTTATTGGAATGGCGTAATTAGGGCCTAAACTAAGAATCTCAGTGGCATAGCTGGGAATAACAGTATCTGTTAAATTTTCAATCCAGTCTTGGGATTGTTGAATTGTTTTATTATTATTTTGGTTATGCTGCATTGTTAATATATTAATTTTTGGTGTGTTTTTTTGTTTTGTTTTTATAAATACAGATTCATATGTTTTATTTTCAACGTCAAAAAAATTTGTAATTAGAGCGCTTGGTAGATTATTCTTAAGATAATTGGCACTTTGTGTAAGTTCGTTTTCTAGATAATTTAAGTGTTTTGTGGTGTCCGTAATTAATAGATTTATGATATTGGATTTAAATTGTTTTAATGTTTTTTCCTGGAAACTCCTGTCAAGGTTTTTACAATAAAAAGTTATATGTTCTGTTTTAAATTTAAGAAAGGTTGGGGTTAAATCTTCGTTTTTGCATCGTAAGAGGAAAATTCTTCGGTTCTTTAGCTTGGCTTTTTTTGTATTTTGTTTTCTATACAGCTTCATCTGCTTTGCAGCATCTTCTCCATAGTTGTTTGTGATATTTTGGTAAGAGAGCATTATTTCACCCATGCTCGATATATTGTTTAATTTTTGCGTTTCTTTGACCTTTCCTTTATGTTTTTAATTTATTTCCTTTCAAAGAGAGGAAATTTTTTTTCTTGGGGATATGGTCAGAAGTAAATAGGTTAAGAGAAAAAAATTTTATTTTGTAATTTTGTCGTTACGACGTTTCGGCCTGGGTGGGCCTTCATCAGGTACATTTTGACAAACAACTAATATCTAAAATACAAACTTTTGTTTTGTTTTTTTATATATATTTAATAAATTATGCTGAGTTTACCTTAAATGAGGGGCTTCCATTTAAACAAAAAAACATTTACAACCTGCGGTCGCAACATTTAACATATACCACTTCACATATATGTACAAGAACATCCACAAAATTAAAACAACTAATAACTAAAACAACCACAACGGTTTTCTTTTGTTTTGATAAATTTTTTTATATATTATGAATCCATAGGCATTTTTTAAATTTTGTTTGATATTACTGGTGCCATCTATTTTTAAGGAAGAGATTTAACTATTTTGGTTTAATATTATTACAGGTAACTGTAATTCTTATATTGATGGGTATTAGAAAGATTTCTTTGTATAAAACCAAATTACGAAATTTTTATTATGATTATGATTATTATTATTTTGCTTTGTAAGTATTGGCCCTCTTGAAGAGGTGATAAAAGTAAATCTAAATTAGTTGTTCTACGTTTTGAGTCCTTAAATTAATTATTGGATTCATAATATATAAAAGAATTATCAAAACAAAAAAAAACAAGTTAATGTTGTTTTAGTTATTAGTTGTTTAATTTTGTGGATGTTCTTGTACATATATGTGAAGTGGTATATGTTAAATGTTGCGACCTGCAGGTTGTAAATGCTTTTTTGTTTAAATGGAAGCTCCTCATTTAAGGTAAACTCATGTATAATTTCTTAAATATAAAAAAACAACAAAGTTTGTATTTTAGATATTAGTTGTTTGTCAAAATGTACCTGATGAAGGCCCACCCAGGCCGAAACGTCGTAACGACAAAATTACAAAATGAATAATTTTTTCTCTTAACCTATTTACTTCTGACCATATCCCCAAGAAAAAAATTTCTCTCTTTGAAAGGAAATAAATTAAAAACATAAAGGAAAGGTCAAAGAAACGCAAAAATTAAACAATATATCGAGCATGGGTGAAATAATGCTCTCTACCAAAATATCACAAACAACTATGGAGAAGATGCTGCAAAGTAGATGAAGCTGTATAGAAAACAAAGTACAAAAAAGCCAAGTTAAAGAACCGAAGAATTTTCCTCTTACGATGCAAAACGAAGATTTAACCCCAACCTTTCTTAAATTTAAAACAGAACATATAACTTTTTATTGTAAAAACCTTGACAGGAGTTTCCAGGAAAAAACATTAAAACAATTTAAATCCAATATCATAAATCTATTAATTACGGACACCACAAAACACCTAAATTATCTAGAAAACGAACTTACACAAAGTGCCAATTATCTTAAGAATAATCTACCAAGCGCTCTAATTACAAATTTTTTTGACGTTGAAAATAAAACATATGAATCTGTATTTATAAAAACAAAACAAAAAACACACAAAAAACTTAATATATTAACAATGCAGCATAACCAAAATAATAATAAAACAATTCAACAATCCCAAGACTGGATTGAAAATTTAACAGATACTGTTATTCCCAGCTATGCCACTGAGATTCTTAGTTTAGGCCCTAATTACGCCATTCCAATAACAAATGAAAAAGAATTCCCACGTTTGAATTAATAACTAACATTGAAACATCTATAAATTCTTTACCATCCAGCACCCAAGATGACCTTAGAGCAAAATGTTGTAATGCAATAACCATTTATAAAAATAATATAAATAAAAATAAAGACAAAAACATCAAAAATAATTTTACTAACCAAGTTAAAAAACACAAGCATTCATAAAGGAGCATCCCAACCTTAAAATATTAAAACCAGATAAATCCAATGAAAACAGTCATAATGCAGTCAACTGACTACGACAAGAAAATTAACGACCTTCTGCAGGACACCACAATCTATAAAAAGTACAAAACGACCCTACAAATGTATATCAAAAGCTAACAACGAAATAATTACTCGATGGGAAAACAAAACTTCATATCCCCAAATACAGCCAAAAACTTAAAATACATAATGCCCTACCACCAAGAATCTACGGACTCCCCAAGCTCCACAAACCAGGAATACCACTAAGACCTATCGTTTCATGCATTCAGTCGCCCTATGAAAAATTATCCAAATTTCTTAAACATATCTTTAAACAATGTTGTAAATCAAAACGTTTACTACATAAAGACTCATGGCATTTTAAAGAAAAAATTAGATCCATTCACCTACCAGAAAATCACCACCTGGTCCCTCTAGACGTAATATCACTGTACAAACATCCCTATAAAATTAGCTAAAGATATTATCAAAAAAAAATGGAACAAAATTAAACCCCACACAGATATACCAATGGACGAATTCCTAGAAGCTATTGAACGTACACTAAATTCTACGTATTTTCTATATAATAAACAATTTTATAAACAAATTGACGGATGCGCCATGGGCTCCTCTATATCAAGTGTAATTGCTCAATTAGTACTAGAGGATCTGGAAGAAACAGTAATACCAAAATTAGATATCACCTTACCGTTCTTTTTTCGCTACGTAGATGATTGCATAACAGCTATACCACATGACAAAATAGATTATGTCTTAAAAAAATTTAATAGCTACCACGAAAAATTGCAATTCACAATAGAAGTTGAACACCAAAAACAAATTAACTTTTTAGACCTAACACTACATAATCTAAAAACCTCAATAAAAACAGAATGGTACACAAGGACACCTGGTCAGCAAGATATCTTAATTTCAGTTCCCAACACCCTATTTCCCAAAAAAATCAGTGATAATTGGCCTTGCTGACAGAGCAATAAAATTAAGCGATCCGCAATTTAGAACAAAATCCATTATTAAAGCAAAAAACGCCCTTAAACTTAATAACTATCCAGATACATTAGTAAATTCAATTTTTAAAAAAAAGAATACACAAATATTATAATTCCAATAAAACACAAAAACCTAAAGAAAATGAAACCAAAAAAAACTATCTCTCTTTACCCTATATTCCTAAGCTTTCCGGAAAATTTTCAAAAATTATTTAAAAAGAGAAAATTACCGTCTGTCATAAAGGCCACAATTTACTAAAAAACAATTTCTCCAGATTAAAAAGCAAAATCGATAAAAAAACAAAAAAGCCACATTATATATGAAATTCCCTGCAATGACTGCAATGGTGTATACATAGGACAAACTAGCCAGTATTTGAAAAATAGATTAAACAGCCACAAATACGACAAACACAATAAAACAGCTCTTACAAATCATTCTATAGAGAAAAAACATACTTTCAATTTTGACAATACAAAAATTCTCAAAACAGAAACAAATACAAAAAAGAGAGTTTTTGGAGATGGTATATATACAAAGAAACAAAATGCAGTTAACACTAGGGCAGATACTAAGAACTTGATAGGCAGTATCAACAGCTAATTAATAATTAACTTTAAGGACACCAAAACGTATAACAAACTAATTTTAGATTTACTTTTTACTACCTCTCCAAGAGGGCCACACTTACAAAATAAAATAATAATAATCATAATAAAAATTTCTACATGTAATTTGGTTTTATGAGCAAAGAAATCTTTCAATACCCATCAATATAAGAATTACAGCTACCGGTAATAATATTAAACCAAAATAGTTAAATCTCTTCCTTAAAAAAATAGATGGCACCAGTAATATCAAACAAAATTCTAAAATGCCTATGGATTCATAATATATATAAAAAATTATCAAAACAAAAAGAAAACCGTTGTGGTTGTTTTAGTTATTAGTTGTTTTAATTTTGTGGATGTTCTTTGTACATATATGTGAAGTGGTACATGTTAAATGCTGCGACCGCAGGTTGTAAATGTTTTTTTGTTTAAATGGAAGCTCCTCATTTGCGGTAAACTCAGCATAATTTACTAAATATATATATAAAAAAAAAACAAAAAGTTTGTATTTTAGATATTAGTTGCTTGCAAAATGTACCTGATGAAGGCCCACCCAGGCCGAAACGTCGTAACGACAAATTACAAAATAAAATTTTTTTCTTTAACCTATTTACTTCGGACCATATCCCCAAGAAAAAAATTTCCTCTCTTTGAAAGGAAATAAATTAAAATATATAATGTTATACATAAATTTAAAAAAGTTTCTTTGACCTTTCCTTTATGTTTTTAATTTATTTCCTTTCAAAGAGAGGAATTTTTTTCTTGGGGATATGGTCAGAAGTAAATAGGTTAAGAGAAAAAAATTTTATTTTGTAATTTTGTCGTTACGACGTTTCGGCCTGGGTGGGCCTTCATCAGGTACATTTTGACAAACAACTAATATCTAAAATACAAACTTTTTGTTTTTTTTTATATATATATTTAATAAATTATGATGAGTTTACCTTAAATGAGGGGCTTCCATTTAAACAAAAAAACATTTACAACCTGCGGTCGCAACATTTAACATATACCACTTCACATATATGTACAAGAACATCCACAAAATTAAAACAACTAATAACTAAAACAACCACAACGGTTTTCTTTTTGTTTTGATAATTTTTTTTATATATTATGAATCCATAGGCATTTTTTAAATTTTGTTTGATATTACTGGTGCCATCTATTTTTTAAGGAAGAGATTTAACTATTTTGGTTTAATATTATTACAGGTAACTGTAATTCTTATATTGATGGGTATTGAAAGATTTCTTTGCTCGCAAAACCAAATTACATGTAGAAATTTTTATTATGATTATGATTATTATTATTTACTTTGTAAGTGTGGCCCTCTTGGAGAGGTAGTAAAAAGTAAATCTAAAATTAGTTTGTTCTACGTTTTGGGTGTCCTTAAATTAATTATTAATTAGCTGTTGATACTGCCTACTCAAATTCTTAGTATCTGCCCTAGTGTTAACTGCATTTTTGTTTCTTTGTATATATACCATCTCCAAAAACTCTCTTTTTTTGTATTTGTTTCTGTTTTGAGAATTTTTGTATTGTCGAAATTAAAAGTATGTTTTTTCTCTATAGAATGATTTGTAAGAGCTGTTTTATTGTGTTTGTCGTATTTGTGGCTGTTTAATCTATTTTTCAAATACTGGCTAGTTTGTCCTATGTATACACCATTGCAGTCATTGCAGGGAATTTCATATATAATGTGGCTTTTTTTGTTTTTATCGATTTTGCTTTTTAATCTGGAGAAATTGTTTTTAGTAAATTGTGGCCTTTATGACAGACGGTAATTTTTTCTTTTTTAAATAATTTTTGAAAATTTTCGGAAAGCTTAGGAATATAGGGTAAAGAGAGATAGTTTTTTTTGGTTTCATTTTCTTTAGGTTTTTGTGTTTTATTGGAATTATAATATTTGTGTATTCTTTTTTAAAAATTGAATTTACTAATGTATCTGGATAGTTATTAAGTTTAAGGGCGTTTTTTGCTTTAATAATGGATTTTGTTCTAAATTGCGGATCGCTTAATTTTATTGCTCTGTCAGCAAGGCCAATTATCACTGATTTTTTTTGGGAAATAGGGTGTTGGGAATTGAAATTAAGATATCTTGCTGACCAGGTGTCCTTTGTGTACCATTCTGTTTTTATTGAGGTTTTTAGATTATGTAGTGTTAGGTCTAAAAAGTTAATTTGTTTTTGGTGTTCAACTTCTATTGTGAATTGCAATTTTTCGTGGTAGCTATTAAATTTTTTTAAGACATAATCTATTTTGTCATGTGGTATAGCTGTTATGCAATCATCTACGTAGCGAAAAAAGAACGGTAAGGTGATATCTAATTTTGGTATTACTGTTTCTTCCAGATCCTCTAGTACTAATTGAGCAATTACACTTGATATAGAGGAGCCCATGGCGCATCCGTCAATTTGTTTATAAAATTGTTTATTATATAGAAAATACGTAGAATTTAGTGTACGTTCAATAGCTTCTAGGAATTCGTCCATTGGTATATCTGTGTGGGGTTTAATTTTGTTCCATTTTTTTTTGATAATATCTTTAGCTAATTTTATAGGGATGTTTGTATACAGCGATATTACGTCTAGAGAGACCAGGTGGTGATTTTCTGGTAGGTGAATGGATCTAATTTTTTCTTTAAAATGCCATGAGTCTTTTATGTAGTAAGCGTTTTGATTTACAACATTGTTTAAGATATTTTTAAGAAATTTGGATAATTTTTCATAGGGCGACTGAATGCATGAAACGATAGGTCTTAGTGGTATTCCTGGTTTGTGGAGCTTGGGGAGTCCGTAGATTCTTGGTGGTAGGGCATTATGTATTTTAAGTTTTTTGGCTGTATTTGGGGATATGAAAGTTTTGTTTTCCCATCGAGTAATTATTTCGTTGTTAGCTTTTTGATATACATTTGTAGGGTCGTTTTGTACTTTTTATAGATTGTGGTGTCCTGCAGAAGGTCGTTAATTTTCTTGTCGTAGTCAGTTGACTGCATTATGACTGTTTTATTGGATTTGTCTGGTTTTAATATTTTAAGGTTGGGATGCTCCTTTATGAATGCTTGTGTTTTTTAACTTTGTTAGTAAAATTATTTTTGATGTTTTTGTCTTTATTTTTATTTATATTATTTTTATAAATGGTTATTGCATTACAACATTTTGCTCTAAGGTCATCTTGAGTGCTGGATGGTAAAGAATTTATAGATGTTTCAATGTTAGTTATTAATTCAAACGTGGGGAATTCTTTTTCATTTGTTATTGGAATGGCGTAATTAGGGCCTAAACTAAGAATCTCAGTGGCATAGCTGGGAATAACAGTATCTGTTAAATTTTCAATCCAGTCTTGGGATTGTTGAATTGTTTTATTATTATTTTGGTTATGCTGCATTGTTAATATATTAATTTTTTGTGTGTTTTTTTGTTTTGTTTTTATAAATACAGATTCATATGTTTTATTTTCAACGTCAAAAAAATTTGTAATTAGAGCGCTTGGTAGATTATTCTTAAGATAATTGGCACTTTGTGTAAGTTCGTTTTCTAGATAATTTAAGTGTTTTGTGGTGTCCGTAATTAATAGATTTATGATATTGGATTTAAATTGTTTTAATGTTTTTTCCTGGAAACTCCTGTCAAGGTTTTTACAATAAAAAGTTATATGTTCTGTTTTAAATTTAAGAAAGGTTGGGGTTAAATCTTCGTTTTTGCATCGTAAGAGGAAAATTCTTCGGTTCTTTAGCTTGGCTTTCTTTGTATTTTGTTTTCTATACAGCTTCATCTGCTTTGCAGCATCTTCTCCATAGTTGTTTGTGATATTTTGGTAAGAGAGCATTATTTCACCCATGCTCGATATATTGTTTAATTTTTGCGTTTCTTTGACCTTTCCTTTATGTTTTTAATTTATTTCCTTTCAAGAGAGGAAATTTTTTCTTAGGGGATATGGTCAGAAGTAAATGCCGTTGTGTATGGCAAGGTCATACCATCGGACACCAAAATGATAGCGGGGTATATATATACACCCCGCTATCATTTTGGCGTCCGATGGTATGACCTAGAAACAAATTAAAAACCTAATCTTAAAATTTGTATCTGCCTACAAAATCGTGTATTTAACTGTTAAGACCCAGAACCAAATTAAAAACCTAATCCTATAATTTGTTTTTGCCTACAAAATCGTATATCTAACCGTAAACACCCAGCAACAAATTAAAAACTTAATCTTAGAATCTGTTTTTGCCTACAAAATCGTATATCCAACCGTAAAGACCCAGCAACAAATTAAAAACTCAATCCCATAATTTGTTTCTGCCTACAAAATCGTTTATCTTACCGCTATGACGACATAAGATTAAAGTGGATATATTGAGGCTCTTTAAAAACAAAGAAAAAATAATAAAAAAACCTGGTGAAAACGACCACCATAGCTGGTTCCTTTAAAATTACGGAGACTCCAAATAAATGGATAACCCCGGGTCACAGTAAAGACGGTGACACGTGCTTCATTCTTAGTGGGAATCGTCACGACCGATGTACACTGTTGACAACTTGACTGTGGTTCTGGCCGTATAAATCGAATCCCCATCAAACCAAGGCAGTAAATTTAGACGGGCAGCGCCATCTCGTCAAGCAATTTTAAAACAACCAGACAGAGTATCGGTAGGTTAAGATAATTTAATATAATAAAGTAATAAATAAAATTGTTAATATCTGTCAAATCAACATATTTTATTCTTGCTACTTTTAAAAGCTACCACCAATGAAAATTGTTGTAAAGAGAAAAGTTGGTCGTCTCGTCAAAATGAAGCTACTTACCAAAAATTAATAATGACTTTAAAAAATAGTCCAGGGATCCCTAACTACAAGGTTAAAGACATTTATGTGCACGTGTATCTTTAGAGAACTAAATTGCCTACCAACAACGTCTTATTGAAAATTTTTTCCAGACAAGCCCTTTTTAAATTATCAAGCTTTAAACGTATTATATTTTGTTAGATTTTTCTTTTTATTTTGGATGTATGATCTAACGAAAAAATAAATTTAATTTACTGTTTTTCTCATTTTTGAACCAAGTTCTTTTACTTATAGAAACAAATTTATATATTACATCATCAAAAATTATAATTTTAATAATCCTGATCTATAGTCAGTAAATCAACGTTTTTGTATAACAAATACTAATAATCTAAAAAATAAAAAAACAGTCATTTAATTTTGCTCTTAAACCTAAGTTGCGAATAACTTTTAAAAAAACGATTTTAGTTAAAAAAATTAAAATACCTTTTCGTAGAACATTAAATTTCCTTTAAGAATCCTTTTTGTCTTTTATATATATTTATTTTTTGTAAGTTGTTTCAAAATTAAAAAGGTAAATCTAAAAATGTACCAGTGTTTAAAGATTGATTATTGTAAACGGTTTGTCTAGCAAACAATATTGATAGGATATTTTTGTAGGCAATTTCTCTAAAGACATAATATGTGTACATTAATGTTTTAAACCATAATAGTTAGGATGCAAAAATTAAAGTACAAATGAATAATCTAAATTAAAGGAGAGGGACCTCTAAATATTATTATAAGGAGCTTATATCTTCACGATATTTTCTTTTGTTACCCTTAACAATACTTTCGATATATTTAAAAAAAAGTTAAAGTAGATATTTTGGCCCAGTCTATTGTATACACGACATTTATTCTAATAAATACACTTAAACATTTGTGAACTTGACGATTGATGTGCGCTACTCCA
Source organism: Listronotus bonariensis (assembly GCA_014170235.1). Lineage (NCBI taxonomy): Eukaryota > Metazoa > Arthropoda > Insecta > Coleoptera > Curculionidae > Listronotus > Listronotus bonariensis. The sequence continues at coordinate 225,009 of JACEGR010000051.1, read as the reverse complement.
TTTAATTTTATCGCAACTATTTTCTGTTACGTAACGTTTGTCCCCTGCCGGTATACATGTTATTGAAATACCTTAATATATTGAAATGGGTGAGTCCTTGGGTAGTGTAAAGACATACCTAATACTTGCTTTTGTTAAATTCAAACATTTTTTAAATTGTGCAAAAATACCTTGTTTCCCCTTGTCTGCTACTCCCTGCTTAAGTTAACTTTCATTATGTAGGATATTTATTAAACAGCTATTTAAAACACTTATACCTTGCCTGCGATGTTCCCAAACATAATATTATACGTTTAATACTTTGAAATAACAGTAGTAAAGAAAACAAAACCTCGTTTTTGTTCTTAAATAAGTTAGTTGTTTACATTTAAAAAAGTTTAACAAACAAACTTTTTTCAATAGCTTATTCAACTAATATAAATTTATTATTTGGATTTTAAAGAAATGTAACAGAAAATTAATTTAAAAAGTGCTATACCATTAGTTTAAATGTCTTTTATTTGTTTCTATATAGAATCAAAAACGTTTTTTGTTTGACGATATGTTTTCACTATGAATTAAATTATTAAACACATTGAAATAATAAAATAATTTTATAAAATCACATAGATACAACTGGCATGGATTAACCACAAAAGTTCCAAGATGTAAAATTTCTTGAACAACCTATACAAATCTGTTAGGAGTATAGACAATATTTTTTTAGCTCCCTTCCTTGTCAAACATATGATTTATTTTTTTATCACAGTTTTACACATTTATTTATTACAATCCGCTAAAACATCAAACAAAAAGTTAAAAAATAACGTAATAATATGTTAAACAATAGCTGTCGTTACCAAAACGTTTGGATAAAGATAACTTAAAATGTTTTGGTCTTTTATAACGTGACGACATTGGACAAAACACGAGGAATCTCAGCGCCAGCCGTCAGCCAATTGAAGGCACAGATAAAATTTTAGGTTACAAACTGCAAATAATGACAATAAGCGCCTTTTCACACTAAGCCGGTTTCGATGGAGAAAGTGATAAAAAATTATATGAAGCCTTTGAGTTTGCCGACTTTCCGCGTTCTCTACGTTTGAAAGGTTTCATTTGACTCCATAAACTTTGATAGCGTTGGTCCGTCGCCCGTAATTCCGTCTTTCGCTAATGCCCGCTAATGTAAAAAGGCAGTAATTGTTATTATAAATTGTGTTAAATTATGTTTAATATTTGATAATTAATTATGTCTTTTCGTTCCCAAAAGGATAAACCTATAAATAACGTACTTGTTAAGTTTTTTCCGGTAATGTTCGGTATTGTTGTATTTGCCGTTTACAACTCAATTTTTTGTGCGAAATTGTTTGTAATTTGCCTCTTAGTGCGTGTACGAATAACTTTTAATAAGTTTAATGTACTGAAAGTTTATTAGACATAATATTCTTTATTTCTGACTGCGGTTTTTTTATGGTAAATTATTTCTCAATTTTGTTTATACGAGATCACCCATTTTCATTACACTTTTAAATTCTGTATAAAATTTTAAAACTCAAATTAACTTACTTTATTTTGTTAACAAAAGTATTTGAAAATAATTTAAAAAGTATAACCAAAAGCCTAGCTTAAGCCATAATAATGTCATTTTTGTACTTGACTTGCACGGCAACACAATACCTTGAGTACAACATAAAGTTTAATTTATACGTCATAAACAGGGTAATTTAAAAATCTATTTAACTACATTTAACATGGTTTCTTTTTAGAAAGATAGAGTTGATAAAAGAAGTTGGCGTTAAAATATTAGCATATTTTATTTGCATATTTTATAATTTGCCAACGTAATACATAAGGGAAAATTTCTAATTTTAAAAATATTGTTAACATGCATAGCGGTAGTTTTAAGATTTTTTTATTCGCTAAAATTAATCTAAATTTACTGAAAAATACGTGTTGTGTAGTGTTTGTAGAAAATTAGGATTATTTAACTAAATTTAATAAATTTTTAAAATAATTTACTTTAATTTTTTAAATTTTTTTCAACACTCCCAAAGATTTTCGAAAATGCTCGAGTCCTGCATTTGGAACTTTTCTTGCATCCTGTAATTTAAGAATACACCAGTTCATTCTGCAGTATTCTAAACGCTTTCAACTTGATATAAAAATGAGTCGGAAAACCTTAGTCAGTCAATATAAATTAATTTTTGCACTGTTTACATTGACAACTAAAGTTTTGTAGACTTTGATAATATTGTTATGTTTTCTTATTAATAAAAAGTTTATAAATGTCGATTGGTTTTTTTATACGAGGTGTTGTAAAACATTATTTTAACGACTGCTTAATTTGAATTTTTACTTTAGTGCTTTTTTTCATAAGATAGTCAAGGGTATTTAATATTTATATTAGATTTAAATGTGGTTACTTTTTTATTATTATTATTTTTTTAAATAATAAAGCCTGATAATTGCCATTTATTCTGCTTTAATTAATTTGTATTTTATTGGGGGCACCTTTTTTCTGTTACAGTAAAGTTTTGTGTATGTTTTTATATTTTTTCAAAATATTAGTGAATGTGTTTTTTGGTTTTGTCCAACTACATATCATGGGTTAAGAACTTCAACTGGATAACTTAAAAACAGTAGATTGGAGATAATTGCAATTATACATTTTTTTGCCAGAAGCTGTAGTTATTCTTTTTTAATTATTTGCTTTTTTTTTAATTTACAGGGTGTTAACAGAATGTTGTTAAGAAAATTTAAGGGCAGATTCTACTATTGAAAATAAAGGAAAAAGTTTTAATTGTTTACTTTTTGTATGGTTTTCTTTGACTTTTACCTAATGATGGAAATAATAAAAAAAAGTTTACATAAACATGGATTCGAAACTTTTTCATTCTAAAAATAAAAGCAGCAGCGGCTTGTCATGGCCAAATAGGTGTGTCAGTACCAGCACCATAGTTAAACTAATGTTTTAAATTTTATTAGGGCCCCTTATTATAACTAATTAATCCATTATTGGTGCTAATATGTTAAAAAGAAATTTTAAAAACTGTAATATTAAAACACTTATTTATTATTTTTTATTTTTAATAATTTAACAAAACACTTTTAACATTTAACAGAACCCATTATAATTTAACAATTAACTTATTTTTTACCAATTATAAATTTTGTTTAATATTTTTAACGATTAATAAAAACAAATACCTATATTTTTACGAAAAAAAGTAGTTGGTGTTATATAGTTGTCTAGTTGTCTTGGACCAGGTAGTTAACAGAGCCTGGTGGAAGTTTGTTTACTGTCAGATTTGATATTTTGATAATTTTGTGTACTTAATAAAAACCATTTTCTACAAGCTGATATTTATTCATTACATGGTGGCAGCGTAAGAAAAACCCACGTTTTAATATCATAATGGGAGAGTTTACAGTAAGAAGTCCAGTCTGCATGAATTTTGAAGGAAATGTCTCAGAAAATTGGAAGATATGGTATCAGAAACTAGATATATATTTAAAGGCAAGTGGTTCAGATAAAAAAGGCGATGAAATATAAATAGCTATCTTATTGAATTTGATCGGTGATGAAGGTCTTCGCATATACAACACCTTTGAATACAATGAAGAAGAGGATAAGAACAAGTTTGAGGTAGTACTCAATAAATTCAATAACTATTGTAATCCTATTAAAAACTTGGTTCTTTCTCATTTTAAATTCTTTAGTAGAAACCAAGATTGCTCAAAAAAATTTGACAATTTTTTGACAGATCTAAAAACATTAATTTCATTTTGTGAATTTAAGGATCGAGATACTCTTCTTAGAGATAGAATTGTTTTAGGTATATTTGATAAAAAAACACAAGGAATTCTTTTACAAAAACCAGATTTAATTTTGTTAGAGGCTATTCATATTTGTAGAAGTTTGGAGACAAGTGTCAATATTCAAAAAATATTAAATAATAATAAAGAAAATTATATTTCTATTGATGCTGTTAGTAGACAGGATAGTACTAGTTCTATACGAAACAAAAAAATTATTGAGAAAAAAATAATAGTAAACATGCGAATATCGAATATAAAAAGAAATCACAGGGAGTTAGATCTGGAGACCTTGGTGGCCATGGTATTGTTCCTCTTGTGGAAATAAGCCTTTCAGGAAAAATATTAAGTAAATAGTCCTAAATTTCTCTTGCGTTGTGAGCGGGACATCCATCCTGTTGAAACCAAATTTCCCCAAAATTGACATCCAAATTTCGAACAGCTGGTATAATATATTGCCACAAAAAAGTAAATATCTTTTAGCATTTAAGGTACCATCAATAAAAAAGGGCCACAATATTACTGCCTAAAATACCGGACCAAATATTTACCTTTTGCGGGTACTGTGTTCGTAATGGTAGACTTAAATGCATATTTTTCGGAGACCAATATCGCACGACTGAAGGGTTGTGTCTAGTACATTTTTATTTCAATTATTGTATCTGTTTACCAGCAAAGGTTTAAAGTGTAATAAAAAGTTGTCAGGAATGCGTTATTATCAAAACAAATTCTGTGACGTGCAGTGAGAGGCGGGGCATCAGTCCCTCTTTGTCGATGCTTTACTCGCCAATGTACCGTATCAGATAGCTCAACCTGTATTTATTTTAGTCCAGAGGGTCATGACTACGCTAAACGGGTTTATTTTTAGTCAAGCAGGTATGAAAAAATTGGTTTATTCATGTGTGATTTTTAACCGCTTTTTCAGGCAGACTAAAGGTTAGAAAAAAATTATTTATGGTCATAAATCCGTTTTTTTTTTTGGGTGAACGGCATGGCTTTATGTCAAACGATTTGTATTATATGTTTTACAGTGGTAGTAAATATTACTATTCTATTATTCTTATAGTCTATTTATGTAACTAAAAATAAAAAAAAATAATAATAATGATTACCGCGATTGTTATGGTAATACCATAATTTTCATAGCTTATTTTGATAAAAACAGAATAAGTAAGCAGTTTTAAATAGAGTGAAATATGCCGTAAGGTACATCAAACGATTCACAATATAGTAAAAAGTGACTAAGCATAAGACATGTGAAAAACTTACTTGCTTTTAAATAAAAAACCTCAAATTTAAATGTTAAGTACCTAAAATAAGTTTTAAGAGCTCAAACTGTTTTTTTACCTGTAGATTATAATTTAGATTTAGGAGCGAAATAAGGAAAAACTTTTTCGGAAATAAATCACCCTAATACAGATGTGTCTATCCTTTATTTGAAATTCAATTTACTAATAAGAAAATGGAATAGACCTGAACCTTTCATGAAATAAGAAATCAATTTAAACTCAGCTGCTCATAGCAAAGTGTATGTTTTTGGAAAGGACAAGTATTAATGGAGGTAAAAAAGGCAATAAAAATTCGACTCGATAAGAGCACTTTTCAAACAGAATTACTTTTAATTAAAAACTTACGTGTCAAGTTATAAATTAACACCCCCTTATTTTTTTTTATTTTTTGATCGTACAAAATAAATTAAAATATTTACATAATATAAGAATTTTGCCAAAGAAGAGTTAAAACAAGGTGGACCTACTCACCTACTCTTAGAGACCATAATCAATTTTAGGCGTTTAACCAATAATTATAACCGCGATAATAATTGGTGACAAGTTTGACGTATAATACAAAAATTAAATGTTAAGAAAAAAGTTTATAAACCTTCGTCCTAAAAGACTTACTTTTTGAGATAGAGGGTGTTAAAGTTTTTTAAAAAAATAGGCTTTGTTTCCACTTCGTATCTCAAACGTTAAGCCATTTGGGTCTTAGGTTTATTTGTACTTTTCTTCTTAAAATTACGTAAGAATTCACACTCTCAAAGATAAGCATCTAATTCCAAATCACCTTGTATAGCTTAGAACTCGCCCTACAGAAAGTTATTTTTTTTTAATTCAGATATTTTAGAAACGCCTGCCTAAATCAACATTTACCATGTATACCTTTTTTATGTAAAATTTGTTAAAGAAAAATATTTTTTAAAGAAAGTTACATACAAAGTGGTTCCAAGAAGTAATTACATTCTTAATTTGAGCAAGATACAGTAGGTGGCGCCCTCTAAATTTAGCAATAAAGTTAATAGCAAATTCTTATTTTTCATCTTCTAAAACCCCTTTAACCAAATATTGTGTCAATAGACTAAATAATAACAAAATTATAACAAAAAAACTAAAACCAAAATAAATTTTTGACACCCTGTATTTTCAAAACTTTTTAAATGGGGTAACTTGGGTTAGGTCATCATATTTTAGCGTTAGGAATCTGTGGAAGCTTTTTTCTGCACCTTTAAGGGACACCCTTGATTATTATATTAGGATTTTTTATTTTAATTTTCCAACTATAGATTGTTTATTTTTTAAAATATTTTTGTAATAAAATTTAAGAATACATTTAGATTTAATTTTTGTTAGTGTAACACATTAAAAAATATAATAAATTTGTGACCAAAAAACACACAAACAATTTAGTGTAGGTACTTGCAACTTTAAATTTATAGTTTTTTTAAAAGGTTTTTGATTAATGTTTTGCATAGCGCAGAAAATGCGCTGCCTGCCTTCTTTTGTAACTTTTAAAGGTGCGTCCGCTGGAAGGTTTAATGAAACACTCTCTATACTTTATCATTATTAAAAATGTATTTTAAAGAAATTTTTAAAAGTTACTACATTTGATTTATATATGTTTATTACTCTCGGAAATATGGCCATCCAAATCTAAGAAAAACTTATGTGTAAGTTTTAACCCTTAAACGATAACATAAAGTTTTTATACATAAATGACAACAGGGGTCGCATATAACCCCATGAAGAATTATTGGTATTTTAAAATTTAATCAGCAAACAACCTATCTAGTAATTTTTGTTGGTTGCTTAGTAAATAAATCAATGATTTTGTATAGAAGCAATTGTTTATTTTGTGCAGATCTTCGTTAGATTCTCATAATTTTTCTTCAAAGCATTACTTGTGTGCGGTAAAGCACTAGGTCTTCCAATTATGTTTAAACCGTCTGTTTTGTATATACCTATTTGTACTTTTAAAAAGTGTATCTTATTTCTAAGTAGTTTTTCGTTTTTATGAGAAGTAATTTTATGCAGCACGTTGTGGTCAAAATTAAATAGCCTAGCTTCCCACTCAGCTTTTGTCCCTTTAGACTTGAGAAAATGCAAAATCAATTTTTTCCGTCCATGTATATTAAAAAAAGGTTCAGAGTGCCATCTGTAACGTCTACTTCCATAAAATTACTTTTTTGTTGATGTGCTTAAGGTACTTCATCATTAAGTTTTATTTTAAGTTGGTTCATACACTCTTTTGACTGCCTCCACTTCTTTCCTTTCTTGTTCTTTAGATTTACTTTTAATATCATTTAAGAAATAATTATTATTTTCAATATACTTATTACTTTTTTATGTCATCTTTTAATCTCTTTGGGATCATTTTAACTTTATTATTCTATTTTAATAGACATGTCTTCTTTGTTAGGCAAACAACAAAAGGGTTCGCCGGCGACCCCAAACACTTATAATTTAGGCAATAAACTTCTGCGGCATACGTTATTTGCTGTGGTAATAGTAACAGCCAAGCTTTAAAGGTGCGTGTAGCGGCATTATTATAAAACAACTTTTACAAGAAATATGTATTAAATATTATTTGGTGACATATTTACAGGATGTCCAAAAATATGTGGTTAATCTCTATAACTCATATATAACACATGAAAATAATGTGACAATTTTCCATATTTTCTTTTTCTTAAAGCTCCTCCCTACAGAGATATTTGCCCTTAAAGGACGCAGCTAAAAATAAGGGATTTTTGAATAACTTTACTATAATAATATATTAACTATAGCACTTGGTATATTAAAATGTTTTTTAATATGATAAATACAAGTGATGATTCCTTCAAATGGTATCCTTGTTAAAACATCTGCCTTTATTAGTTCGCCAGGAGCGGACCAACCATTATACAAAAGTTTTAATTAGTTTAAAAAAAGGTACTCCTAGTTAATGTCGATGTCGTATTCGACAAAATTCCCACTAAACAAAACTTTTTGTTTAGTGGGAACATCTTAAAACATTAGGTTATTCGGTTGAAAATGGTATTAAGGTTAGGTTGTTTTTTTCTACTACACTTAAAAATAATGTTGCAGCAATCTTTGATAATGCATAAAATAATAGGAAATCTATGTCAAAGCGACAAACATAATTATTTAATGCAACCATATATAATCAAAAAGTTGTTTTTCTCAAAAACGCTTAACTTTATCGATATCGGACAAAGTTTTCCCTTTTAGCTAAGGATTTAAGCAATTTAAAATAGTAATTTATGTAGTGCATAAAGTGATTTTTACGAATGGAAAGTTTGAAAGCACGAGCCGTTAGGTGAATGCGGCAATTCCATGAGTAAAAAAGACACTTTATGCATGTGTTACATAATTATATTTTTTCCACGACCGTATAATTTTTTTAAAAATACCATTTTATACATGTTTTATTTATCTATTCTTAAAAAATTAATTTTTGCAGCACAGCCATTATATTGCAACAAAAATCATAGCCACCTTATTTTTAAGAGACAATTATCCTCTTTATAACTATGCATTTATTATTTAGTTTTGGAAAACTGTATGTATGTACTTACCTTACGTAGAAAAAGTACTAGAACAGTATAAATTCCTTTTAATTTTTTAGTAATCCAAATTCATTATTACTATTAATTTTCAATAATTTCTATTAAAGTTATTTGCAAACTGTTAAATTTTAAAACTAGTGACACATGAACTAAAAGAAATAATAATGTAATCATAGGTAACTTGACGCTTTGGTTCAGTTGATGTCGCGTTTACTGTTACATTGCATAAATTAATATTTAAGTTTATTGTAGTAGGCATTGAAACAAAGCACTATTTCAAAGTGTGAAAAAAGCTTAGAAGTGTTAAAAAGTTACTTTTTTAACACTTTATGTAGTGTACTAGAATAGACTACTCTATGTTAACGATTGAAAAAACAGCATTTTTTAATGGTCGTGTAAAAATGATATTTTTCTTCTTTTAATAAACAGGGATTAAAAATAATAATTAGTACTATTGTGTGAGGGTTAGTCCGCCCCTGGTGATGAATCGAATGAAAATGTTTTACAATGACACCATTTTTAGGAGTCCTAGATAGAATGTATCATAATAAACATTAATTTATTTTAGTTAGTACTATATAAAATATAAAAAAATCAGATATCCTGTAGCGTATTTAAGGACTCATATCTCTGTAAAGGTGGGCTTATGGAAAAAAAATAGAAACTTTACACATTATTTTCATGTTTTCTGTATGAATCCGAGGGATTACCCACAAATTCTTGGACACTTTGTAAATGTTAAATATGGTATTTTGGTAATATTATGTATAAGATCATTTTAATGGTAATATACCAACTGTTTCATTTAATCCCTTAATTAGGCGCGCCAAGAATTTTACCATAATTGGTTGCGCTGTGTATTTAATACACCAATAGAAAGTTAGAAGTTTTAAAGCTACTTTTTAGTAAATATGTGCAACAAAAAACGTTTTATTTTTAAATATTCCTTAAATTAATATATATAACCCGTAAATTATTATTTATAGTTTATAAAAGCAAAATGTTTCTTTAAAATTAAAACAAATCAACATAATTTGGTAGAGAACGTCGGTCAACTTTTTGGGATTTTTACTGGTCTTTGGTCCCTGAAAGGCAAAGTTAAATATATATTTGTATATATTTTAAATAATTACTTTAATTTTATAGTAAAAAAAAGTAAAATACTGGTTCAGATAATACTTACATTAATACTAGTCGCGCGGTGTATTTTAAGCACAGTTTACACACAAATATCAATATTGCCATAACTAAATATCATTTTCAAATAAGATTATTCCACAGCACGTCAACGACATCCTTCTGCTAAGATACATGGATTTATAGTGAAAGAATTCAGTTTTTAAAGCACATGGTGATGTCTTTTTAAGGGCTGGTGTACAAAATACACCGCGCTACTAATTTAGGGTTAATAGAATTTGTCTTATATCTTATGTTTATATTTAAGAGAGAATAATAATTTGACTTCTAATTTAAAAACTACATATACAGATATTTTTGTTTATTTCGTACGGTAAAAAATAATATTAAAAAAGCTAACTGGGAATAGGTTTGTAACTTAACATCCGGTACCTGCAAATAAAAATTTGTTATGTGGACACCTTATTTATAAAACAGTCCTAGCTAAGCGTGTAGTATAGGGTAATTAAAAAGGTTATACAGGGTGCCGTTTATATTTTTGTCCTTTGTAATCGCGAATACCTTTAATAAGACAAATAAATTTATTAAATTACCATTTAAACAACAAAATTTAGACTTTTTTAAGTTAATTATTATCTTCTCGACGTTTTGTCGTGGTATTCCTTTAACCCAAAACCAAAATTAACACTTTACCGTTATAGGCCAACATTGTAATACCAGTTAAACACTATGTAGTTAGGAAAACAAAGGTTTAAAAAAAGGTATTAAAAGTAATAAATTCCTAATATCTTAAAACTATAAATTTTTGGAATAAACAAGCTTATCCTTATTTTTAAATATCAGTAAAATAAGGTAAAAAAGATAGGGGTTTCCATTAAAAAAAGCGACTTTTAAGGTTTTTGTCGTAATAATTTTTAACAAATATTTTTGACCACTCTTTAATTATTAATTGTAAAAATATCAATGCAGTCTGCTAAAGTGGTTTTTCTTTACAAGAAACCCATCCTCAACTTATAATTAAGGCTTTTGTTTAGAAAATAATTGAGGATTATGTAATGGCTTGCAAACGTCATTTTTAAAATAAGTCAGAAACGGTTGGACTTAGGTACAGAAAATTGTGCATAAATTTTGTTTAGAATTTTACGCAGAATCTAAAAAGTAAATAATATATGGGGTGTTCCATTTAAACCAAAAGTGGTAGAGCTGTCAAAATATTTTTAGTTGTATGTCCGAAACTGAGTTTAAAATGTAAACTTTTAGAATTTTCCAAAGCGTTCTTTTTGAGAAATCGATCGCGGCAGTTGGGACACCCTGTATGTAGCAAATTTGTAATATTAAATCTAAATGGTTTAAAATATAAACAAGTACCCTATATTCAAATTATCTTATAATGTTGCTGTCTTTTAAAGTTGTAAAAAAACATAAATTAGTATCTTTCTTAAAACAAACAGGTATTTAAAAAACATTTAAGTATTACCAATAATTAAAACGTCCTTTTAAAGGTATTTTAATTGCTTTATGAATTTGAACAAAATAACCAAAAACATTTAAAAGCAAAAATGCATAATATGTTGTTCTGCATAATATGCTGTTCAAATATTTTTGTGTTTTTGATTTCTTTGTTAAGCCGGGGTTTTACCCACCAGCATTTTTGTTATGTTAATTTTGGAAATTATAAAAAATATGTATTTTTAAAAAGATTTTTATGGCCCATATTTGGCAAAAGCAGAAAACCAAAAGTTTATTTAAATCTAAAATTTTGCCCATTGTGCAATTATTTTTGTACTGTTTTGATAATTATATACATTCTGTATTTTGTTTTACATAAACAATTTGACTAATTTGACTTTGACATATCAATTTGTTAAAAAAATATAAAAAAGTAACTAAGAGTAAACGTAAGTTTTCTTTTTAAATCTAGGTGTTGTATTGTTTTATTAGTTTAAGGTTTAAAATACAAATATTTGTAAGAAATATTATTATTATTTATTAAAACACATAAGTCCAACATGTTGCAAGGTTTATTGGTTTTGTTTTAATACATTGTAGCAGCAAGACAAAAAAATGTTATGCGTAGGTAATCCTTGTTTCAAGAACAGTTTTAGCTAAGCTGTAAGTTGTAATATTTTTAAAGATATGATTTGTGTTGATTCGGTAAATTCATTTAATTGATGGTAGTTATTTGGGTACACGCCAAAAATAAAATTAAAACTCCCAAACAACAAAAAAAATTAAAACAAGTAACACGAGAACCAAAAAACGACGTTTTGGTGGCAAGTTTACCACCGTTGCCAAAATAAAATTAAATAAAAAAAATCAAAATTAACTACACTCCTGGTCAAAAAAACAAACGGATAAAAAAATTTGTTCAAATTCAATCTTATATAGCTTCTTTGTGTTTTTTTTTTAAATCACACTTCTCGTCGTACCCTGTATATCTAAAAAGATAATAAAAATCTAATTACTGATTTAAAAACTACAAGACCAACTTAACAAGGTAATATTTGTAATTATTTTTATTATTAATAATTAAAATTTAAGAAAGGTGTAAAAGTATAACTTCGCCAAAATACATTGTCTTTTTAATTATTTTTTTGTTTTTTTAGAGAGATACCGATATAAATTAACAACAAAAATAAAGAAAAGATGAAGCTTTAAAATTATACACTGGTGACGTTAAATTATTCCAAAGGGTGTTCGAAAATTTGGGTTAAAATACAACATTTCGCTCTGGCCTGTATACCAACTAATCCTATAAAATTTTTGGCAATTTCCACAATAAAAAATAATTTAGATAAAAAAAGCTACAACTGGAATCAATTCTTGCAACATTTTCTTTGTTCGTTTTTTTTGTCCGGGAGTGTATAATTTGGGTTAAAAATGTTATGCTTATTTTAGATGATTTTTAAAAACCTTTACCATTAAATGTCAAATATGGTTGTTTAGTTGTAGTGTCAAAAATAACTGGTTGCTGGTGTATTTATTATAGGATGCTTCGAGCATTTCAGCAAAGGAAACTTGGTCTAAAAAACAAAAAAATAAAGAAAGTGCGTATATATTATTAAATAAAGATAATTGTGTAGAATTAATTTCGGTTAATTTAAATATCATTTGGTTACCTTTTCTTAATACTAAAGTATTTTAAGGAAAACCAAAAGTCAACTAGCTCATCACTTTTTTTGTATTTTAAATATAATAAATACACCAGCAACCAGTTATGTATGTCATTATGACACCATAACCAACCAAACATATTTGACTATTTATGTCAAAGTTTTTAAAATCTTCTCAAAAAAGCTATACATTTAAAAATATTAAACCTGAATAATAGTCAATTTTATTTTATTTTTTAAAGTTTAATTCAATTTTATCTTGACAACAGTGGTAGATCTGCCACCGAAACGTCGATTGTTAGTTCTCTATTTACTTGTTTTAAATTTCTTGACTCTGGATTTTAATTTTATTTTTTGGCGTGTACACAAATAACTACCATCAATAGTAATTTTTGTTAGCACAAAAACAAAATAAACACTTTACCAATATGCAGCAAAATTTTTAACCTAATTTGAACACCACGTATTCTTTTCTATATTTCTAAAACTTGTTTTTTTCTGAAAAAATATAACATTAGATATGGGTATTTCCAAACCTTGTATTGTATTGTAATGAATGGGGTCGTTCGGCTTAAGCTAGCCCTTTTCCCACTTTGACCTAAAAGATCTTTTGTAAATACCCTACATTAGTTAATCCCCTCGATTCCCAAACTTTTCGTGAAGCTGGTCAAGTCAAGAAAACTCCTTCCAGATATTTTAGTCTCTGGCCTGTTAATTTTGTACATTGGCATAGTATATGCTCCGAGGTTTTGTTTGATCGATCACAAAACCTACAACGGTCGTTGTCCGTCTTTTCCATCTTTCTAAGGTGATACCTCAGAAACCGTGACCCGTCAGGAAGTTAGTAACTATCCTGAGTTCGTTCTTTTAAAGCTCTAATAGCCTTTTTTTGTATTAAAAGCGATTGAGAGATAAATCTCTTCGCCTGTCTTTGTCCTGAAGCGTTATTCCAGGCAGTCTTTTTGCCTCTGTTCCCATTTTCTGTGTTCTTCCCTTAGGTGACCTCTCGTTGTGCCGCAGAATGGTTCCGGTCCGTTGTGCACCAACTTTGGCTTGTCGGTCAGCAATCTCGTTGCCTTCTACTCCTTCATGTCCTGGCAGCCACATCAGAGTTGGTCTATTGTTTTTAGCCAGTTGATTAAGTGATTGTCGGCACTTCCAGGCAAGCCTTGAGTCAAAGCATCATGAAGCTAATGCCTTTAAGGCTGCCTGGCCATCCGATAAAATATAGATATTTTCTCTCCGTAGGCCTTTTTAGCGCATTCGGTTGCGCAGATATCTATAGCGTAGATATCAGCTTGAAAGATGGTGGGAGATTTTCGTAGGGGCTTTGCGAGTCTACATCTTGGTCCGTAGACTCCCGCCCTCACTTCTTCAGCCATCTTGGATCTGTCTGTATACCAGACCAGCGAGCCACGTTCCAGCTGTAATGTTTTTCCAAACCTTATAGATTTATTGATCCTAAAAAAATTGATTGTTTGCGCATATTATTTTACAATAAAAATTGGCTACGTACAAAGTTACAGAAAAATACGGCAGCAAAGTTATACCCTAAAATATTGTATATTTTGTAAAAAAGATATATCTTTGTTACGTATAATTTTTTGTGTAACCTTTATGTAGCAATTTTTATTGTCAAATCGACATGATTGAAATTATAGTCACATACTTTAATCAACTTATAATGTTGTTGTGTACATAACGAGAAATTATTCTTAACAAGCAGTCAAAAATCATTCAACAAACGTAAAAAAGAATAAAATTTCTTACTGCTTGTAATTTCCTTGCACTGTTCGATATGAAGATGCAGATTTTCTACACTAGCCAAAGGTATTGCTAATTAAGATCACCAACCGCAGACCGGTTTCAAACTATTTTTGTTCTCATCAGTACGGTGTAGACTATAACAAAAACTCAAAAAAAAATCCTTATAAAGAGAAAATGGCAAACGAACGTAGTAGTTTATTATCCATGACGCCCTCTGTCAGCAGTGTCAAAAACTAAGCGATGTTAAGAATACTTTATCGTGAGTATTGGTTTTAATTTCTATAAAAGCAAATTTTACTTATAGAAAAAAAAATCCTTAGTCTTGGCGTAGGAGAAGCTAAACTTATATATGTAGAAGTCAGAGCCAGACCAGTGTTAACTAGTGTAATACTTTTAATGTTTATTTTATACACAATTTAATTATCTTGACTTTGGCTAATTCAATATGTTTAAGAAACATACATTTTTAAGCTTTTTTTTATTAATCTGGTTTTGGTATTGCTTTATAAGCTATAATATAAAAATTAAATAAAATATTTGTAAATTTTTTTATTTTATTTATAAGGACACATAAGTTTGCTATGTTGCAATATTTATTGGTTTTGTTTTAATACATTGTACAAGAAAAATAAAATATTTTATGAGGCTTTTAATAGCAAAGATATTAAATAAACTATTTAATGATTATTGGTCCTTCCATTTCTTGTAGTATTATTATCTTATATTGAGTAATTTTAATTTATTCTTATTAGGGTAAATTATATGGATTTTTATTTGGGCTGATAATTTTGGATAAGATGTTGATAAAGAAAAAGTATTAAAATAAATAAGTACGTAATAAAACTATGTAATAACGTAAGAACAAAAAAGTAATATTCAAAAAAAAAATATACAGTAATCGATTTTAAAGCTATTAACATATTATTATTATTATTTTATTTATTAATTTTTTGTAAACAAAATAAAATATAAAGAATAACATAAATTTAATATCAAAAGCTCTTATAAAAAGTGCTGGATCAATTTTTAAAGGTTTTATTAATAAAAAGTGCGCTTTTAAAATTAATAATTAAATGTTTTCTCATTACCCTCAATTGGTACAATCAGGAGACCAAAATTTTATTTAAATTAAAAATGTTGTTTATGTTGCTTTTCTGTTTTTGCTTTTATAATAACACCGGTCAACAAAAAAAAAATGGGTTTCTGTTTTTATGATTTAACTCTAATTCGGCACATGTAAAAACATTAAAATTTTTATTTTAAGTTTAATTTTGCCCGACTTACGTAATAGGTATATTTTATATGAGAGATCTCAAACGAAGCTAAAAGAATTACATCTTAAAAAAGTACCTATAGTACGCCATTGCTTTTTTAAAAATAATTTTTTAAATTATCATTTATTTTGCAACATATTTAATCGTCTGACTTTATTTCCTTGAATCCGCCGTTTTCGTGTAAAAAACTAAGAATAGGGAAGCAGCATACAAGTTCTAATTAATTTCGTTATACCACAAATGCCTAAAAGGGTTTTTATTTTTTACGCAAAAAGGGAGTATTTGAGAAAAAGTAAAAGGGTCAAATTTCTTGAAAAATAAATGCAGATTTTAAAAATATTATTTTGGCATTCAATGGTATGCCCTCGCTATACACAAGGGCGTCAAAATATTAACGGCGTCGCATATCCGGATGCCGCAAATTTTTGGACGCCGTTGTGTATTATGGCGAGGTCCTATGACGCCATAATATTGAGGTGGCAATATACTTTATATACCTTTTTTATGTAAAATATGTTTAAGAAAAATGTTTTTTTTAAGTTACATACAAAGTGGCTTAAAAAAGTTTTTACAATTTTAATTTGTGCAAGACACCGCTCGTGGCACCCTTTAAAGTTAACAATAAAATTATTAGAAAATTCTTAATTGTCGCCTCTTGAAACCCTTTTTGGCAGGTAAGTAATAAAATCTTATTTATTTTAAAACGGATTACATTAAAACAAATTTAAACCCTTAAAATATTCTTTTTAAAATTACAAACTTTATTACATATATATGTATATATATATATATATATATATATATATATATATATATATATATATATATATATATATACAGGTGTGGAAAATCTTTATTCGCCCTTTGCAATTCCCCAAGTGGAAAAGAGAGTATTTCTAAATATACTGAATCACATAAGTTCGACTGAAACAGACGATGCGATCCTGATGCGATGTTGTCGATGCACAAATTTTTCCCCGTTCTCTTTGCTTACATCCAAACGTACTCCCCTATTAGGACACTGGTGCCGACGGTTTTCGTTTTGCGTATCAAGAACTTGCAGCGTTCGGGTATTGAACAGTGTTGCCAGAGACTTCTTTCGGGGATTTTTGATAACAAGGTAAAACGGGATTTTTAAAGTAAAAACGGGGATTTTTAACGATTTGGAAGGTAAAAACATTTTTAAAGGTACGTTTTGATCTTACTTTTATTGCATGATATTTACGTCAGATAAAAATTCTGACTAGTGTAAACAACCAAAAATTTATATCAGACAATATTTTTGACCGTGTACACAGCTAGAATTTCTATCTGACATAAATATCATGAAATTAATGTCAGTTGTAAACAAATCATTATTTTTACTTACTTTTTACTTAAAATTCTCGATTTTTACGTAAACCTTTTTGTTGTCAATTTCTTTGGCGTAGAAAATACATTTTTGACTATTAAAAGGCGGCCCTCAAATGTGGCTTTAAATCACAGGGATTTTTCTAAAGTATCCCAAAAAAGTGATTTTTGGAACCACGCGGGGATTTTTATCGTAACCCACCTGGCCACACTGATGGTATTCAGTAGCATGGTGAAAGTTAGAAGCATAATTCTTTTTACCATTTGGGTTTTAACAAAAAAAAGAAGTAAATTTAAATAAAATATTCTCTAAAAAATAAAAAGAACATAAAAGTATTTCTAACGGAAATGTTTATACAATGTGGAAACTCTTTTTAAAATCTTATTATTATGGTTCTGAAAGAGACCACAATTTTTAGCAAGACAATATTTCAATTTATTAAATTCGGTTCTCTTTGGTTTTCAAGCATTTGAGGTGATATGCTACCGGGTGGTGCAAGGCACCAGGGCGCAATACTGCGGGACGGAAATTTTTAAAAAAGGGAGGAAATGCAGCAGTATCACAGACTTGTCATTTCTTAGTTAATGGAGGTGCAAGTGGCACCTCATCATTACACATGCACTTCCTACAATTTCGTTAACAGCCGATGGTTTCAAACTTTTATAATAATTTCAAAAGTTGTACTTTTCGCTGGTACAAGACCAAACCTATAATGCAAACCTCCTAATTATTTCTTCTGCTAAATTACCAGCATAGTACTACTTAATAATTTGAACTTTTTGTCAACGATATTGACCAAAACTTTTAAAAAAATCTAAATTAAGCAGGATCAGCAGCAGTTTGCAACACAGCAAACGACTTGCCAGTAAAAATAAATTTTAAAGGATTCTAGTCGACCCGACTCCGAAAAAATCTGTCCCCAAACCTAGTTCAAAAATCCCTAAATTGATATTTTTATGTTTCCTAAAAGTCCTTAAATTTTAAAAATTAAATGTACATTATACAATTACATTCTAAAATCACAAAAATGAAGTAAAAAAGGTTTAATAACATTTTTATTACTATTATTATTTTAATTTTACCCCGAAAGTTAAGGCAAGTCGGCAACCCTGTACTCGACATTTACGTACCGCAGACGCTCTCGTCTGGATTTCTTCTCCTGCTACGGCACAAAAGAGTGGGGCTGTAATTACAGTGGGCGGAAACATATTGCCGAAGAAAAGGGAGATTACTAAATCACATGAGTTCGACTGAAACAGAATGAGGTGTTTCCCCGCCCGTTCCCCTTGCTTTCTCCCCCACCACTGCGCCAACGCGCTCGCTTTGTTTATGGCTGATCGAGCTCGAGGCTCGAGCACGCAGTTGCTTCTTTGCACGCGTGGAGGATGTTACTGCTTCATATATTTTGATAATTTTTTTACGTAACTATTAAATATTTTGGTATTTGATGAATTTATTGCTTTGAATGCATCAAATACTGCCATTTTTAAGAGCTTCTTTTTGCCGTTTGGGGCTAAACAAAATTAAAAGCAATTCCGAAAGAAAGAATAAACAAATAATTTTAAAAATAAAAATATAATTCTAAAAAAAAATAAAGAACATAAAAATGTTTTTCTAAAAAAATTCTTATAAAAACTTTAATACTTTTTAAAATCTTAGTTTATAAGGTTCTCAAAGAGACCACCATTTTGTGCAAGACAATATCCCAACCTGTTATAGAATTCGGTTCTTGTGTTTTCAAGTATTTCAGGTGTTATTCCTATAAGAACCTGACTAATTTTTGGCGGAGCTCATCTAAGTCATTTGCACGTTCATGACGATGCCTATAAATTTGTTGCTTAACATGTCCCCAAAGAAAAAAATCATTTGGTGCCAGATCTGGTGATCTAGGAGGCCATTTTATGGTACCTCTTCCGCTGATTATACGATTTGGAAACGTGACTCCCAAAAATTGTTGAACTTCCCTGGCGTTATGAGCCGGACAACCATCCTGTTGATACCAAATATCTTCAAAATTGACATTGAGAGCCTGAACAGCTGGAATAACCTGATTTCTCAAAAGATTCAAGTATTTGTTGGCATTTAAATTTCCCTCAATAAAAAAAGGGCCAATAATATTATCGCCCAAAATGCCAGCCCACACGTTGACCTTTTGAGTTTACCGACATAGTACCACTTAATAATTTGAACTCTGTTCAACGGTATAAACCAACATTTTAAAAAGAAAGCGCCGTAGTTTGCAATACCCCAAACAGCTTGCAACTGAACTCTCTCCAAATGCTCGGGCCCGGCGACGGTCGCGTTGACCGGCGTTAATGTACCCCACTACTGCAGGAAAGTGGGCGTATAAATACATATGGCATCATTGCATTTGAAACATGGGGGAATATCTTATTTTCCGTTACTTTCTATCTTAAGGCAAGATCGCTTTCTCTTTTTTCCACTTGTTAATCCCAATGGTTCGATAACGATTTTCCAGACCTGTATATGTATATATATACATATATATATATATATATATGGGGTTTTTAAAAAAGTAAATACTGGAACATATACAGGTCGGATACGACCACAGTATAAAAATTATTTTAGTCTATACAGGGTGTCTCAAAAAAGTGTGACGTATCAAAGTTATATTTTTTTAATGGAACACCCTATATTTTATAACGGTTTTAGATTCTACTTAAAAAATAGCTCAAGTTTGTTTGTAATACTAAGTGTCTAATTTTATTCGTTTTTGTGATATTTGATTTTTTTGAAAAATGCAGAGGTAAAATTAAATTGAATTTACTTTAACACTTTTAATACTTTAAACTTTAAAATGTGTAACACGATTAGAAAAAGTCTGCCATATCATACGTAGGTCAAATTAAGATCAAATATTGTACAGGGTGATCAAAAAATAATTTTAATTTTTCAGAAAATCAAATAGCCATATCTCTCTTATTTTAAATGGAACACCCTGTATTTTTTACGTCACATGCTGACAAATAAAATACTCTTTTAAATAGTGTATAGGTTGCCTATACCTATCTTTTGTGCTTTTTAGTAAAATCTGTTTTTACAAATTTTTAGTCCAAATGTTGATTTAAATTAAAGTTGGCTGTGACATAGCAGCCATTAATATTTCTCTTAGGAAAATAACAACGACCATTTATTGATGACTAGTGTTTTAGTCAGTTTAAAAAAAATTTCAATGATTTTAAATAAAAACCTTTCTTCTACAACAACAAGATGATATAATACTGGTAGGATGTGAAAAAAATGGTTTACTTTAGAGTTAATCCTGAAAAATATTCCAGGAGAAACCATCTGATAACATTGACAGATGCTTAAAAAATTTGACACAGTGATTATGGATAATGGAAAAAACAAGTTATAGGTCACAAAATGTCTCCATAACTGACCAGAGGCGTTATTGGGAAGTTTTATCATTACCACATTCAGCTGAAATAAGTGTTATTGGAAGTAGCATTATAAGCAACTAATGAATTTTCTTTTCTGTGAATTTTAAAAATCAAGGCAGATAATACAAAATCTTTTAATTTTGTGCTTTTTCTCAACAAATTTACATTTTGCAATAACGGCTTAGTAAATAGCCATAGCTATATGCCTATTTACATTTAAATAGACATTTGGAATAAAAATATGTTAAAACGGAATTTACTTAAAAAGTATAAAAGATAGGTATAGGCAACCTATACATCATTTTAAAGAGCATATTGGTTTGTCATCATGTAGTGTAAAAAAATACGGGGTGTTCCATTTAAAATAGGAGAGATATTGCTATTTGACTTTCTAAAAAATTGAAATTATTTTTTGATCACTCTGTATAATCTATGATCTCGATATGACCTACGTATGATAAGGCCGACTTTTCCTAATCTTGTAACAAGTTTTAAAGTTTAAGGAGTTTATATTGTTAAAATAAAATTAATTTAATTGCACCCCTGCATTTTGAAAAAAATCAAATATCACAAAAACGAATAAAATTAGACACTTGGTACTATTAACAAACTTAAATTATTTTCTTATTAAGAATCTAAAACCGTCATAAAATATAGGGTGTTCCATTTAAAAAAATATAACTTTAATACGTAACACTTTTTTGAGACGTCCTGTATAGAGTAAAATAATTTTATAAAGCGGCCTTATCCAACCTGTATATGTTTCAGTATTTACTTTTTTGAAAACCCCATGGTTGTCCAGCTACAGACCGTCGTGTCGAATATGGTGGGCCACCCTGTATATTTATATATCGTTCGAACGCCACTGGTAAAAATAATTAAATATATATTTTACATCGAAAAATTTCTATTGGTGCTTTGTAGGTTCATGAAATTTAAAAAAATATTTGAAACAGTTTTGAAGTTATGATAAAAAAACGAGTTTTGTTTTAAATTTTTTACACCCTGTAGCTTAAAAGTAAAGAAGTTTATGACATTATGTTTATATGAGTTTTTTGCCTAAAATAAGTCCTAAAAATCCTGCATTTTCAGCCATCAATTAAATTACACGCTGTTTAAAAATCAGTAATTTGTGCTAAAAACTTAGAAAATTGCTTTAACTATCACAAAAGCAATCTTTAATAAGACATAAATAAATATTTTTCCTACTCTTGGCATAGTAGAAGCTAAAATTTAATACATATGTAGAAGTCAAACCGAGAGCAGTGTTCATAAGTGTAATTAATAACATTTTTAATGTTTATCATATACACAATTTAATTACATATCTTTACTTTGCCTATATCAATATTTTTAAGAAAAACTTTCTTTTTTTATCTAAAAAAATTCTAAGAGTTAACATATTTCTTTTATCTGGTTGGGTTTTTGTTTTATTAGTAAAAACTATAAAATAAAAACTAAATATAATTCTTGTAAGAACTTTTGTTTTATTTATAAAGACATAAGTCTGCTATGTTGCAATATTTATTGGTTTTGTTTTAAAACATTGTACCAGCAGAATAAAAGATTTTATGAGGCTGTTAAGAGCAAAGACATCAAATCAACTATTTTATGATTATTGGTGTTCTTATTTCTTGTAGTTTAATTTTTAAATTGATTAATTTTATTTTAGTAAATTATAACGGTTTCTATTTGGGCTGTTTATTTTAAATGGGATGTTGCTAAAAAATAAACCAAAAAACTATAAAAATACATACAAAAAAAAAAAATAAATGTAATAGTTTGCAATTTCAATAAAGTAATATTTTAAGGATTTAATTTTTTTTAAAGTAATCCGTTTTAAAATAAATTAAAAATAGTTTTTTATTAATATTTTTTCTTTTATAAATTACTTACTACTTATTACTTACCTAATTCAAAAAGTAAATGGTTTTGGGGATACGGGGTGTCAAAAATGTATTTTAATTATAGTTTTTACAAATAATTTTGTTAATATTTGGTCTATTGTTACAATATTTGGCTAAAAGGGGTTTGAAAAGGCGACAATAAGATTTTCTATTAATTTTATTGTTACATTTAAAGGGAGCCACCTGCGGTGTCTTGCACGAATTAAAAATGAAATAATTTTTTAAGCCACTTTGTATGTAACTCTTTTTTAATATTTTACTCCAACATATTTTACATTAAAAAGGTATTGTTGGTAAATGTTGATTTAGGCAGCCGTTTCTGAGATATCTGGATTTTAAAAAATCACTTTCTGTATGGCGTAGTGTAAGCTATACAGGGTGTTTCAGAATTAGATGCTTATAAACCGATGTTCTAAATGGCTTAACTTTTGAGATGCCGAGTGGCAAAACAGCATATTTTTTTTAAAACTCTACCATCCTGTATCTCAAAACTAGGTAAATTAGGACATAGGTTTATTAATTCTTTCTTTTATAAATTACCTAACCATTTACACTGTAAAAGATTAGCATCTAATTTTAAAATACACTGTATAGCTTAGACCTGGCTGTACAGAAAGTGATTTTATAAAATTTAAATAACTCTTCATGAGGCTAAAATATGATGATATAACCCAACTTACCTTAGTCCAAAAGTGGACGAATTTGAAGATACAGGGTGTTAAAAATTTGTTCTGGTTTTAGTTTTTTATGAATATTTGTGCTAGTAACGGGTCTATTCTTAAAATATTTAGCTCAAGGGGGTTTTGGTAGGTAAGAAATGAGAATTTGCTATTAATTTTATTGTAAACCCTAGATGGCCCCACCTGCGCTATCTTACACAAATTAGAAACAAAATAAGTTCACACAGTTTCCTGCGCTAAACACAATTTTTCTTATAAAATTAAACTCACAGGCACATAATAGATGACTGACTTTTACATAAAAATGTAGTTTTACATAATACATTTAAAAATCGCCAAAAATCTCACTTTTGCCAAAAATGACATTTGGCGGGTTTCTGCAATAAACGATTCAATTATGGGCCCTTGATAAAGTGACAATCCAATCACGAAACATTGGCATAAATATAATAGTGGTTTATTTGTCTGTCCCTATCCCGCTATACTACTTTAATTAGTAGATATAGTTTCTATTATACCTACCTACGGCATAAAGGTGAGACTGTAGATGTAATGGAAATTATACCCAGATTTAAATGGCCACTTTCCCCGAAACTATTAAAGATAAATACATTATATGTGCTATTTTTGTATAGCTTTTTAAAGTCTCATTTAAAACAAGTTTACCTTTTCATTTCCCTTGAGTTTAAAATGTGCATGTGTTTCTTTTGTATGCTCAATAGATAATAGATTAAAAAGTATATAACTTTTATACAGGACGACAATTTTTTTTTTAACATTCTTGCTAATAGTTAAAAGTAGGTGGCAAAATATAAATAAAAACCCTGTGCAAGCAGTATTTATTTTTGTCCGCACTCCACAGTAAAAATATAAAATATACGCCGAGTTTGTTGTTCTAAATTCTTTCGTAAAATGTTGTTTAAAACTACATCGATCCATTGAATTTTAAAGCGAAAGAACAAATAAATTTAAAATTTACTAAGCGTGCTGTGTTACTAGTAGTTTGTGTTCCCATTAAATTACACCAAAAAACAATAATGTGTAGTTTAAATAAATATTTATTAACCTTGAAAATATAGGCATTTTTTATGGAGGATGTTTTAATTTTTAAACGTAGTATTTTTCTTAATTAAAATGTTAAAATTATTTAGTTTATCTTTAATTTTTTTGTAGATTATTGTTAATTTTTGTTTTGTTTTATTTTTAATTAGTATGTCTTTTTTAATAAATAGACTATAGTTATTTCTTTACGTTCAATTATTTTAACCATGGTTTTTTAAGTTTAATCAATACAAAAATTTAAATTACATAAAAAAATTGTTGGTTCTAGATACTAATACAAAAACTCCCACACATTATAAATTTACATTTGTTGGGCTTAACCTTACCAAATTTTATTATCGACTTTATTATTGTTATTTTTATTATTGTTATTATTACTACTATAAGTATTTAAGTAGCTAACATACAAACTGCAATTAACAAATTAAAAATGTAATTTTAAGATTAAGGTAAATTTAAACAAATTTCTAAATAACTTTTAATATCGTATCCCACGTTTGCGTTAAATACCTAACTTTTCAGCTTAAAAGTATAACCATTAAATTATTTTTAAAAGCTCCTAATTTAGGTTGATTAAGGTTTTGTTCGGTTCTGGGATAAAAGCTTTAAAATTAACATTTTTTTTTTAGATTTTAAAGCTAATAACAAAAGCTTTAATATAACGCAAAATATAATATACGAAATGTTAAAAGTTTATCAACATTAATTATATTATGCTTATGCCTAGCTTAAATTCTACAATAAATGACAGGTTTTTTCTAAATAACAATATTTCATATATTAATTTATAAATTAGTAGGATTTTAGAGAGATGGCCAAGCAAGATCAAGTGATAAAAAACAATAGTTCGAACGTTAAATAGTAATATTTTTTTAGTTAAAAGTTAAACATAAAAAAATATAGTTAAACCTTTATTTTTATTCCCAACAAAAAAATAGAAATTAAAAATATTCTTAGTTTAAAAAGTTTAGGGTGGTTTCCGTTTAATTCCCTTTGATATATTTAAGAAATAACTTTCTTGTCATAAAATTTATAGCTTTCATGATATTTTCTACCCAGGTTTTCCCAAGTTAGTAAATTTTCTTTATTTTTATAAGTTTTTACGTTGGTTGTCCTTTTACTTGAGGCAAAAAAGTAAAGATGATGGATGAATAAAGTTTTTAATATGCCTGCGGAAGGTTTCGAAGAAAGTGTTAAACTGGATATGCGTAAAATGGGCCTTATAACCTTGTAAATTAATCGTCACCAAACTTTTTGGGTTTTTAAAACTTCTGAAAGCATTATATTTAAAAATGTTTAATTTTTATATTGTAGGCGCTATCAAAAGAAAGACTTTTTTCTATAAAGCATTTAATAAAATAATTCATAACACGTTAATGTAATAATATTGAGTTATAAAAACATCATTAATTTAATAAGTTGTTTGTAAAAAAGTGTTACTTGATATTAAATTTAATTGGAATTTAACGCTTTATTAAAATATGGTATGAAGCCACTGTCATTCCTTTTCAAATAAAAAAAAATAACTATGACCATAAATAGGATTAATTTTTTTTATGGCTATAAAAAAATAACGCCCCAAGTGCAAAAAGTGACATGTTAGGTGTCATTGTATGTCATATACTTTTTAAATAAAATTAAATATACCAGTAGTTTAGTTTTTAACCTTATAAGGTAAAAAAGTTATAAGGGGAACCACCTTTGGGAAACACCCGGTATGGGTAGGTAGGGACCAAGCGTATGCTTTGTTTACTTAATTTACCTTTTTTTTTATAATTAGTAATGCATTTAAAAACGTCGTATTTATACTGAAACAAGTACTGCTTAAGAACTGAAAACGTTTTATTTTTTTAAGAGTACATAGAAATTTTGAGTCTTTTGCAACTATTCTTACGCCGCGTCCAGACTTGCAACAACTCGCCAAACATCTGTCTAAACTAACCAACCTGTTTGCGCGCTCTTTTGATAAAATAACCAACAAGCTCTGAATCACCGGAGAATCATTTGCCAACCCCTCAAAACGACGTAAAAACCTAAATTGTCTACACCACTGTCAGAAACACACTGGAAAAAAATATTTTGCGAATTTACAATGTGGGACGTTGGTTTTTAGCCACAACTAACTTTTACAAAAATTTTGTGTTAATATTTACAAATTTATATAATCTATATATTATGATATTATAATAACCATGAAATATTAATAACAACTTAATAACATTATTACATGTTTAGTGAAATATCACATATAAGATATATGTTATGTAAATTTATAAATATTTTTCACACAGTTTATGTAAAAGTCAATTGTAGTTTAGTCACGTCCAACTGTAGCTGAAAATAACCAAAGCCCCACGTTGTAAATTCATGAAATAATTTTTTCAGTGCACATAGAGATTCAAGAAAGAGTTTTTCTAAGGAACACATAAAAATTATTTGTTGTCATAAATTGATATTATCATTTAGTGTATTGGTTGCATTAATTTCTACTTTGGAAGAAGACCGGCACAAGTAAAAAATTTTTAATTTTTATTTTTTGTATAAAACACAGCGTAAAAATTGTTTATTTTTATATGCAACAGTATTACAAAGGTAACTCGTATGGCCGGCGGCTAGATGGCGCTTATAACAGTCTTGAAACTTTAATTACAATTGTATTGAAACTTTTAAAAGGCATTTTCTCAAAACTTCGCTTTTGAGTTGTGTCGGTCTTCTTCCAAAGTAGCGATTTACAATAATTATTTTTTTTAACTTTTTTGAAATACCGTTCATGTGGTCCCAAATTATTTAAAAAAATTTTTTAGAATATGCTTACGAGTCCAACTTATTCTGGTTACCATACATAGGATTTTGCAAACTTTGACTTCGCCGTAAGAAGTCCAAAAAACTAAAGACAATTAACTTAATTTTTCCATGGTTACATGACTTAAAGTAAACCGTTCTAGTTTAATACTGAAACTATAGAGTAAAAAAAAATGTGACGGCAGTAGTATCAAAAAGTAAAATGTCATTAGGCTCATTTAGAAGTACTCAAACGTTTAACCGCTGGGTAAGCAGATTTTTTCATTTAAGCCAGCTTTGTTTTAAAGAAAAAAATTAAAACCACTTTAATTTATTTTAAAAAGCACCAATAGACAACATGTTTAAAAAAACAAAAATAAAAAATTATTGCCTTACAATAAATAAGCAGTTTATTTTATTTTTGTCAAAAATCATCATTTTTCTTATTTGCAAAGGTCAAAATTGTTTATTTTTTGATATTTGGTTTTATTTCATGCTGTTTATACAGAATCAGCCAGTAAATTATATATTTAGGCAATGCATGAAAAACCAATCAGTCTAACGCGAATACCGGCATGTAAGCAGCATAGGTGACTAATAGTGCTTGTTTTATTATTGCATTACTGCCCGATATACCAATAACTATTGTTTAGATAGTATATGAATACATTTTAGTATCACTTAACGTGGCTTAAATTGGTTCTGATTAAAAGTTGCAATTTTAATTGTTTATTCAAAAAATAAATAAATAAAAAAACTTTATTAAAAGTCAGTGGCGTATTTTTTTTTCCAAATAATATTGGCTGTGGTGCCAACTGAGACGCTATTGGACGCAATAATCTCATCAAAGGCCAAGCTTTACAAGCGTTTTATTACAATAAATAGGTGTATCAATGTTATTAACATTATTTAAAGATATTTTAAAATATTAAAAAAAAAAACAGTTTTTTTTAACCCCCGGTATCTCAGAAATAAAGCAAGTTTGGACCTATGTCCATTAAAACATATTTTTGTAAAAAGAGATAAAAAATCATTCTCCTTATTTTATAACGTAGTTAGGAAACACCCTTTATATTTTATAATTTAACTAGCCAGCTAGTCATAAATTTTATGTTTATTAACTTATGTGTATTAAGGCATTCCCAAGGAGTACTGCGACCGTTAAAGTCTTCAGAGGTATTAACAGTTAGTTATAAATTTATTTTCTCCTCCTGTTGTAGAGAATATATTTGTTTTAAAGTTCTTGAGGTTATATATTTACTTTTAAATAATTTACAATAATGACTTCGTATTTAAAGAATGGTAGATTTGTTCGAAACAAAAAATGATAAAATTAATAATAGGTCATCAGACGGAATAGCTGATTGTAGAAAATACAGCAAACTAATGGTATAGTTTTATTAAGTGCATTCTAACTATGTAAGAAAAACACTACCGTACCAAAATAATGCGTTAGGGGGTGAAGAGGCGGTGGTTTTTAGGGGAAAAAATGTTTTTTGCAATTTCAAGCTAAGTAATATCTCCTATTACAAAAAGTTAAATTTAAAAGCTGTTGATAATAAGAAAAACCTACAATTTATGTAGTAACTAGTTTTACCCTAACCTCAAAAATTATTAAAGAAAGTAGTAAAAAGCAAATTTTTCGGTTTTTTATTTTTATCCTTTTCAAAAATAGCCTAAAAATAAATAAGTTTGCTAATTTTAATTAAAAAAACATTTTTTTTACATAAAATTTTTTGATATTATAAAAAATAATAGTACTTTCCACTTACGCAAAATTTTCATTTTTTTTAAATACCTCGTATACGAGTACCGCTCATACAGCTTTTTTAAAGAAAAACGTTTGTTATATTCTTAATTATTGATTCTCAGTTTTTGGTAAAAATTCTAAGAAATATTAGAATGATATTAAATTACACACACAATTGCCCTAAACGTATGTCTGGATAGGACTTACATATTAAATATGCAAATTTTAAAAGCTTACATCTCGAAAATTAGATCTGCAAGGCAAATGCAAGTTTTTGGAAACGTCCTTAAGCTAAAGCCTTTAATTTAATTAAACGCGTTCTATCAACTTTCTCGGCTGCCACAAAAGTAAAAATTTAAAATGTGTTATTGACAAAACAAAATTATTATTTAAACATTTGAGTTTATAATTAACTAAAAGGTATTAAGACGAGGTTGGTATTTTTAGTAAAAAAATATGCTTTTGGTTGAAAAAGCTTTAACAAGGCCAATAAAAAATTATAGGTATTTTTTATTAAAAGTAATAAATTCAATTACAGTTATTTGTTTAAATTTTTGTGGCTTGATGATTAAATTACCAAATTCTAAAAAAACAATAAAACAAAGATATTATTGAAAAAAAGTAGATTTATACCTGCGGACGCTAATGTTTACTGCAATACTATAATATTATTATTAGTAAAATAGAAAAATATCCGTTTCAGCTTTAAACGTAGCATAAATATAAAGTGTAAAATACTGTTAGGTTTAAAATAAATTACAATTAAAGTTTGTTAGATTTAAAACAAAATAAAATAAAATTCCGATTCTGTAAATAAGCAAACCTTATGACGGCCGGAAAAAGACAATACAATACAATATCTTGAAGGGAAGAGAAACAAAAATAGATAGTGGTATTTTAAAACCGAAAAATTAACATCAAAATCTAAATTGCAAGTAAAATAAACAAAAAGATTATTTTTTTAAATAATATTGTCACATATATTAAAAATTATTTAAATTAAAAACGCTAGATCATTTTTTCAAAATGTACAGGGTTTTCATTTATATTTTGCCACCCATTTTTGACTATAACCAAAAAGGAAAGAAAAAAGTCCTGTATGAAAGTTTCATATTTTTTTATCTATTATCTTTTAAGCATAAAAGTTTTATATTGTTTTATCTATTATCTTTTAAGCATGAAAGAGAACAAATAATACATCAAAAACTCAAGAATAATGAAGAGCTAAACATTTTTTAAATTTAACATCATATATAATATGTTACCATTAAAAACGACTTTTAAAAAGCTTTACAAAAATACCACATTTGGGTCTTTAATAGTTCTCTAAAAATTACCACTTGAATCTAAAAAATAGTAGATATAGTCTTCATTATACTTACCTACCTACGACACCTAGTTGAGACTGTAGATGTAATAGAATTATAGTCAAATTTAAATGGTCACATTTCCGAAAAATGTATTTTTGTAAAGCTTTTTAAAAGAACTTTTTAGTTATGATATAATATACAGGGTATCTCATTTTTCTTGGGTGTTTGATGTTCATTTGTTTCTTTTTTATGCTCAAAAGATAAAAAGTGTGAAAATTTTATATGGAACGTTTTTATATCCTTCTTGGTTATAGTTAAAAGTGGGTGGCAAAATATAAACGGAAATCCTGTACATTTTTAGCGTTTTTTCTTTTTAAATATCTTAAAAGCTAAACAAGGTACAGCGGTCATGAAAACGGCAGCAGGCTTGCAACTTTTTAAATTTAATCATGTTTTTATATCTATTCAATGTTCCAATACATGTTCTACTAATTTCGGACATACGGTATACTAAGTAGATCTTTTTTATTATATATTTTTTTTAATCTGAATTGAAAACCCATTTTTTAGGCTTAAAAACAAAACCTCTGCCTTTAGGCATTATATGAAATATCTTTTCCTTTACGAAAAGGCCAATAAACTTCTTAAGTTACCCTCTTACCTATCCTTCTATTGAGTGTATTATGGATGGCGGCCTTTTTTATTACATTTCAATTTTTATTACTTATATTTTATAAATTTATCTGAAAGGTTTCTCTTGTATTTTTACTAAGAGTTACCTTGTTGCTAAGCAGCAGCTCGGCCTGCCAGTTAAGATATTTAGCATTTTAGTCGACTCAATGAACCATATGAATAAACAAAAGCAAATGCCTATACTAAGTTTTTTTTTCGATTTGAAGAGAAAAATGTGAAACAATAACCTCAGGACCACATATAGTTATGTAGGCGGTATTCTAAGAAAGATTTTTCTACAGAGCACATAATAAATTAATGTTGTTATAAATTGATACTATCATTTAGTGTTAGGGTTGGTATTAATGTTTATTTGGATATTTTCTTTGCTAATTAAAAAAATGTTTGTTACACATATAATTTTTCAAGACGTTAAGATGAACGTGACAAGGATTTTCTTATCATTTTGTCCTAATACTGAGACACGAGACTAACAAGAAATAAATATTATACACTTTTGTCCTTAAAAGAAACACTTTGATTAAAAAAATGTATTTCTGAATTTGGAAAAAAAGTTAATTATTCGGTTAGCACCCCTTAAAAATTCTATGTTTTTTAACCGAATTTTCTATATGTATTTTTTTTGCGCGAAATTGATTTAATTTTATTGACAAATAGCAAATTTTGCAAAAATATCTGCTACTTTTTACATCAAAAAGCCTCTAAGCCTTATAAAGTCGTAACAAGAAAAAAATTCAACTGGCTATACAAGAAGTATCTTTTGGCCCTCTACAATCAAATTTGATACTTTTTTAGATAGAGTAACCTTTTTGTCGACTTGGAGACGAATTTCTTGAATCCATGTTTTTTTATATTTAGTTATGATTTGTAAAGTTTATTAGTGTACACATGTATAGACAAACATAAAAGAGTCCCAAATATGCAAAAATATTAGAGTTGTTCCACTTAAAAAGAATTCATCAAATTCTGGTGATGCAAATTATGCATATAAACAAAATATTTTCTTAAAAGGAAGTTTTACCCTTAGAATATACACCACTTTGAACAAAATCTCTAAATTTAATAGAAAGGGCGCTATGAAAGCCCGACGCACTAATGAAGCAACCTGTTTTTTTTTTGTATAAACGTAACTATACGTGCAAAATATTTTATATTTGATATTTTTTATATTCCATATTAAATTTTTTAATAAATTTTGTCTAGTCTTAAATGCTAATAACTATAATGAAAATCGCCATAGGATATACAGGGTGGTTCAATATACCAAAAATAGTACTATAAAAAAACAATTGAAACGCGTATTTTTAAACAAAATAAAACATTTTTACAATTCAGTGATACAATTAAATATATTTAAAATTATATACTTTTTAGAATAAAAGCGGTAAAAAGAAAATCCTAATATACAGGAAAATTAAAAATAACAAAAATGTTTTTGGTTAATAAAACAATTCGGTAATATCACTATAGTTTGTACTTTTGTTGTAAGTTAAAAGACAGCTGAAATACGAGTTTGAGTCCAAAAATTAGAAAAAATGAATATATCTTTCTGTATGTCAGAAACAAAGCGAACCCTAAAAGATCTTTTAGTGGCATCTTTTGTTGTATGAAAAAGAAACAGTTCACGAAAACCGCAAGTCTCTATCTCTAATAATAACGAAGATACCCTGCAATTGCAACGAAATCCGGACAGCCTGTACATTAAACATAGCAGTTTACGATAGGGTGGGGTAAAACAAATTAAAGACAAGTTAGACACATCGTGAGCTGTCCTATAACATACCAAAAGTTTACCTTGATAAAAATATGCTTGATCAGGATGCAGCAGTTTTAGTTAAAATTTAAGGACATACAGGGTGCGGTAAAACAACTGCAAACTGCTTAAACTAATGTACCCTTATTTTAAACAATGCAACCAAATTTAAAAAAAAGTTATTTAAAATTATAAATTATTTCTGATTTTTTAGTCCTGGATTTTTACTCTCTTTTTCTTGTAAAATTTTACTCCTGTATATACATACATATATTTTTTTATTATTTTGGTTTCATATTTTTTATATATAACTACATCTTAGTTACGCGTACCAACGTAATTACGTATACTGCTAAGTCTTAAAGACAATATCTTATAGACAAAAAACTTAATTTAATTGTTGAAATACCGTTTTAATTAATACTCGTCTCTGTAGTCAAAATAAAAAATATATTATTACGCAATAAAAAAGGTACTCCTGAAAACTTTAGTGGTGGTAGGCAAAAAATGGTTTCCAACAAGTGTAAAACCCTGCGATCTGATTTAAATTAGTTTTTTAATTTTAAAAGTCACCATTTTTGTGGTTTCGAGGTAATTGTAAAGTTAGGTAGTAACTACATTTTTTACTATTTAGTTTTAAACGACTGTAACACAACAAGCTATAAAGAGAAATGACGACTGGAGAAGTTAACAACCAAATTTACATGGAGAGTTTAACAAAAGAAAAGCAATTGTGCTTGGTTGTAAAGAAGATTGCTCGATGAAAAAATCGCTTACTTTATTTTATACCACCATGTAAAACCCTACGCCGAAAAATAGTGATAGTGAAAAAAACGAAAGTTTAAACTAGATATTAAAAATACTTGATGCATCATAGGTAGGAAATGTTAGGTCTATTTATTCTTGCCCTGTTGTCTTATACCAAAACATGTACAGAACAACATTTACTAACCAGAACGTATAAATCAGTAAAACCTCCTTAATATATGTATGAGGTTGGACAAAAAGTTAGAATGAAAAAATTGAGAATTGTGAACTAATTTTCTTCAAGATATAACAAAAAGTAGTACCGACAACGACTAAAACAAGATTTTTGTGCAAAGAAGGTGAATATAAACGCATTTTTTGTAAAAGGTTAGGCAACGGTGCAAGTGTTGCTTATGTGGTGAAAATACTTGTACTAATGCCTTTTTAAAGTATTAGTAAGGAAACTTTTGAAACTTTTTGTAACTAATAGGATCAATTTAAAAGATTACTTTAGGTAAAATTTGTTTTTTATATTTTGTAAAAGTAAACTTTAACACTAAAGTTAGTCCTAATTTATATTTTTTTATATATCATAATTTTAAAAAACATGTAACTTTTTATTTTAAAAGCTTTAATTGCTTTTTTATACCAGAAGATCCATCCTATTAAGCTCTAAAATAATGTATCTTTGTAATTCTTAGTAAATTCATAAAACAAGATGGCGACCAGTTCCTTGTATATTTGGAATCGCTGGAAGATGCCATAAACAATGCCGTCATAGCCCTCTTAGTGTAAAAGCTACAAGGTGATTTTGAAAATTTTGCATTTTGCGGTACCCTTTGTATCTCAGTTTGCTGATAACGTATTAAAAAGTGAAAAACTAATTCTTATATTATTTCTTTTGTAGAACATAGTAGCGTAGTCAGATTTTTTCAAATTGAAATATTGTCCAATGTTGGGTTTTTTAAATGGAACACCTTGCATATTTGTCAAAAAATTAGTTCGCGTGTTAACAAGTTTTTAAAGAAACATAACACTATAGAAAAACTACATAACTTCCAATTTTTCTAATTCGTATCCAAAATTTTGCAATATTCCATCCAAAACAAACCAGTTCTCACTTTTTTTATTGACTTGATTACTGTAGTGGTGCTTATATCACGACTTTCAAAAGTGAATTGTGCTTTTATACTAAATAATGTTTTTTCTTTTGTTATATAAATCTAGGTCGGTAGCTTTTTCTAAACAAACTTTTTAATTAGTAAACGGTTTTTATCAAATAATTTTTTAAATTTACTGACATTTTTAATTAAAACAAGACTTTATTTATTGAAACTATGGTTGTTGACTTCTTAACCTAAAGCAATACATTTTTTGTTAAACTAAATATATTATTCCCCTAATAATATTATTTAAAAAATACTATTTACCAATTAATAATGTTGCTCGTGCAAATGCTACGTATCTAGATTTATGTAATAAAAAAACAACATAAATAAATGAAATAGTAAAATCCAATTTTAAATAATTAGGCCAATAAAAATACTTATTACCGGAATTATTGGCATGACCTGCTGCAAAAATTTAAATTGGAATTATATATATATATATATATATAATAATTGGATGGAGTTAACAAATGGACCAAAAATTTAATTTTTTGGAATAATTTCATTCTTCAAAAAATGTCTGCTTGAAAAAAAGGAGGATTTACATACAGAGAAAATGTTGATTTTAAATAACGGTTTCGCAAAAACTTAAAAAACATGATTTTTCTCCAAGAGTAAACTACCTGCATTTTTCATTTTTTAGCAAAATGTCATTAGAAAAATTTATTTAGAATCATGTTTTTAATTGATAAAAACAATAACACAAAATTTTATTAAAATCCAAAATTTGACAAAAACTGGTGTTTACAGTTAAAAAAATGTGTTTTGTAGGAATTAGGAAAAAGCAGGTGTTTGAAAAGCAAATTATAAAAATTTTTTAGGTCATTTTATTATAAAAATGTATAATAATTAATTTTTGATAACTTAAAAATCAGTTTCATGAATCTTTTTGTCCCCTGTAACTTTAATAAAGTTATTTATTTTATATATATAATATATAATCAATATTGTTAGGCAGGAAAGGCGAAGGAATAACTTATCATAACGTCATGGTTGGCATAAAAGTCAGCAATTAGATAAAGCTTAAAATTAATTTCTCAAAAGTGAAAAATAATTTTCCCAAAAATTAAATTATATAGAATAAAAAATAAAAATTAGAAAAATATATCTAAAAAAATATTCGAAGAAAAAAATTTTACTTTTTCATCTGCAATTCCAACTTGGAAACTGTGGCTTATGTGTCAACACTCGTAACCCTGTAGCTGTTGGGCCAAATCAAATAAAAAAATTAAATCTTGATATTATGATTAAGGATATAGGCCGTCTTTACTTATCTTGTTGTTTCACCCTTAATACATGCATACTTTTTTGGTTATACTTTAGTTTTAGTTTTATAACACGTTTAAAAATCTAATTAAACAATAAAATAAAAAATTATTAAAGTTAGGTTCACTTTAACTATTATTCCGCGCTCTTCAATAGTTTTTATAAAGAAAACTGCGGGACGGCGGCATCTACCAATAATATAGTTGTAAACCGCCGGTAATAACAAATAATTTATTATTTTAATTGTTTTTATATACGTAAATAAATAAGATGGTTTCTTCTTATAATTGAGCAAAACCGCCGACGGTCGTGTAGCCAGTGCCTTAAAATTTTGTTACTAATAAAAATAATGTAACTTATCTAGTTTACTTTAATGTTTAAGTGTATTTTTAGTGTTAAAAATATTTACTTTTGTTATGTTGGGTATGTTCTTTCAGTTTTATGCCACTAATTTTATTATTTAGAAGGATCTAAATTAAGCAAACCCCATTATAAACAATATATTTAAGAATTCAACACCCTTTGTAATAAATACCTCTATGTAACTAACACTTAACAAAGTTTAAATTCGCTTCTGTAAACAGGGCTCCCAACACTATTTATACACGAAATAACTTTGGCCCTATAGAAGATACAAAAACAAACTTAAAACAATATATTTATTTGGTTACACTCTTTTTATTAACAGTACCAGTTAATATACAAGGTGTCTTAAAAACAGAAATTGTATTGTCAAGTAGGTTTGTTTTTAATGAATGGTATATTTAACAAATAACTACTACTACTGTAACTGTAGTAAATTCTACATTAAAAATACATAACGCAATTAACCCCAATTATCACTCGTTTTGAAAATATCAAAAGTGTAATGTTATACTAATAAGCGATTAAACGTAAAGAATGAAAATAATATGTTTGATTAAACTATTTTTAAATGAAATTTAATAACATGGTATTAATAACATGTTATTGATAGAACTACTAATAGTTAAAGTTAGCAATTGGGTTTATTTTAGATACATATTTACTTACTTAACCTAAAACCCAGCCATAATTTACGTGTTGCTCTTGTTTTAGTGTAAAATAAACTAAATATCAAATATACCTATTAGTAGTTCTTACAATAAAACGTAATTAGTTTTATTTTATTATAATAATTGTCACTGTGACTACTGTAACACTGATGAAAAATTTAAAAATAATTAGATTTAAAATTTTATTCTCTTTCTGTACTTTTAATTGTTAATGAGTAAATTCAGTATACTGCTGATTTCTTAAAAAACAATCAATAATTAGCATATAGTATGTTTTACAATTGTTATGTAAAATTTAATAGACAGTTAAAATTTATTAAACTATTAAGGGTATTTTTAAAAAAAAAACCTACTTAACTATTGTCTTATAAGATACCTTGCATACTAACTAGTAATGTGTATGACTCCTACCTACTTTCCTAGAGTGCCAAATTATAGCTCAAACCCCTTAGATCTTTTTCTTGCTTCTAACCCTGAACTTTATGAAGCATCTGTTACTGTCCCTCTAGGTCGCTCAGATCATGGCTTGGTTACTGTATCTTACTCTGTACATCCTGAGGTAAATGAATCCATGCCACCATGCACCGTAT
Source organism: Listronotus bonariensis (assembly GCA_014170235.1). Classification (NCBI taxonomy): domain Eukaryota; kingdom Metazoa; phylum Arthropoda; class Insecta; order Coleoptera; family Curculionidae; genus Listronotus; species Listronotus bonariensis. Next base: position 187,580 of record JACEGR010000051.1, on the reverse strand, counting down.
GGCACTACAACTCAGCCGACTGGGATGGCCTTAGGGACTTTTTCGCCACGTACCCTTGGGACACTATCTGCTTTTCTTCCCAGGATCCTTCCGAAATCTGTAACCAACTGACCGAGTCAATTCTATTGGGCGTTGAAACCTATGTACCTCACACCAAGAAAACCATCAAACCCTCTATGCACAAACCTTGGTTCACTAAAACATGTGACAAAGCTAGAATTTTAAAAGTTCAGGCTCACAAGAAGTTTCTACAGGATCCTAGTCCAGAAAACCGACTGGCCAGCATTGAAGCAAGAAACCACTACCACCAAACAATCTCAGACGCCAGGGACTTCTTTGATAACCGTATAAAAAACAAAGTACTTTCTTGCTCAAATGGCAGCAAATCCTTCTGGTCCTTTGCCAAAAACATCAGTAGAAATTTCTGTACCAGTTCTTTTCCACCATTAACTTTGGAAGATGAAATTATTTCTACATCCAAAGGAAAGGCCGAAATATTTGCTAAACAGTTTGCTGCCAATTCAACCTTTCATCCACCTGTCAGTCATCCAATTCCAACTGTTCCCCCAGTTCCTCACAAAATGCCCAATATTATTTTTAAGGTAAAACACATTAAGCGTATCCTTTCTTCTCTTAACACCAAGAAATCGTCTGGGCTGGATGGAATACCAGCAATCGTTTTAAAAAAATGTGCTCCTGAACTTGCACCTATTTTAACCAGGCTATTTCGAATTTCTTATGACACGGGTATATTTCCAGACAGCTGGAGAGCTGCACGTGTCCAGCCTATTCCCAAGAAAGGATCTAAATCTCTTCCATCCAACTATAGACCCAGTTCACTCCTCTCAATGCTTTGTAAAGTAATGGAGAAATCCATTAACTCGCAAATTCTTAGGTACTTAGAAAAACATAATATTTTACATGACAGGCAATACGGATTTCGTCACAAGAGATCTACAGCAGATCTTCTTTCCTTCGTTTCACACAACTGGAACAAGTCTCTTGAGTTTCTAGGTGAGTCCCAGATCGTTGCTCTTGATATATTTAAAGCTTTCGACCAAGTCTGGCATGACGCACTTCTTAATAAACTTCCCTCCTACGGACTTCCAACTAAACTCTGCCCTTGGCTCTCCAGTTATCTTTCTAATCGACGTATATCAGTCATTGTTGATAGCCACTCTTCAAGCTTTCACGAAATTAATGCTGGAGTGCCTCAGGGTTCAGTACTAGCACCAACTTTGTTTCTTCTTCACATCAACAACCTTCTTTTTCCACAACCAAACCCATTCATAGTTATGCTGACGATAGTACCCTTCACTCCACTTTTCAGGTTCCCAAACCAATCTCTCAACCCGACTTGGAAAGCAAACGCAGGGCGATGCAGATATCTCTTTCACAGGATCTCAATTTGATATTGGATTGGGGCGCCAAAAATCTCGTTCAATTTAATGCATCCAAAACACAATCGTGTTCCTTGTCGCGAAAAAAATCATCAAACACTCATCCTTTGCTTATGGGTGGCCAGGTTTTGCAGAACGGGGACACATTTAACCTTGTGGGCATCACATTTGAGAATAACCTTAACTGGCATAAACACATTGTATCTAGCTGTCTATAGCCACCGCGGCTTCAAAATAGCTTGGATTTCTTTTCCGAGCCAAAAAGTATTTTTCTCCTTCCAATTTATACACTTTGTATGTGTCCCAAATTCGACCCTCTCTGGAATATTGTTCTCATGTCTGGGGAATGGCATCCCCTACAACCCTCAGCATTCTTGATGCCATACAAAGAAGGGCTGTTCGTCTTATTAATGATCCTTTACTTACTCAAAGACTTCCTTCTCTTGCCCATCGTCGAGCTGTGGGAGATCTATCGCTCTTCTACAGATACTTTTACGGCTTCTGCTCCGACGAATTGTCCAGTATAGTCCCTCCTCTTGCAGTTCCCAACAGAGAAACTCGTGGTGCCGCGCGTATGCATCCTCATACAGTTCAATTGGACAGGCCCCGAACTTCCCATTTCGTTCGTTCTTTTATCCCTAGAGTTTCTAGACTGTGGAACCTGCTGCCATCGGAGGTCTTTCCATCCCCCCAAATCTTCAAGTTTTTAAGTCCCGTGTTAACAAAATTCCTCTTACCCTGCTTAAGACACCCACGGTACGTTAGTATTTAGGCTTTCAGCCTAAGTGTATTTAAATAAACATTTTGACGTAAGGACGTCTTATAATTCGTTGGACCCGGCTCCATGCACCAAAAAACATTACTCTTGTGCCGTTACCTAGCGCGTTCCATTTAAGACTTGAAGTGCAAGCGAGAGCGCGAAACGAGCGACAAAGAGGCACACTCTCTGCTTCGTTCTACATCTCTTTCTTTCCTACTTGTTCCTACTTGAGTAAGCGTGCAGTAAAAAGTAAATGTGGTGTCAATTGTTTTTAGCAACAAGATTGCGGCGATAAAGGTAATGATTCTTTCGACGTTTTCACGTTCAACTATCCTCAGTAAACGGACTTTGCAGACAACCGATTTTTTTATATTAAATTTATTCTTGTATCTTGTACAGGCGCAAAGTTACTTCGTGTAAAAATAGAGTTGGGACACCCTGTATACAAAATAGCATATACATGGAAAATTATTTATGGATGCCACTAAAAGATTTACCCAATTGTATATGTATGAATTTAACTTAATTTACCCAGGTTTATCCAATTACAAATAAATATCAAACCTTATCTCAACTCCAAGCAGTCATTTGCACGCTTCTCGCGTAGAGCGGCCCAACTCCTCACCCCATTCCCCAAATTGCATTTATCGTGACTTTAAATTTAAGGAAAATCATTTTTGTCGGGATTTAGGTTATTTACAAGTAAAATTCTTTGGATATCTTTTAGAATACACTAGTAACATTTACACTAGTAATTTTTAAAAACTTAAATAACACAGGGTGCTTCATGGGTCCGTCGTGCCTCTTTAGCCAGGTCTAAGCTATACAGGATGTATTATAATAAGTTGTTTATATTTAGAAGCGTAAATCCTTAGTAGGCCAGTAACCATATACATAGGACCCTGCAATAAATCTGGTAATTTTGAATTTTTGCCAAGTTGTTTATGCTGGTCCAATGAATAATCCAAGTTTTCGTACTCGACGGTCGAACGCCACCTAGTCAGAAAACAAAAAAAGCAATTTTCAACATTATTTCAGTTTTGTTCGATTTTTATCCTGAAGGGCTGTTTTTTTAACCTCTTTGTACATTTTTAAAGTAAATAATTTAAAACCACAAGCATTTCTGTAGGTCTAAGAACGAAGAGGATATAAGAAAGGGTTTAAAAACCCAATTATTTGCTGCATTTCGATCGGTAAACTTTAATAATATGAAAGAAAAAACTAAATACGTAGTGGTAGATGAAAGTCATTTTCTTCACAAAGTTGTGTGGCCTCACAACTCATTATTTGGTTCCAAAGCTGACCGGTAAGTTAAGTATCTCAAACATAAAGCAGGGCCGGACATATGTTTATCGGAACTTTTTTCATTAAAAGACAAAAAAATCACCCCCTTAAAATTCGTACCGTAGTTAAAAAACACCTTGTATAGGGTGTTTTATTTAAAATTAAAAAGTTAATAATAACTTTTGATATAACCGAAAGTACTAGAACTGTCAAAATATTCTAGTAGTGTATGCCCTCCACTGAGCATACATTTCGCGAATTGGATAGAAGTAGTTTTTTGTTAAACACCCTAAGTTTATAGGTTAAATCAAAGATCAATAGTCAACAATAAAAAAATGGTAACCTAAAGATTATATATATCTCCTGTATACTGTGTCTTTTTCCTAACACTTACAGGACAGAAGAAAGGCATACAGGTATGAAAAGCGTTAAACATCTCCCAGAGTAAACTCTTACACATCACCTGTAATAATATTTATTGAAAGAACCATGGCTCAAATTCCTAAAAGCAATTTCTTGTCAAACGAAAAAAAAAACAAATTCGTTTAATCAACCTTCTGAAAAAAAACTGGAAAACCATAATATTGAAGTATTCCAGTTAGTGAAAGATGCTGACAGGCTCATTATCACTACAGCTTTAACTGTATGGTGACGACATAGACTTGTTGGATAATCCTTACTGGAATCTCTCACCAACGTGATTTTTTTCAAGAAATGTGGTAAAAGCAAAACCCCAGATGTGATCTATTCCAGTATAACTTCTCCAGGATATATATTAAAATCGGAGCTTTTCCTATTAATCCATGCCTTCAGTGGGTGTGACTCAACATCATGTTTTTTTGGCCAAGGAAAAATGAAAATTTTGTCCCCAGCAGCAGGGGAGCACATAAAAGTTGTTTTCTATGGTGGCAACCCCGATACTCATAACCTTTACCAGCTGTGGTATCTCCTATTCTCAAAAGCTGCAGTGAAAACGAATTTCAATCTTGCCAGGTTACCTCCTACACGAGATGTAGCTAGATTCCACTTTCTGCGCACCTGCCATCAGGTATGAATTAACATCGTTGTAGTATGTTAAATTCATTTACTTATAAATCTATATTCCTTCCACTGGTGCAGAAGTGGTTGGGCCTTGAATTGAATGCTCTTGACTTTGGATGGATATCCACTACACACAGCCTCATTCCAAAAATGATGATCAAAGACGCAGCCCCACAAAATCTTTTGCGGATGATTTCATGCGGTTGCAAGTGGCGTTGTAAAAAACGCCTGCAGCTGTGGGAAATCAGAATAAAAATGTTCCTCAGTCTACAGCCATTGCAGCGGGGCCTCATGCGACAACGTGCCAAACATTGAACTTGATCTCTACTCCCCCAGTTATGAAAATAATATCAAAATCCTGAAAAATGATAAAATGCTGGATGTTTCGTAGAGAGAATCCCCAGAAAACATTAGCAATCCAGTTGCAGATATTTCCTGTCAAGCAAGTGACGATTCTCAACCAGGGTCTTTCAAGAGGGCGAAATTTACTGTTTTCTAATTTTGTTGGTATTTAATCTTTACTTTAATTTTATACAAACCACTCTTGATTTTTTTGACGGTATATTAACCATCCAAACTTAAGTATATTTAAATTTTGTAAGATTGTAGGCAATAACTGTAATTTATGAGTGTATTTAAGGTTTAATGCATGAAGTTTTTACTAGGTTGCGTGCGACCTTCGAGTGGATTATTCATTGGACCAACATCATAAACAACGTAACAAAAATCAAAACCAGATTGGATGCACGGTAACCTCCACTTTAAAGAACAAAGAAACTGGATTATAGCTGATTTTAAAAATAAAAGTTTATATAAACATATGTTCTAAATGGTATACATGATGACAAAATGTTGGTGAAGTTTCTACATAATAGACTTTTTTATTACTCTGTATCTCAAAAGTTAGGATGTTTAGGACATAGATTTCTTTAAACTTTTCTTTTAAAATCACTCAAGGATTCACAGTTTACCATCCAACTTTAAAACCCCTTAGACCTAGCCTTAAAGGAAGTTATTTTTTTAAATCCAGATATCTCAAAATCGGTTTCCTACATCAACTTTTACCAAGCAGTATACCTTTTTTATGTAGAGTATGTAAGGAAATTGATTTTTTAAAGTTAAATACAAAGTGACTTAAAAAAATTACTCGTTTTTAATTTGTACAATATACAGGGGGATAACCCTCTAAAGGTAAATTTAATAACAGATTCTAATTTTTTATCTTTTTAAACACCTCTTTGCCTTATATTGTGACAATGCACCTGTTGCTACAAAACTCATTTATAAAAAACAAAACCCAGAATATATTTTTGACACCCTGCATCTCCGAAACCATGCAGTTTTTGGATTAAGGTATGTTGGGTTAAATCGTCATTTTTGGCCTTAGGAATTTCTGGTTCTATTTCTTCCGCACCTTTTATAGACACCCTATATACTTTCTTGATGACTTTATTATACCATTAAAATTATACTTTTTCTTGATGCAGAGTAAACAGCTTAATACTTTGTTTGTTGTAAAAACTAAACTATTTAAGTGATGGTCATATATTTGTGATTTTTGTACGCTATACAAATAAACAAATTAAAATAATGGTTTAAAATTACTAAACTTAATAATTTATAACTAAAAAAATAGGTAAGTGCCCTGTTTTCCATTATACGTAAGTCAAAATTTGTGTTTTAAATGTACAGGGAAGCGCCTTCTCGTTGACCTTGCAGCGAAAACTAATTAAAATAGAACGAATCTGATTGCACCATCTCAATTTTGATGTTTAGAGCAACTTTTATCTCCAATAGTTTTGGAAATATAAGCCTCTAATTCTTATTGCATCACATTATATGTGTAAATCTACTATTCTTCAGATTAAGATGGTCATATTTCCAAAACTATAAGAAATGGACAATTAAATGTTTTTTGTTAAAGCTCACAATAAAGATCTTTGTAATGGTAATATAATATACAAGGTGTTTCTCTAAAAAAATTCTGATGATGCCCATATTTCCGAAACTATTAAAAAATAGATATATCAGATTTAGTACTTTCTACAGGTTTTAAGAGGATCTTTCAATTGATAATAAAATATACTAAATACTACTATTTATCTAAAAAATCCCAACTTTGTGTTATAACTTCAAAATAAATGTCAATAAAAAAATATAGGCACCCCAATAAGTTTTACGTGAAAATCCCCAAAACCTTCCTATTAATTTTTTTTCTTTCTTTAATATTTAACGAGTTATAAATGCTTGGCCAAACTGACAAAATTTTAAAAACACACTGTATTCACAAAACGAATTAAGTAAGCCATGATTTAGGTTCACCACTTTCTTTAAAAATCAAACTCAAGTTGTGCCTTTTTATTTTAAATAATTGATATATATCCAAATCAAAAAAAAAAAAAAAAAAAATCTTCATTGGGAATTGTTTGTCTTTAGCAAATATTTTTAAGTGTATGCGTTAAAGTTAAAAATTATTTTTTAGACAGTTGTTGTTTTGTTCTTGTGAAAGGCAATAAATACCTATAATATGATGATAGTTCTAGGTACCTTATGTACTGGTTCTTTATACGTTTACCCTATTTTTTCCAGTTTCGGTAACGCTGTCCAGGTATGGAACATGCAGATAATAAGCATGTTTTCTACAATGCGGTAGTGCTACCACAAACGGTATATTATAAATAATGGTTCGAAAGCCAGCAACAGACTTTCGTGACCAATTTCCTCTGAGCCCATAATTGGAAGAATGCTTCAAGAAATTTGTACATAAATTGTTGTGAGCGTCCGCTGAGGCGATCATGCTGGAAATATACAGAGTGCGCCAATAAAAGAATCATATTAAACTTGTGTTTTTTAAAATGGACCACCCTGTATATTAGTTCGGTTTTAAATTGTAGAAATGAAAATAACCTAAATTTTATTAGCGACACCTATACCAAAAATGTAAGGTTTTTAAGACGTTTGGGATTTTTGAAAATTTCTTTACAATAATTAAATTTTAATATATCTTACCTTACTTACGCTTGACTTTTAATATTATGTTAGATTGCTAAAATATTAACTGTACCATAACCTACATTTTATTTTTTTATTAGAAATTATACAAGGTGCCCAGAAATAAATATTAAAATAAGTATATTAAAATAGCATCAGTACACCAAGCGTTAAATCGTAATACATTGATTGAATTAATTCATTTTTTGGTAATAAATATAATAGCTTTTAGTGAATAATAATTTTAACGAGACGCACCCTTGGATGTGCCGGGACTAGTTATATTTACACGAAATAGATTACTGATAGCAAAACCTCAAATTAATATGTAAATAAAACACAATTACTATGGGCATTAAAAGTAATGGCTTTATCTATAACTATTGATGGCTGTCCATGTTAACAGACCTAGATTTGCCGCTCATTTCCTTTATAACAATAAAGTTTTGGCAGGTTGTCTATAAAGCTTACCAACAACATGACTTTGCGTAAGGTATTTAGATAATAAAAATATGTTGAAAATTATTTTAAATTACATAAATAATATTCATATTTACTTTATTATAAATATTTTAATTTTGTTCGTTTAAATAAGTAACTCACAGGTAAAAGACTTTTATTGGTTATTTGTAAGATTTTTTTTTAGTTATTGGTGCATGGACTTAAAATATATTAGCAGTAGTTAGTTTTATTTTTATTAACCATATTGACCGTCAGCCAGATGCAAAATTTTGTAAGTTATTTCCTCTTGGTCCATAACTCATAAAATGCTTTAAGAAGGTTATACATGAATCGTTATGAGCGTCAGCTGCGTCTCCGATGGTGGAGTTGTACAGGGTGCTCCAGAAAAGATAAATATTAGTCTTGTGTATTTTTAAATAAAACACCCTGAATATTGGTTTATTTGTGGATTGTAGGAGAAAAAATAATGTAAGTTTTACAAGCAATCCCTATACCATAACTAAACGATTTTAAAGGATATTTGGAATTTTTGAAAAAGTCATGACAAAAACAAAATTTTAATATATCCTTCCTTACTTACGCTTGACTTTTTATATTTATTAGATTGCTAGAAAATTAGGTGTACAAGAACCTACATTTAATTTTCTTACTAGAAATTATACAGGGTGTCCAGTATCCAATATTTAATATTATAATAATTACTGGACACCCTGCATAATTTTAAGTAAAAAATTTAAATGTAGGCGATGGTACAGTTAATATTCTTGCAATCTAACATAATATACAAAGTCAAGCGTTAGTAAGGTAAGATATATTAAAATTTTATTTTTATCAAGAATTTTTAAAAATCCTTAATATCTTTAAAACTTTTAGTTTTTGTATAGGTATCGCTAATAAAAATTACAATATTTTACTTCCTTGATTTAAAAATGAACAAATATACAGGATGTACCATTTAAAAAGCACAAGTTTAATATGATTTTTTCTTTGGAGCACCCTGTATAATTGCACCATCGACGCCGCAGCTGACGCTCATAAAAATTCATGTAATGTAATTCATACCCTTGAAGTATTTTACAAGTTAGGGACTGAGAGGAAATTGGTCACGAGAATCTGTTGCTGGCTGAAGTACCAGTATGTTAGGACAGTTTGTTTAGGAAAATGCCTATTTGTAAAATTAACCTGTTGTTTTTAATTTTGTTTCTTATCACCAAATTAATGTTTTTTGCAAGAATATTTAGCAGGACCCAAAATTTTATAAATATTAAAGAAAAAACATCTTTAAGTAATATTAATAATAATATGTTATTTAAGGTACCATTACATTTACAAAATTACAAATTTATATTTAAATTACAATTACAAAAATATACAGTGCTTGTCTAAATTCAGGACCCCCTGCCAACTTCTAAATTATTTGGTATTTTTTCAAAGACATTTAAGGACTTTAGTAAGACAACATAAACCAAATTTTAAGCCCAAAATGACAGATATAAATGTCAAACTGAAAGGTGGGCGTCATCTTTAAAAAAATAAATAAATTGAAAGAGGATCTTGTGGCATATCATTTTAAAGTTTTTGACAAGTACTTTATAACTCTAAAATATAAAGTCAACAACTTTACCTACTACACAATGGCGGTAACTTACTTAAAACCTAATTTTAATGGCTATATTTCCGAAACTAATAAAGTTAGATATACCTAAAGTAGTATTTTCTAAAAGGTCTCTTAGATAATGTTTTTAAAAGGTGATACATTATACAGGGTACGTCATTAAAAATATATATTCTTTTTGTCCTACCCTGTATATTTATTAAATAATTAATTAATTTATTTATTTTAAAAATGCATTACAGACAGTGCCCAGATAGCACAAAAATACCTTAAAACTAAAATTAAAGTCGTATAAATAAAAAACATAATTAAAAACATATACCTACATACTTAAAAATAGAATAAGAAACAAAATATAATACAAATAATAATTTAAAAAAATTATTATCATCAATATTACTTATTTAAAGGTCATAACCAGAACTAACCAGAACTTTAAGAAAATATCACATTAGGTCTATCTTACTTTATTAGTTTCGGAAATATGGCCATCCAAATGAGGTATTCAGGTTATTTTCAAAGTACCGCCATTTTTAGTAGGTAAAGGTTTTGACTTCATATTCTGGGGTTATAAAGTACTCGCCAGCAGCCTTAAAATGGTGTGATACAAGACCTTCCCTTCCTTTTTTTTCTAAATAGCGCCCAGCTCTTAGTTTGTCTGTCAATTCTTGCCTTAAATTTGGTTTACGTTGTCTAACTAAAGTTTTTAAATTTTCATGAAAAAATACCAAACAATTTAAAAGTTAGAAGGGGGTCCTGAATTTGAACAAGCACTCTATATAAGGTTTGTTTCAGTAGGCTGTCAGAAATGATTGCAACCGTTCGGATAATGCGCACGTCAAATGTGTCGTTCTAGCAGTGCCATGTTTGTAACATTATACAATTGTTTGTTGTTTCAGCAGTAGTTTTAAGATGTTGAAAACATGTTAAAAACTGTTTGAAAAAGTGCAAACATTCTTTAAAAATTACTAAAAATTTTTGACATAAACTTTAGTTTTATTATAATATTTCCAAGGCAATCTTTTCAGTTTAATCCAAGTCCTTGTACCTTGTACTTTCTGGTTTGTAAGAGAAATCCAAGATTATTGATTTAAAGGTACCACACAGTGCAACGATCTGTAAACAAAAACCTTATTTTCGTGTTTTTTAGCATGAATTATTTTTTTTTCAAAAAAGCTCTAAAAGTACCATGTTTGTTACGTCTATCTTTACGGGTTTTGGATATAATAATTTTGTCCGACAGTCCCATAAGCTCGCTGCACTATATGCTGTTGCTATAGATATAGAGGGTGTCCCACAAGGAAGTGTTGAGATTGATTTCTCAATAAGTAGGCTTTAAAAATTTTAAAAAATTTGATAACAATTAAAGGTGGCGGACATAAAACTAAAATATTTTGACATTACACATAAAATATGTTTAAAATTTTATGCCGAATCTAAAAACATAATATTATATATGGTGTTCTATTTAAAATAAGGAAGATGTCATTAACTTTTGGTATAACCGAAAGTACTAGAACTGTTTACATATTTAAGTTTTTTTGTCTCCCACTGACTCTATAATGTTATTAAGTTTTCCAAATTTTTAAAGCCCACTTTTTGAGAAATCAATCGCATCAGTTTCTCGTGGTATATCCCGCAATTTGTTTTTGCTACTGATCTAAATGGATGGCCAATTATAACTCACGAGAAATAAAATTTACGTTCCGTGAGCCAATAAACGTCTACTAGCGTGCGCCAAGTAAACTAAAGGGCAGAATTTATTAACGCTTACTGGCTTTTTCATTCGAGAGACTACGGTAAGGAAACGTTTATGACCATGTCTTTTAAAATACGCATGCTTATAAACGCATGGATTGTTGACTGCGCGAGACCTTAAAGATCCCAAAAGTGCTACTCATGACTGAGTATCTCAGTGTTGTTTTTTCATGGTTTGTGCCAGCTAAGGTAGTTCCTAACAATATGTTTTGTATACATGGTCCCAACTTATCTGAGACATAGAGAAGGTAGGAACAATGTATAACAAATACCATACCATTAAAAACAAATGGTCTTGCTGTTATTATGACAATAATTTAAATTGTAACAACAATAATTTGAAAAATGACAATTTAAACCTAAAATAAGGTATTATGAATAAGATTATCTGGTTTAAGTTATTTTGTGTTATTGCTTGCCGGTGTATATTGCATCAGCTATTTTAAAAGTATATCGACCAGTTATGCAGTTACAAAATAAGCACTATTTGTCACCCAATCCAAAATGTTTACAAGTCGGTATTCGCGTTAAACTGTCTCTTTTGCACGCAATGTCTATTTTTATAATTAACTGGCAAATTTTGTACATTTCTTTATAAAATGTTTTTGTCACTACTTCTAATTTTTTAATTGCTCATTCACCTACCTCAAAATCACTTTCGGTTTAACCGGAAGTACAATAAACTTTCTTATTTTAAATACAAGTGCCTACCTTTTTTCCCTATACTTGTATTTTCTATAAAATTATCATTTTAATGATAAATCATTAGAGTGTTGCTTTTAAAGATGACAGCAAGAGATGATTTTTAAAGAAAATCAAGTATCGCCATTATTTCTGCTTTAAATATATTTTTTTGCTAAGTAGGCTGTGAAAAAAAAGGATGTCCCATTTTACTTTTACAGGTTGTGACATGTTTAATTTTTTTTATAAATTACTTTAATTTTGTAATGTTAATAATGAGAGAATTCAAAATTTGACAACCGTTTTAAATAGAAACACCCTTATTTTATTTTATTTTTAAATATTGTTAATTTTCAAGATGGCAGCCATAGATCATTTATTAACGACATCCGAAAAAGGAAATATTTAATTAATGATCAATGGCCGCCATCTTGGAAACAAACAATATATTGTGATATGCCGTTGGAACGAAAATTTAGTGTAGAATTTAAAAATAAAATAAAATAAGGGTGTTTCTATTTAAAAATTTTGTCAAATTTTAAATTTTCTTTTAATAATAACATTTAAAACTGAAATTACGAAATCTAAGTAGTTTATTAAATCAAATGTAATATGTCACTACCCATAAAAGTAAAACAGGTCAATTTTTATTTTTACAGCCCATTTAGCAAAAAATATATTCAAAGCAGAAATAATGGCGGTACTTGATTTTCATTAAAAATCTGCTTTGGCCGCCATTTCGAAAGAAACACCCTGTATTATATATTATTAAAAAGATAATAATAAACGGAATACAAATATAGAAAAAAAGTAGGTACTTGTATTTAATATAAGAAAGTTTATGGTACTATCGGTTAATACAGAAGTGATTTTTAGGTCATGATAATGACAAATATATTATTTTATGCTATAATTATACTGTAAATTTTTATAAGTCTCTCTTAAAAACTACAAAAGAAAATCTTCGATAACAACATTATGTGTCACCCGGTATACTTTTTTCTTAAATAAAACAATATGAAAAATAAGGAAGTACTTTACGAGAGCGGAAATCAAAGAAACAAACATAGCCACAGCGCGCATTGTTCACGACAACATTTATTTTTAGTGTCATTCCAGGAAAAATCGATCGTTCAATACTTTTATAGGGTCCATGTCTATAAAGTAATAAAGGTATTGCAATAAAATGTATTTTACAACGTATACAACTGTAGTTGTTATTAAAACACCTGCTTTTAGTGCATTTAAATACGGGTTTAGCTTAAATAGTACTGGCGAGATTTTTCGTACCAATATTTAATTTCTAAATTAAAAATTATAATCTGAAAAATAGCAATGGTTTATTATATAAGGAAAAGTAAAAATTAATTTTCCAAAAGAATTAATACTCTTTTTATTATGCACTATTAAGGCTAGCACTGACAAAAAAAGTTTGTTATTTTTTTAAATGTTTATGACATCTCACGAAGGCTTATTCCTAAATACCAGTGTACCGTGAGTGCCGGGTTACGGGATGTTTAACCCATTATTGTCGTGTTCCGTCAACGTTATCCAAGTACTGAAACTTGCAGTTTTTGCATTTCATAGCACCTTTTAGACAACGCGGTAGTGCCACCACGGAATGGCAAAATACTACACAGTGGTTTGCCATTGCCAACCTATTAGCATTAATTGTTTTTTTTAACTTACATAATTAATTTATAAGGCAGTTTTATTAAAGCATATAACATAAAACATATAATATAAAAAAGAACCCATTTTAACACTTGTTAAAATTGCAAATGTGTTTTATTAGTATAGTTTAAGTTATCCAAATACTTTAATCCTTTATTTATTTTAATACTAATTAAAAATATTTGGTTTAAAAAGCTTCAGGTTTTTAATTTTAACTTTTAACATATAGTCAAAAATAAAAAATTGCTGTGATACTGCGTTAAATTAATTTAAAACCATCAAATTATTAAAATAAATGACTACGTATATCTTTAAAACTGCCCGATTTAAAACTTTAGGTTATAAAATTACTTTTCAACTTAAGAACGTTAAATGTGCCTGCCATTAATTAGCATCTTATTAGCGTCGAGACGCCGACGGCTGGAGTTTAATGGATGTCAATTTGTTTTTTGTCCCTTATAATGCCGTTTAATATTATTTACCAACCAACAACAAAACTTAATTTTTTCTAAAAATTAACTTAAGTTAAATAACTACATATACCGGGAGATATAGAATGTTCTTAAACTTCAAAGGTATTTTGTAGTTTCTATGAGAGAATATTAGTAAAAAAATACAGTGTAAGTGATTTAACCGAGGTGCCACCAATTAACCAGAGGTACCACCAACTTTATCTGTTTAAATACAGGTGCCTACTTTTTCTTTCATATTTTAATCCTTCATAAAATTTACTTACTTCCCTATGTTATATCGCCACAGAATACTTTTAATAAAAAAACAAGTACCGCCATACTTCCGCTCTGAATATATATATTTTTTATTAAACCATAAAAATAAAGCCCCTTTTAATTTCAAAGGTGGTAGGATATTCTATTTTCGTTAAATAAATCAATGTCATTTTGTAACTTTACTTTTTAATGTAATTGATGAGAACAAAATTATTTTTTTAAACATTTCTAATAAAAATACCCCTATTTTATTTTTTGTTTTAACTAAAACTATTTTTAAGATGACAGCAACAGATCATTTAATAAGTCTAGTCCTTAAAAGTTCGATTCTCCGCGGAAGCAGATTTTTCTTCTTGATTTTTTTTTTTTTTTGTAATAGATGTGCAGAAAAAAAACAACAAATTTGCATATTTTCTGTGATTTTTTTTAATATTCATTTATACTAATAATATAAATAAAGGGGTAAAGTTAGAAACTTTGTTTGTTTGTTTGTAAGGGCTAATTTTCATAAACACTGAACCGATCAGGAAAATGCTTGTACAATTAGAAAGCTACACTATTCAGAAATTCTATAGGATATATTTTATTATAATTAAGCAACAATTCAGAAAAAGATAACTAACGCTAAGCAAAAGTCGGCATGTATCTAATAAAATATAAAAAATATCCTATACGTTAAATTTAACTTATTATTTTTCAAGTTTAAACATTGTCATAAATAAAGAGAAATAGAGGATATTTTCTTGCAAAAGTCAGCAAGAGTTATTTTGGTTTTTACAAATAGGTGTAGTATGACATTAAACTAAATACACAAAATACTAAAAATATAGCAAACGAAAAAGCCGCTATTTTGCAAAAACCCTTTGAGTCTGTATCTCCGTAACAGTGCACTTTAGGCCCATAATTATAAAGGTCTTTTTTTCTACCAAACTTTACGTAAAAAAATCTGACGAAAATTGCAGAAATCAAGATATTTGACATGCGAATTGTGTATATTAATAGATGTAATTTGACCCGCAGCACTGTGTTCCCCGACCTGTTTAACCAAAATGGCGGCCATTATAAAAATATCTAAAACATGCATGTAAGTAATTAAAATATTATGGCACTTTAAAACTGCTTTTAAGTAGAAAATTAAATTATATAAAGTCCAAGAAGTCCCATAACATTTTAATCAAAAATGCTTACAACTAAGTCAGCCCTTTTAAATTTTTAACGTGTATATCATAGTTTCTTAAATTATGTAACATGTCATGTGTGGTATCGTTTTGATGTAATTTGAAAATGGTAATTCTAATATTGAAGATACAAATATATTCAATTTCTACGTAATTAAAAAAATATATCACTCTAAGGATTAACAAAAGTTACATTGTTTAAAAAAATAATTATAATAGTTTCTACTCTTCGCTCCATATCGTTACAGGACTTCTAAAATTTTAAATTAAATATACCGGATGTTTTCTAAAAGAGTTTTTGCTCATTTTACTTTTAACACAAAAATATTTAGTAGACCAAAAAAAAGTTTTACATTAAAAGGAATTCCAAAAATATAATGATGCCTTATATTTCATACGCCGTGACTTAATAGTTAAGTTAATAGTTAATTTTAAATCAGATGGATAGTAAGGTATTTTTTTTTTATTTTATACCAAACAAAATATATTTTATAGTAACTGTCTTTCCTAAAATATTGACTTTTTGATTAAAAAAATATGCTTTTAGAATATGCTTATGAGTGAGTCACTCTTGATCTAGTAAAAAAGGACTTTTAAAACTCTTTTCAAAGTAATCGTGAAAAAAGAGATTTCTAAATGTTTTTTATGGCTACTTAACTTAAAAAAATATAATGATGCCTTATATTTCATACGCCATGACTTAAAAATAGTTAATTTTAAATCAGATGGCTAGTAAAGTATTTTTTTTTAATTTTATACCAAACAAAATATATTTTATAATGACTGTCTTTCCTAATATATTGACTTTTTGATTTAAAAAAATATGCTTTTAGAATATGCTTATAAGTGAGTCACTCTTGATCTAGTAAAAAAGGACTTTTAAAACTCTTTTCAAAGTAATCGTGAAAAAAGAGATTTCTAAATGTTTTTATGGCTACTTAACTTACAATACTGTTTTAGCATAGCCATAGTACTTTGAATTAAAGTAAACCTAAAATTAAATCGATAATTTTAAGAACTAAACAATTAAAAAAATTAAATGGTTTCTACATGTAATTTTTTCTTGCATTAATCTTAATAAGAATTTATTATTTTTTTTTATTCACAAGTATGTTTGTATTTAAAAGCTTACCTTTAAAAAAAATTAGTCTTAATATAATTTAAATTTCTTAAGCATTGTATGTTTTGATCTATGTGTTATTTGTATATTATTTAAAAGTTGATATTGTTCGATAAATTAAAAATACCAGTGATATCATTTAAAAATTGAAAGTATCATTTATTTTTAAGTAAATCGGAAGTGCAATAAAACCAATAAATAGGCCAATAAATGCATATTTATGGTAAATAGTTACATACCAAATTTGATTTTTTTATCTAAATAATATAAAATTGACAGGGCATGCAACCCTTAAGAAACATCTAATATACCTTTTATTGCTACAATGGCCTTTGTATTTTAACCACTAAATGTTCGGAAAAAACTCCTTTTAAAGATCCAACACTAGTTGTACTGGAAAGATCATGATCAATATTATCCATGGCTTTAACAGTTACCAAACGCTTTTTAAAATTGATAAGACAAACCACTTCCTCTTTATGACCCCTGTCTGTAACATGTTTGTAATTTGGGAGGCTATTTTTTAAATTATTTTTGAGAAATACCAAATTCCATAGTGTTGCAATCCTCAGCGTGTTTATTGTCTCGACTTTTGAGTATATTAACAGCCCTAAGTAAATATGCAGTATAGTCTCCATTGTTTTTGTTTACCTTATGACATTGCTATGGAAACATCTTAACGCATATTAAATATATTCAAATGACACATAATAAGTGCAGGTTTCGATTGGACAGTCATTTGGCTAATCTAAACAAACATATTAGTTAATCCTAGAAGTGCACATGAAAGTATATATCTCTTCAATTCAAGAGTTGTCGCTAAAATACAACCTTAGATATTTTTTTTCCTTTTTTTAATCTATTTACTGCCAATGCTCTATTGGCCTGGTCAGGAAAGTTTATGTTTTTGTTAGATTTAAATCATTAGGTAAAATATTATCGCTTATCTAGATTAATACTATTTTAAACCAGTAAAGTGGATTTTTTAGTAGAATAGTAACGTCTGAACATTAGCTTAACAGTCTCGTCCATTGTGAGTTAATCTTGATGTATAGACTTTCTTGTGTAGTTTTTCAGGTTTACCTTCCGTTTGTACATTAGCAAGTATGCAAACGCCAGTTTTTAGGAAGCAATTTGTTCTTCCACCTCCTAATCCTTTTTTGCTTTATTTGCAATTTTGGACGTTCCACGAAGGCGAAAAGACTTACTAGTAACGTGTGTTGAAGTGAGGTGAGGGGTGAAACTTAAAGATTAAGAAGATAAGGAAATAACTTCGCAGGCAGCGGGTGACACTACTTATAACTTTGGGATTAAAGGGACGAACAAAGTGGAATGTTTGGGGCTTGTCAAATTGGACCGTATAGGGCTGCATAAGTAAGACACTACGTGATTCTTTAAAGGAACTCCAATAGAAGAAATATCTACCTTGTTAAGCTTTAAGCTCCTGCTGTGTAGGATACAAAAAATTAAAGATTTAATATGTAATTAGTAAAAAATATCTATATCAAAATCTAAAGCGCAATTTTTAGATCAGAGACTAAATTTTTTTTTTTTTTTTTTTAATAAAATGGCCGCCATATTGGATCAACATGGTCGAAAACCATAGTGGCGCGGGTCAAATTAATTAAATGTTAGTATACAAATCAAATACAAATTTTCTTGCTTTCTGCAATAACCGTCAGATTCTCTCTTTTTTTTCTTTTTTTTTTTTTTTGATGTACCGCTTAAACTAATGTTTAAACAATTATTAGAAAAGACATTGGTAAAAAAGTCAATAAACAAACATTAAAATCTTATAAATTGTGAACCGTAAGTGATACGAAAAAAAAGTAAAACAAAAAAGGTAGAAAATTTTATTATCTACAATAAAGGTTCCTATAATTGTGGGCCTCAAGTGCACGGTTACGGAGATACAGCCCCAAACGATTTTTCGCAAAATAGCGGCACTTCCATTCGTCATACTTGTAAGTATTTTGTGTTTTTTGGTTTATTATGTCATACTGCAACTATCTTTTAAAAAATAACTTGTGCCGAATTCTGCATTATGTACAAGAGTAAGTTACTCCTCATTGCCTGTACCCATTAAATACAGAAAAAAAACAATTTTCGGGACGTTTAGCTTACTATTGTATTAAAAAGTATTAATGGAGATTGTGCACTTTGGAACTAGGCCCCCATATAGTACTTTTTGTGTAACCAAAAATTTTATTCATTTAAGTATAACATGAATAACTACTTGCTACTTCATTTGCATATATAAGTGAAGATTATAATATGGTCATACGCAAAATTATATTTCCATCAGGATGCAGCTTTGCTTGGGCTGCAAATTTTAGTAAATTTGCATTAGGTAATAGCTAGACAGTGATTATTCGAGCTTACGTTGCAATTAGTATTTAAATTTCAGTTTGTGATAAACCAACCTAATTTCGTGTAATATTTTAGAAAATTTATGTGCCTTATAATATAATAATAATTTTAATTTCTACCTTGGGTTAAAAGTAAATATGCAAAAAAAAACGTTTTTTTTTACTTTGAAAAAAAAAAATTAAGGATACAAAAAGAGTATATCTTAATGGTTTAGGGCCCTAATAATAGTACTAATCAAAATATTAATTTTTTTATGTCAAACTTTTTAATTGTTTTTTACAAAAAAATACCAACACACTATCTAAATAAAATTTAAATTCCCTACCAAAAAGCTTTTTTCAATAATGGTTGTCAAATAAGCTGTGTCCATATAATCAAGCTTAGAACATTAAACATTTTTTACGTTTGTTTTTTTTGAGTATAAATTCTTGTTGCTACTACAAATATAAATATATAAATAATTTTTTAAATCTTTTTAAAGAAAATTAGATGCGCTTCAATAAAGGCTTTTTATTTTATTTTTTTATCACTGCTTTAAAAGTAATTCGCCGTTAAAGCTTAATCCAATAGTTATTTTACCGTGGAACTACTTTTAAAGAAGTGAGTTTATTAAAAAATGTAATGAGACCTTTTTTAATGCGCATCTAAATTTCATATGTACCTAAACATTGGATTTATTTAAAGTTTAGTGGAAACAAATATTTAAACTTAAAAAAACAAAATTAAGAAAATAGTTCAATGTTCAAAGACCAATTGAAGAGCTGAGAATAAAAAGTAAATAATGACCATATTTATCAAAATTTACATTTTATTGGATTTTCGTACACAAAAATGCCCCTTTCGTTTGGTATTAAAATCAGACAAATAAACCTATTCTATTCACGTACAGATGGAGCCATTCATTTGATAATATTCAAATATAATTGAGATTAAAAGTAAACAAGAACCAAATGTATCCACTTTTCATTAGCAGGTTTTCAATTGAAGGGCTTGTAGGAAGAAGATAACAAGCCACTATTTACGAAATCTTGAAATTACAAAGTTAATTAGTTCTTTTGTTACCTAATACATTTTTTAAATTTTGTTTTCACATCTTGATACATTTTTGTATAAATATACTACTACAAAAGATATAAGTAAAGAAAAATAATTATTACAATTTAAGGATTAAATTAAAATATTAAAAATAAATAACTCAGAAAAGAGAACGTGGCTTGTTTTCCTCTTCCCCCAAGCCCTTTAATTATACAGCGTGCGTTTTTAAAAACTTACAAGGGCTATATTTTGTAAACCAAGGGAAATATCAAAAATAAAAAAATACCGTTTTTATAAAACCTGGGGGAAATATATAAAACGTATTTTTAAACATAAAAATAAACCCTTTAAGCTGCACCCCCAGTCACTTAAAATTTTTAAGTGGTTACACCCCTTATGTGACACCTTTCTGAAAAGCTTAAAAAATGCTTTTCGTTCATCATAACAAAGTTGGGGTAAAGTCATATACTACCTTTAAATTTAGAAAAATAATATTTTATTATTCATAAAAACTACCAAAAAAAGGCCAATTAGATGAATAGTAAATTAAATGAAAATTAATAATAATAATATAAATATTGCTTGATGTTATTTATTCAGGTACACGCCAAGATAGATTAAAAAACCAAAAATCCAACAAAAAGTTTTAAATATGTAAATATTTGCACCATCTTTGAAACACTAAACACTATTAGATCTTAATTTACAAAAACAAAACCACACAACATAAATGAACGTACAAAAAATGTTATCTGTAAAATACCTTGCGAATGTGATAAATTTTATGTAGGTGAAATTGGTAGGCCATTAGCTAAACGCATAAAAGAACACAAAACATACATAAAAACCACAGAATTTTACAAATCTAAAATTTGTCACAAAATAAACTGGAATGCTTCAAGTATTTTAGCAAAGGAAACTAGTTCTTAAAAACGCAAAATTAAAGAAAGTGCTTATATATTATTAAATAAAGATAAATGTCGAGCACCAATATCTGTTAATTTAAATAACACATGGTTAACTTTGCTAGATACTGAAGTATCTTCAGGAAAACTTAAAATCAACTAAATTTTAACTTTTTTGTATTATAAATTATAAATACACCAGCAACCGGTTATGTATATTACTATGACACTATAACCAAACAAACATATTTGACATTTAATGTCAAAGGGTGTTTAGAATCTCCTTAAAAAAGCTAAAAATTTTAAAATTTTAAGCCCAAACAATAGTTCATTTTTAATTTTTTATAATTTTTTTATTTCTATTTAATTTTATCTTGACACCGAAACGTCGATTTTTTAGTTTTTTATTTACTTATATTAAACTTTTTTGGATTTGTTGATTTTTTAATCTATCTTGGCGTGTACCCAAAAAATAACATCTATTAAATAAATCCGAAAAACCATTGCATAACAGATCTTTAAAAATAATACTTCCTTAAGAGCTATTTTACTCCGATAAAAAATTCTGGTTAGTTCTGTTTCTGAATTGTCTCGAGAAAAATGTTATAGCAACTTGTATTGGTTGTTTGGCGCTTTTGTAACAAAAGTAAACAGAGCTAACCCAACATTTTTTGGGGGACGGGTCACCTTGACAGTATTTTTTAAATTTATTATTAAATATTAGTCAATTTTAAATTTATTTAATTGGATATTTTCTGGTATTTTTTATGAATAATGAAATAGAATTTTTCTTAAATTTAAGGGTAGTATATGATTTTACTTTTGATGACCAAAGAGAAGAATTTTTATAAGCTTAACAGAGAGGTGCCACATAAGCACTGTTGATACTTAAGATTTTTAAGTGACTGAGGGTGCAGCTTAAATGGTTGATAGGGATGTTTAAAAAATACGTTATTTATGTTTCCCTAGGTTTTAGAGAAACGGTATTTTTTATTTTCTGATATTTGCCATGGTTTAGAAAATATAGACATTGTAAATTTTTTTGACGACACTTTACGAAAAAAGCTTTGTTGTAGAGAATTTAATTTTTTTAAGAATGTGTACTGGCTAATTTTTCTATATCAAGAATTCACAAGCTTTTTATAAAAGAAAAAAATTGAAGGTGGTAGACAATGTTATGTTTTTATTAATACTAGTTCTGTAGGCTTTTATTGTCATTATTATTAACTGATACACGACGTTTTGAATGGTAGCTATCAGTTACCGTTTTCTAATAATACTTAGTTATTATTCAAAAAGGGTTAAAGATAGTTACCATCCAAAACCTTGTGTATCAGTTAAAAATGAGGACAATTAAAGTCCACAAAAGTAATATTTTTTTGTTTTATCTTTGAACAATCCACGAAGGCTGAAAGCCTAAATACGTAACGTA
Organism: Listronotus bonariensis; assembly: GCA_014170235.1. Classification (NCBI taxonomy): domain Eukaryota; kingdom Metazoa; phylum Arthropoda; class Insecta; order Coleoptera; family Curculionidae; genus Listronotus; species Listronotus bonariensis. Next base: position 165,146 of record JACEGR010000051.1, on the reverse strand, counting down.
CCGTGAGTGTCTTAAGGAAGGTAAAAGGAAGTTTGTTAACACGGGACTTAACAAAACTTAAAGATTTGAGGGAGCAGGAAATACCTCCGCTGGCAGCAGGTGTCACATTCTAGAAACTTTAGGGTTAAAAGAACGAATGAAATGGGAAGTTCGGGGCCTGTTAGGTTGGACCGTATAGGGATGCATACGTGCGGCACCACGAGTTTCTCTGTTGGAAGCTGCAAATGGAGGGACTATACAGGATAATTTGTCGGAACAGAAGCCGTAGAAGTATCTATAAAAGAGCGATAGATCTTTCACAGCTCGACGATGGGCAAGAAGAGAAAGTCTTTGAAAAAGTAAAGGATCATTAATAAGATGAACAGTTTTTTTTTTTAATGGCATCAAGAATGCTGAGGGTTGCATTGTTGTATTCCAGAGAGGTTTAAATTTGGCACACATACAAAATGTATACATTGGAAGGAAAAAATACTTTATGCCTCGGAATAGAAAGTCAAGCACTTTTAAAGCCGCGGTGGCTATAGACACAATGTGTTTATGCCAGTTAAGGTTATTCTCAAATGTGTTGCCCACAGGGTTAAATGTGTCCCTGCTCTGCAAAACCTGGCCACTTATAAGTAAAGGGTAAGTGTTTGATAATTTTTCCCCGACACGGAACATAATTGTGTTTTAAATCCAATAAATTGAGCAAGATGTTTGGCGCCCAAATCCAATACTAAATTAAGGTCCTGTAAAAGAGATATTTGCATCGCCCTGCGTTTGCTTCTCAAGTCGGTTTGATAGATTGGTTAGGGAATCTAAAAACTGGACTGAAGGGTACTATCGTCAGCATAACTATAAATGGGATTGGTTGTGGAAAAAAGGTCGTTGATGTGAAGAAGAAAAAAGTTGGTGCCAGTACTGTACCCTGCGGCACTCCAGCATTAATTTTGTGAAAGCTTGAAGGGTGGCAATCAACAATGTCTACTATACGTCAATTAAAAAGATAACTGGAGAGCCAAGAGCAGAGTTTAGTTGAAAGACCGTAGGAGGGAAGTTTGTTGAGAAGTGCGTTATTCCAGACCTGGCCAAAAGCTTTAGATATATTAAGAGCAACGATCTAGAACTCACATAGAAACTCAAGAGACTTGTTCCAGTTGTGTAAACCGAAGAAAACATTTTTATTTTAAGATTTGCTGTAGCTGATTTGCTGGTATTCTATCTAGCCCAGACGATTTCTTGGTGTTTAGAAAAGAGGATATGCTTAATGTGTTTTACCTTAGTTTTATTGAAAAAAATCTAGTCAAGAACTTGCGAGTTGCGAAGATACCTTTAAATATCAATATTAAAGCTGAATTCATAGACTGACGTTTTTGTTTCCGTTTGCCATTTGACGTTTTGGTGTTTGATATGGTATATGAAAACGGTAAACATAAAGTAAAAATTGACAAATAAAAATTGTTGTTTTATTTTCTAACTAAAAACATCAAACTGAAAACGAAAACAGAAACGTCAATCTATAAATCCAGATTATGGGCTGCTTTAAGATATATTTTTGTCACCATAAACAATATTGTAAATTTATTTTAAAACAAAATAGTCGATTTTTTGTCCCAGTCTAATATACAATATTATTAATATACTTGTTACCATATTCAGGGTGCTTTATTAAAAAAACACACTTTTCGACTTACCCTGTTTATAATTAACAGTTAAATCATTAAATAGAACGTGCAAGAAGATGTAAAAAATACAACATTAGGTACATCATCAAGCCAAAAAGCGTCGTTTAATAATGAGCGAACAACAAACTTAAAAATGAGAAAGAACAGATGGCCACGTGGCTTTTTTTTACTGAATCGTACTTAACTTTATATTCTGGAGTTATAAAGTACTTGTCAAAAACACAAACACAAAATAATGTACAACAAAACTTCTTTCCCCATTTAATTTTTTTTCCAAGATGGTGCCCAGCAGCCAAAGTAAAAGGCAGGGAACCTTGGCCAAATGCATTGAATATTTCGTGTCTCATGTCTTACTTTTAAATAATATAAATTTAAAATACTATACTACTACGCAACAATACAATAGTTTATTAATTTTTTTATTGTCTTAAACAGGGATACTTATATACTCATGTCTTTAAATGAGTTTATTAATTTATTTATAATAAAAAATATTATTTAAAGGGTTTAGGTAATGTCAGATTTACCCTGCTGTTTAAGTTACCTTAAGGACTTATTGTGCTTTATTTACAGACCAAATTGCACCCTTTAAACTGGATATGGATTTTCTTAAACTTAGGCGTTAAGGTGTTCCGCGCAGTTTTTTTATAAATATTTTGTCTTGTAAAGTCGTTTTGAAAACTGTTTTCTTCTAAGAAAGTGTTTTCTCATCGCCCACCCTTCTTATTTGTTTTAAATACCTTTCTAGAAAAGGCAAGCTTTTGTAAAATGTAACCTACATGGGCCTTATAAACAGTTTAAATATGTTTCTTTTTATTGGTTTTTGCATAATTTTTTAGAGAATTATGAGTACAGTAAGTTGAAATAACCGCAAATATTATTTAGTATTTTTTTTCGACTCATCAAGAAAATTGTCATAATTTTGACGTTTAAAGACTTAACAAAAAAACAAAGAAAATTATTTGGTTATAAAAATTTGGTTTAACACACTTTTAAACTTAAAAACAGCAACAAAAAAAAGCAATATTGTCAATGTGCGAGATGTTTAAAATGCTCCATGCAAATGTGTTGGTAACGTCAAAATTTTAAATAATAATAATAATAAAAATAATAATAATATTAAACGTCTTTTATTGGGTGACAAGGTTACAATCAGTACAATCAGTTAAAAAGCATACAAAATTATTATTTAAAATTAACCTCATCACAGCCAACCATATTAGGGCGATATTTAGCCAATAAACAATTGACTACTCTGCCATATAACCCTAACAGGCTGGAAATAATGTGACATGCATCATATTTTTTAAACTAATTTTATCATTAGGAAGAAAATGGTTTATGCTAACTGTTTTAATAAAAAAAGCCTATTAGAAAATAATTATTGGATGTGTAGCGAATTTTTGCAACGAAAATATTTTATGTATTAATGTTAATCATTGCAACAAGCAAGCACTAAATGTTTTTAAAACAGTTTAAGTTAGGTATTAATACGTTAAAAATAATCTAAAGAATCCAAAAATTAAATAGCAAAGTAGGGTGTTCTTATTAAAATAAGACAGTTGGTATTGGCCACAATTGACTCACCCTGCAATTTTTTTTTGTTGAAATTATTGCTTAACCTAAAATTTTGGTGTGTGCCTTTTTTTGTCCCCATTTACTTATTATAGAATTTATTTTTTATAGCTGCTATACACTGTATACACATTCGTAAAAAATATTAATAAAGATATGTTGTCTTTTACAGTTTTAAAATGTTATTTTGTATTTTGATTTGCAGTTGTGTATTTTAAACTGTTGTAAATCATTTACATATTAATTGATTTTGTATTTTATTTTAAATCGCATTAGGTTATAAATATTTTAATTTACGCCTAAATAAATTAAAAATAACTAGAAATTAAATCGCATTAAATTCAAATTTAAAATATTAGGTCCATGTTATGTAAATGCTTATATTTATTAAATAAATATTATTGGTATAATATAACTATAATACCGGTTAAACAAAATTTATCGGTAGATACCAAATAGTAGAACAAACCCAGAATTCTGTACAAAGTGTTTTTTTTTCTTGAGTAAGTTAATTTTATATTATACAAACAAGTTAAATTTATACGCTTGGTAGTTTAAAAGTTTGAAATAAAAAGACTTTTTATGTTTTTGCTTTATATTTTAAAATTAAAATAATGTTATATACCTATTTTTAAATTAAATTATTTATTTAGCCCACCATTTTATAGTATATAGTGCTTAAAGTGTCGCTTTTGCATGCGACTGCACTGAGCAACAACATGCCATGGAGCGGCACAAGCAGTCAAATGCAAAAAGGCACTTTCAGCACGTGTAAGAAACCATATACAAACATTTTTATTTTTTTAATCACTATGGTACCTAATACCCTACCTATACTTAATAATAAAAATTGGAAACGTACAATTTGTGCCATTTTGCAGTTTTAAGGCAGATTGTTTTAGGTTTTTTGTTGTGGAAATACTGGTGTCTGCAAAATGTGTTTGTTTCACGTCTTTGGTTGGCCAAATTTTTTTTTTACATGAAGTTCCTTTATTGCAAATCGCTAGTATTTGGCTCGATATTTTTGTACTTTTCTGCACCAGTGCTTTTCACTTTTTAGAACTAAAATGCGTGCAAAACTGTTGCGCACGTGAGTAGAAAAAAGTTACTTTTGTTGATTTATTGATTAAAGGAATATTTTATTTTTATGTCATAAAATATAAAATATATTTTATTTGTTTAAGTTATCCAAGATTATAAATGCTATTTGCTTATTAAAAAAATTAAATTACGCCCTTTTGTTAAAAAGTCAATAAAGGTGTATTTCTTACTTTTATAAAATTATGAACCTCAACAAAGACGGATATATGTTTTGTGTGGAAGTGCATTGATAAGTTTTAATTTTGACATAAAAGATAAAATATTTCAAAAAATTGTAAAACATTAATTTTAAGTAAATAAAAATCAAAATGTGCAAAAAAACAAAACAGTCACCATAAGAAAACACAAAATTAATGGTGGTATCTTAAAACCAAACCGGTAAAATTATGATATAAATATAGGAATTCATTGGTCCTAATAAGTGGTTAAAATAATATTATTATTTGTAAAAAAATACAGCACTTTTTGCAAAATGCACTTTTGAAAGTTTCTCTTTTAAATATTTTGAAAACCAGAAAGAATACAAACGTATTAAAGAATATTTTAGATTAACAGTTAGATGGCCTAAAGCATTTTTTATTTATCAATTTTTCCATCTGTTACAGATTTTAATATCTTATTCGATTCCCGATCAATTTCGGACACACTGTAAATTGTATTAAAGAAAAAACTTTATTAATTAGACTATATTTATTACTCAAATTGGTTTACAGCAAAAATCATATTCGTTTAAATTGTTTTTATTGGTTTTAAAATCAAAAAATCAACACAGTAAAAATTAAAGCAATAACAATTTTAAAAATAATTTGTAAGTAATTAATTTAAATTTTTTATTTTCTAATATGACATTCGCACTTAATTTCTGTTTTAAAAAGAAAAGGCAATTAAAAAACAGCCTAGCAAATAATTTATATTAAAAATCACATTAACAAAAAAATGTTGTTTTTGAAATCGTTATGAATGTTTCAAATATCAATTATTTTATAAAAGCATACCTCACATAATTGGTAATTTTCAGCTTAGTACATTCTGAATAAATATAAACATAAATTAATTTTGTTTGCATTAATTTAATTTAAAATCAAATTATATTATTGTTCAAGTATTGTAAACAATGCAAACGCCAACGATGTGTTTTTAAGTTTACCGGGGTTCGCAGACTCATAAAGCATGCACAAGCACATATAGGGTGTCCGCTAATTAATGAGACAAAGAGAAACTACAGATTTCTTACGCTAAAATATAAAGATTTGACCAAACATAACGATATCAAAAAGTGGATAATAGGGAAAATCCAAGGGTTGATACAAGGTGTCAAAGTGAAAAAAAAGTTTAATTTATTGGATACGTGTTAAATATTTTAATTAAACTCAGTATGTATGTTAGTTTTTATCTTTAACTTCCCAGATTTAATATAAACATTTTTGTGCAAACCAGAGTCCGCCAGCTGCACTATTTTAAGTTTCTTTTAAACGTCGCAACTTCTTTTGTGCTACACTGTATGTACAATCTAAGTATACTACTTAACTTTTTATTGTTTCTACACAAAAGAGGTATAAAATGTAAGAATCGCTTTAAGGAACCCTTTTCAAGATATTTGTATTTTAATTGTTTAGTGCAACTGAATGAAGGTTGGGCCACACAACCGCACCGAGCCCGGTTTCAAGGTGATAGAAGAAAGTGGGGCAAATTAATTTGGAAAAATTTAAAAGCACTTTTTATCCCCTTAAAAATATACAAAGCATTTTTGTTGGGCAATTTCTATTGTTTTATGTATGTATATCTCTTTGTTTAAATAAAACAAACTTTCCTACTTATCTCCGTTTCCTTTTCTCCAAAATTTAGGTGTGGTATAGGTAAAATTTTGGCCAAACATAACTGAACCGATGTCCCACAAGACTCGCATCGTAGCACGACCGTGTCTCGTACGGTCTAAAACATGCCCAGCAAATGAAATTATACGTGGACCGGATAGCGCCCATGTTCCTTGAGCCTAGCTTTTAGTTTACGAGAGTCACCTTTTATTTTAGTTCATTACGTATAAAAATTAAAATTTAGTGGTTAAAGGTTAGTTGCTGTAAGCAGAAATACAAGATAAAGTGATTTTATAAGTATTAAAAAGTGTAAAATTAATTTTTATTGTTACATCTTGTAACTAATGTGCGAGTAAAACTTACGAATATATTGGTATTTTTTGTTTTATACGTTTTTTTAAATTAATATTTTGAGCAACTAAATAAACTAATGTTTGTTTACTTGTTAAAATACGGTACGGGGTACGTGGTCGGGCACAGAGTAGTAATATTAAGCCTACGACATTTGATTACAACGGTACATTTAAAAACTAAGACACGGCCGTGCTACGGTGCAGGACTCGGTGTGGTTATATGTGCCTAAACCTTAAAACTGTGTTACCTTATTTGTAAAAATTTTATTTAAGTTCAGTTGTGATTTAAAGGGTGGTATTATAATTAACTCATATTACTGCAGTTTTATTAAATACAAAATTACAACGACTACAACTGCCACATTAGGTACATACAAATGGTTTAATGTATTCTCCCATTTATATTTTTGTTGCACTAAACAACCTTAACGCAAATATCTTAAAAACGGTCATTATTTACCTTACTTTTTACTTTACTGGCATAATTAGATGGTACTTACATACAGGGTAGCACAGACAAGTGGCAAAATTTCGGTAAAACTTAAAGTAATGTGGGTAAGATCCTTTAGTTTACACTTAAAAATTAACATTAAATCTGAGAAGTTTATATCAAAAAACCGATTTTTATGACAATATTCCAAACGTAATAAAAATTACTATAATAAATTAAAACATATTTATTGACTTTGACACCCTGTTTGTTACGAGTAACTTTTAGATATAAGTATGTTTGTTGGTTAAGTAAAAATTAAAAATGTTTCCTATATGATGCAAAATTAAAACACACTGTATATTTCCCAATTGGTTTTTAAACCCATTTTGTATTTGTTTGTATTTATTTATCCAAGACCTTTAGACAGAAAGAATTAAAAAAATAATTTTGCCATCTGTCAATTTTAATTTTTTTTCATGTGAATCATTTACAGACAAAATATAACGTGTCCAAGAAAAGGAGAGCCAGTATGGGCATCTTCGAAATGGTAAGAGATACGAAGTCGGTTAAATGCAAACAAAGTTGTGGTTTTATGCGCCTAATAATATGTCATTTAAATAGTTTTATAATTTCGAGTATTTCCGGAGATATCCAAAAAAAAAGAAAAAATTAGAATTTTGTTTATTTTTTTCCTGGTCCTATTTAAAATCGGATTTTAAAATAAATGTTTCCCTTGCCACTTTTTCTGCTATATCTAATGGTGCTATTTAAGTCGAACTGCGACGTTTCGTTTTTGTAGGACCATCATATACTAAGTAAGTAAAAATAGTAAGTACTACATTTTAAACCAATAGTAAAAAATAGTAACTTATAACTTATAATATAACAATTTTTATGCGAAATTTGTTTTAGCTTTTTTGTACTTAGGTAAAGCTAACAACAATTAAAACATATTTAATAATTTTTAATTGTAATTATCTTAAATATCAAAAAAGCCTTAAAACAAATATTTAAGTTGGTAGGTAATATATCATCTGTTTTTCTTGACATTCAGGATATTTGCTAAGATTTAGGATCTTACAATCATACCATCAATGTTAAAAAAACCCAAATTATCTAGTCCCAAGCTAATTATTTACTTTTTAAGGCTTTTCTGATATTTTAAATAAATTATAGTAAAAAATTGTCAGAAATGTTTTGCTTGTTGTTAGATTTACTTAAATAAAAAGGCGAATAAAACTTGATAGGCTCTTTATATGTAAATCATTTGATCATTTATTACTTGTGGATTTTTTAGTTATTATTTTTTACCTAACTTATGTATAATTTTTAAAAGTAGAGCCTCTAATTTTTAACGAATTCAAAAAATACAAAGCCGTATTACGATTAAACAATAATGAAAATTTGAAATAAAATTGGCTTTAAAATTTTAATATTAAAATATCAGGGCCGTATTTAAAAAATGTGAGGTAGTGACGCTAGCGGATTTTTATTAAGTTCTGCTTGGTTTATTAAAGTAATTTAAAACTTTAGTAAGTAAGGTTAATTATTTTTATTAAATTTAAAAAAATAAAACAGGTCCTTATTAGAATTAGACGTGTATGTGTGATACAATATTGAATTAGAATTAAAATAGGCTTTAAAATTTTAATATTAAAATATTTGGACCGTATTTTAAAACATAAAGTGGAGGATAGTCCTATGAAAACAAAAATTTCAAAGTTTAAATAAAATACCACCATTAGATAGAGCAGAAAAAGTGGCAATGCAAAAGTGCAATCTATTTTTAAATCCGATGTAAAATAAGACCATTTAATTATTTGTTTTTTCCTGGATATATCCGGAAAAACTCGGAATTTTAAAACTTATTAACTGACATATTATTAAGCACATAAAAACTCAACTTTGTTCTCATTTTACCGACTTTGTATTTCTTACCATTTCCAAGATGGCCATACTGGCTCTCATTATCTTGTACACGTTGTATATGGTTAGTCTCACGTGCTCACTTTTTTTTTGTTTGAATACTGCAGCCGTTAAAGAACTAATTTTTGGAACTCAAGATTCCAGAGTATTTTGTCTATATTCTTTTATATTCCAAACGGCTACAGTCTTTTTAATAAATTTTTAAATAAATTAAAGATTTTTTTAAATTATTTTTGCATACGTTTTATATGCTAGGGTGCCATATTTTTTTTTCTTAATACCCAAAAATTCTTTTTGCCCTGTGCCGAAGATTATTGGTTCGAGCTTTTACAAAGCAATATGGTTCTCTTTTTATTAAAAATGTATTTGTTACGAAAAAGAACCTTAATTTTAAATTTTGGTAAATTAATGCTGTAGTAATCCAATACCAAGTTGTCGGTACTATTTTTGTCCTAATAATTTTTTTATTTTTCATTATATTTTTAGTTTCATTAGATTGTTTTTATACTGGGTACTTATTTTTTTTAAACCAATCATTTTTTAAATTTGAAAAACCAGATTTGTATAGTGCATATCATTGGGGTTAGTACAAATCTGTGTAACTAGCATTGCATAATGTATCTGACAAATGTGGATAATTTTAAATTTTGCGGGAATTGTACGTAAGATTCTAATTGGCAGCGATAACGGTTAGTCTATGTTTAAATTAATTTAAAAATAAAATAACATTTTTTTTATTTAATTAGTTTAAGTAAGCCAATTTGACTTTAAATTACAAAATTATAAGGTATTAATCTTTCTGTATAAAATTCGATTAAATGCAGATACGCATTCTTTACCTACATGGTAGATTTTCAGTTTTGCACTATTCTTGACGATATATATTTATATTTTTTTCTAAATAATGTAAATATCGTCTTAATAAACTAAATTTTAGGCGCTCGCGTTAGTTTAGATAATATTACATAAAAATTAATTTTTAAAATGCTTTTAAACTTTAGTGAAAAAATAATATTTTCTTCTAAGGTTGACACTTATCATATATATCCAATTATACATCTTGTAAATAACTTTTTGTGGATTAGATTTTTCACAATAAACAAAAATGTGTAGTGTTTACAAAAAAATCTTTTAAATATCCTTACTGTCACTGGAGCTTTTAACTTTTGCTAGCTGTTGGTTACATTTTCCTTTTATAGGTATTTTTACATCTTTTGCTTTAATACATCAAGATTAACCTTTTCTCCTGCAGCAGCGAGATTTGCGCAGAGTGTCACTCTTAGTCAAGCTACGGATCATTTTGTCTGTTTTCATAGCAACCTGCAGAACAATATTCTTTAGCTTTTGAATGTATTTAAATTTTGTATTATCAAGATACTCAATACTTTATTAGAACAGTAATATACATATTTATGTCAGCAACCATATAAAGGGTGTAATTAAATTAAGGCCAAAAATACGGGGTATGAATCCTTAGCTTATTTTAGGAAGAATAGTTTATATAAACATATATCCTAAACGTCTTAACTTTTAAGCTATAAGGTGTCAAAGTTTTAAGAAAAAAATACCGTTTTCCCATCATAACCTAAAAACTCTTGGGAATATTTTTATAAAATTAAACATAAACCTGCTAAGCACCAATAAGCTTTTTCTGGTATTAAAGTTTTTAAAATATTTTCACCAGTGGCATCGGTACGTGATGTGTACTGGAGATTTTTTAAAAAATATGATACGACCTTGCTTTTTTTAAATCAAAAATTTTCTTTAAAAGTCCCATTTATTTAACAACAAATTTAACCTTTTGAAATATTTTTTTGAATGGACCTTGCTTGGTCTGGCAAAATTATCCCAGATAAAATTTGTTGCAAAATAAATAATAAAAAAGGATTTAAAAAAAAATATTTTTATTTTTGGAAAAAGCAATTGCGTACCATATTTTAATTTTTAGTATTCATTCCGTATGAACGCCGCTTGTGCTTAATAGGTTTGTACCAAATTTCATGAAAAGATCTGCAACAGTTTTAAAGTCATGATAAAAAAACATTTTTTTTCTTAAAATTTTAACACCCTTTAGCTTAAAAGGTAAGAGGTTTAGGACATTTTTTTATCTTTGGACAATCCACGAAGGCTAAAAGCCTAAATACTAACGTACCGTGGGTGTCTTAAGCAGGGTAAGAGGAAGTTTGTTAACACGGGACTTAAAAACTTTAAGATTTGGGGGGAAGGAAAGACCTTCGATGGCAGTAGGTTTCACAGTCTAGAAACTCTCGGAATAAAAGAACGAACGAAATGGGAAGTTCGAGGCTTGTCCAATTGAACTGTATAAGGATGCGTACGCGCGGCACCACGAGTTTCACATTTGTTAAGATTAACTTTTTTCCTAAAATAAGCTACGCAATCATATTCCGTATTTCTAGCCATCAATTAAATTACACCCCATATAAAGGCAATAAGGTTTCAATTTACTCCTTTTAATATTTTCGCTTATAGAAAATTTATAAAATATAACCGATAATTTTATATTATACACTAAGGTTGTTGGATTAAAAAAGTTTTTTTTTTTAAAACGCTTAAACTTGTTGATCTTTGTTTTTGGCAGCGGTTAATTTAAGGTTAATTGGCGACCATCACCCTTATTTTTTAAATGAAACAACCTATTTTTATTTAATTTTTTACAATCCGAATTAAACTTTAACTATGTTTCATGTACCATATTTTAAATATTTATTTATTTAAGGCAGGTACCCAAATGGCAACAAATTCATTTAAAATAAATTTTCTTTTTTGGAAAGATGCTTGTACATGTTGATTTTTATTTTTGCCTAAGGTTAAATCCATGTTTAAAACATGTATATAAAGCTGCCCAAAAATAGGCCTTCCCCAAAACCTTCATTTTTTAAATCCAAAAATCCTTTTTTAATACTTTTTTAATTTCTGCATTAAATTATAACCATGTTTATTTACGTTAAAAAATAAAGTTAATGGTCATCTCTTGTTTTTGGGCCACCCTGTTACCATACAAAAAAACACAGTCAAAAATAAAGATTAATATGTTCAAGCCTCTTTTTAAAAAAATAAACCACTAAATTTAAAATTATCTTGTTTTCTTGTCAATTCCAAGATCATATTTTATAATAACTACCAATATACATTTTTAAATCCGCATTAAATTTTTTTTTATCCCTTCTTGACTTACGTTTGCTAAAATACTTTAATAACATATCCACTTTAATGCTTTGTTTCTGTCTTTTCCAATTTATTTTATTATTGTTAAAGGTAAGTAATGCTCGACTTGTGGTTGCAATTTATTCCTGTATGGATTTAGCAAATAAAAATTACTCTTTCATATATGTTTACTTTTGGTTTAGTATCTGCAATGTATACGTGCTTAAATGTATGTTTTTTCTCGCTTTACAGGTGTACAAATGGTGCATTTTTTTTTCTGTATAAGAATGACTTTTTCTTTTTAAATAGTTAATTTATTATCTAATTTAGCTGTTATTAACAAACCAATATAAAATGCTACGTCTATGTATCGGGTGTTAAGTTAAAAGTTTACATTCCCTTAACTTTTTTATTTGTTATCGTACAAAAAAACGGTTAGTTAATTTAGTTAATTTTTTAGTGTTTAAACGAGTAATCCGATTTTTACACTAACAAAAGTATATTTTTTTTTGTTTTTAATGGAACACAACGAAATTACTATCCACCATTTTATTTTTAATAAAGAAGTAAACCTTTTAAATTTTAGGGTGCGATAGTCATAAATTGCCAATTATGGATATAAGAGTTTTGGTCTATTATTTCCGGTTAAACTGGAAGTAAACTAGTCAACAAATGAGTCTGGCCGCCCTGTTTTTTTGTCTAAATTCGACGACCCATATCATTTTTAAATGGTAACCAATTTTTAATTTTTTTCCGTCTTTAAAAAAACATTATTTGCATTAAGCTGCTTGTAGCTAATTTTTTTAAGATAAGTAAATTTTTTAAGTTTGTAAGTCTGGAATGACTGGGCCGATTTTTTTTTTTTTTAAGTGACGTTACATAGAGTATCAAAGGGCCTTTAAAATAAGATGCTAGGTAACGCTCCTTTCAAAAAAAATTGCTAGTTCCCCTTGGCTTCCGCAATTCGCTTTTTTTGTAGTTTCACCTCTAGTTTTGGCTTCAGGTTCGTGTTCAGCGGCAAAAAATATGTCAGTTGTGAACCTGTGTTATTATTTGACAATAAAAATTTGCATCATGCTGGGTTTCAGGATAAAAATAACGTAAAAAGTATTAAAATATTTTTAAAATATAACCCAAAACATTTTTAAAAAGTAATCTAGTTTTTTTTTGTTACCGTGTATGTAGCAAAATTCCAAATAATACTCTAACATGCCATGCAGTAATAGTTTAAATAATCGTAGCTTATGTTAGACTTTTTTTTTTACGGGGAAAGATTTAACTTTGAGATGATTTAAAAATTACATGGTATTTTATTTAAAATAATATAAATAAAGTTGCCCTAAATCGGTAAATTAAATATTTTGTTTTTGTGTAAGCGGTATGTCATAGCTAAATGGCGAAGATATAATAAATAACTTTTAAGAAATTCATGGCTTTTTGCAAAACTGCATCTTAATAACTTTATTTTTTTAAAGTTATTCGCGGTCAAAATATAAAACTGCTGCTCAATTTTACTGCAACTGGGACTTTTTGGCAAATTTTAAATCGTCATTACTGCAAAATGCCGTTTTTACCGTTTTTTAGAAAAGGATGGCTACTTTAATTAAAATAAAGTTTTCCTTGTTTTTATTTTACAGGGTGTTGTATTTTTACAAAAGCTTTGTGAAAAGCAAAATTCTACAAAAAGAATAATTTTTGTTTTAAAATTATATGGTATTTTTCAGAAGACCATTTAAAAAATAACAAATTTCCCAGATTTTTAATATCTGCTTCAATTTTAAAGATTTTTTTCCATAAAAATGTTTTTTTATTGTCCTCTCTATACATTTCAGTTATTTTTTTAGTTAATTTTAAAAGTTTATACCCTTTATAAACTGTATTGAAAATATAATTTTAAAAAAATTATTAACGCATCAGTAGCGTCGCTAATGTAATATAATTTTATTTTTCAAAATAACAACTTTGTAAATTTTCTTTAAGCACCACATATTTTGAATTTATAAGTTCAATTGTTTCTGGTATCTTGGGAGGGTTTTTAACTTTTGCAAAAAAGTTATCAGTGGAAAAATATAAAAAAATTTAGTGCTCTTTTTACTTGCTAAAGGATTATCGCATCGCCGTAATAATTGCTTATTGGGGTTAGTTAACGGTATTTATCTTAATATTAAAAAAATATATATTACATTCAGACTGTTTCTAAAATCATGGATTCCACATGTGTATTTTTTTTGTTTTTTGAGAGAAATCAGCGCTATAATCCTTACAATATTTTACGAAAAGAAGAAAATAAACTAATGATCTGACTGTTTTACTGGTCTACTGAGTAACACTATATAAATAAAAACAAAAATATTTTTCTTGTAGAATGTCGCTGTGAATAAAATTCTTGTAAAAAAATAGAACTTTTCTTTTACACCCTTTAGAATTAAAACAGGAAAAACTTTACGTAAATTTTTTCTAAAAAGTTATTTCCATTTTGTGGCGTATTTTGTTATTGAATTTAATTTAAGAGTAATACCAATTTAAAAATTTACCAAAAATATTCCCAGTTCCGCTAAAATTATAGATTTATTTTAAATATTAAGATGGTTAAATAGGTATATTAAATGTGGTATTTTGTAAAAGCTCTTTAAAAGATCTTTATATTCGTAATAATATACAATGTGTTCCATTTAAAAATATACACTTTTTATCGTATCCTTTATATCTAAAGAGATAATAAAAAAATGATTATTAATTCAGAAATTAAAAAACAAAACCAATAAACTAACTTTTCAATATATTAAGTAAAATAAAAATTTTAACTTAAAACCCGGTTTATTTCTACAGACAGATTTTATTTTCTGTTTTAAGTGTTTTTCAATAATTTTTTTTGTAATTTTTTTCATAATCCTATTAGTTTTTGTAGGTACTTTTGCCAACTATTTTATTTCTGCAAATACAAAATTTATTAAATTGTAATGGTTGTTTTTTTAGGCTAATTAACGTACTGCCAGTGAGAGAACAATTGTTTTTGATTTATTGGTAAATGTATTTTTTTTAATTAGACACCTTCTATATATCTACAATAAATTTTTGCCAATTTTATTATCATTAATTCACTCTAAAACCCTATTAGCACAATATGCCCACATTTATGTATTTCCTATTAATTAGTAATTATCAGTTAAAAAATGGTATTATGTGTGAATAGCTGAAGACTTACAACATTTGTATTTACATTTTAGCATGACAGATGTACAGCGGGGTAAAGTAAAATAATAAAACATCACCTGGGGGTATATTATGTTACTTATCATCTAGATGTAACCCAATAATTATACGTAGAAGTATTTGGCTGCAGAGAATTTTTTGTCTTTAAATGCTTTTAATTACGAGTTGCAGTTTAGAGGTGAAAATGACATCAAAAATTGACGGGTTTAAGCGTTTTTCCTTAAATGACCTGGAGTACTCAAAACAAGCTCTCTTTCGGTTTTTAATGGACCCTGTATATTTACGCACAAACAGTACATCAAATAAAAAAGTAAGAAGATTCTTTTTTTTAACTAAATGGATATTTAAAAAATATTGTAGAAAAATGCAGTAATTTACCATTTTTTCTTAAAAATAATTATCCTTAACTCCTCATGGACGAAACCGGTAAACATTTATTTCTTCTTGTATGTCAAAATATGTCTTTTAATGCAAAGACATACCCGTAGTTAGGAAACCAAGATATTTAGGACATGGATATATGGAAATATATTGTTAAAGTCGCCCTTAGACAAATAAAGATATTATTATGCATTTTGTATTGCTAGATAGATTTGCTGTTTGTTTTTAATAAAGTAACTAAAGCAATCCATTTAAAATTACAAAATAAAAATAAAAACTTAAAACAGCGGCCTCTACCGAAAACATATGATAATTTGACCAAAGCTGACTAATTTTTTTAAGCGTAAAGGTTTCTCTTTAAATCAAAACACCACTTGGTAAATTATGTTGAGACAAACCAAAATTATAAGCATTTTAAGTAAAATTTTACCCTAAATTTAATTTCCCATAAAATACCATTTTTCTATTTGTTGTTTATTAATACAAAATAAGTAAATAAATATAAATAATATGCAATAAAAACATTTTTATTTAAAATTATTAAAATTTAAAAGAAAACGGTAAATTTTATAGATATCGTTTTGGGCAGCTTTAGTTGTAATCACTTAAAAAACAACTAGTACTTGCTAACTAACATATTAACGCTTACATAATTTTGCACGTTTTTCCATTTCAGTTACCCAAAATTAAATTTTTAATTAAAATGCAATGCAATTGGTAATACATTTTAATTTTTTTTCGTTCAGAAAAATTGTCAGTTAAAAAATGATTTAAAAGCGATTTTTAATCTATTGCGACAAAATACTGTCTCTCCCTACACAAATGACCTTTCATATTTGTGTGGTATTTGCGTGCTTGAAAAAAGTAATTAATGTATTAACTAATTTTACCGTTAGTTTGTAAATACGTATTTTTTTATTGACAACAAAAGATTTAAAAATACTTATTTATATTAAAAATTTGCGTCCTAAATAATTTAGGCAAGCCATCCTTCATTTGAAGTTACTTTTTTCAGATATTAATGTTAACAATTATTTTATTATTATTTTTTTAATTTTTAATAAAGTTTTTATACACTTTGTCTACTTAAGTTCGCACCTCATAATTTTTTTAAATATAATTTTACAAAGAAATAGGTATTTTTATAAAAAGTTTTTTATGGTCTAAAACTTAAAATGCAATTATTAGGTATTCATTTTATCCAGTGGTTCATGAAAAACCTTTATTTTTCTTAATATTGATATTTTTTATAAAAAAGATGACAGCAATTAAAAATAACTTTTAAATGTTCATTAGTGTTTAATGCCAGAAATATATACAGGGACAGTCAGCATTCTAAAAGACATTTTTTTTATCAATGAAACTTTTTAACTTCCTTTTTGTAGTTACATAGCTAGGCAAAAATTTTACATTTTAAAAATATTTTAATGTATACAGAGTTGCTCACAAAAGCGTGGCGGTGTAACGTTATGTTTTTTTAATGTGTCACCCTCTGTTTAATCTTTTTGTTTAATTTTTCTTGGCATTATTACACTTTTTTGTAATAGGTTTCATAGGGTTAAATATTTTAACTTAGAAAATTAAAAAAAAAAAAACTAAATTGTGTCACACCAAATGTAAATTTTAAAAAATATTTTTATTTAAAAAAGGCAGTGGCGAACACACTAGTAAAATTTTATTTTTTTCTTTTATTTATTATTATAAAAAAACATGCCTTGTAGTATAAAAGCCAAGACGTTAAAGACATTATGTTCATATGAAGTTTTTTCATATTTTTTAATAAAGAATTAGCCCTTAAAGTTCGTCGAATATGTTGTAAAAATATTCTGTATAACCTATAACAATGTGTTACCATGTAAATAGCAGGTTATCAAAAATATAAAATAAAGGGTAATTCCTTTAAAAAAATATAATGACGTCATGCTTTTGTGTACAACCCTGTATACTTTAAAATTTATTTAAAACATGAAGTTTGTGCTTGGCTATATACCTACAAAAAAAAGTTTTATGGATAACATGTAAATGAACTTTTTAGACTTCTAACTCACCTCGAATATTATTTTTGGCTATGAAAGGCATTACTCTGTTTACTTATAGGATTTTAAAATAATTAGGTTCTAGTAACGAAACTTTTGTTGAACCATTATCTTAAAACCTAAATAATTTTTTTTTTTTTTAAATAGGCAAGTTTGCTTATTTAAAAGTGATTTCCAATTCTAAACATTTTAGTATGGAATTCCTGTACCATTTTTTCAAGTCATTAATAACAAGCTTATTTTTTACGATTAGCTTCATTTTGACAAGACGTCCAACAACAATTTTTGTGGGTGGTAGCTTACAGGGGTAGATGTGTTGATTTGACAGATATTAAAAATGTATTACAAACAGGGATTTTCCCTGTTAACTTAGATAATTATCCAAATAAACCAAAAAAAAAATGTCTTCTACAAAATGTAAGGTTTCTCCTACCACCAACATGTATGGTTAACGATGTCGTGAAAAATATCTACTAACTAGCTGTGTTTTTTCTTTCTGTTAATTAAATATTATTTATCTAATTTAACACCCACATTGTCCTACAAATTGCATGGTAGGTCATACTGGTATTTTATTATTTATCAAATTCAAATATTTAATATCCCTACCCCTGTTTGCTATCACCAACGAAAATTATTGTAAGGAAAAAGGTCGTCCGTCAAAATGAAGCTACTCACGAAAAATTAGATTGTTGGTAATGACGTGGAAAAATGGTCAGGGATAACTAACTAACTATATTTTCATTCGTTACTTGCAAAATGTAATTATATGTTTAAAAAAATAGTTTTTTAATCCTTATGATAATATAAATATGTTTAATGTTAAAAAAATAAATAAAAATATTCAGACTAATTTATTTAAATAAATATTATACAGTAATATAGTTAAAGTAATAATTTTATCGCATAAAAGTGTGTGTTTTAAAATTATTACTTTTAGTTTTAAAATTATATTTATTTTTTGGTTAGTTAATAAATAAAATACTATACATGCATTTTACACCTAAAATATGGTAATGATAAAAAAGTGCAAACCTTCAGGATTAAGTTGATAGAAAGCATTTAAATACTTTTTTGATGACTGGGCGTAAAAACAATTTAACACTCCCATTTAAAAATGTAAAATTGTACTTTTACGCCCTAGGGCAAAAAAGTATTTAAAACTTCCGCATTTATAAATTTATAGAATAACAATAAAATTAAATATTGCCTCATTGTTTTTTTATAACAATTTATTTAATTAAACATATGTTAAACATATACTGATTACAATTGAAAACATTAAATGCTGGCAAATTTTCTCCTACCGGTTCTCTTTGGTGTATAATATTAATCTATATACAAAAAGAAATAATGTACAGGGAATGCTTGTATATTAATTTTAGTCGTACAAAAATATTGTTTACATTTCTGGCTTAAAGCACTCTTACGCCAACAGCTGATTGTTCCCTTTGCGGAGCTCAAGCAACAACTTTTAGCCGCGGGCGTAAAAAAGTACTATTTTACGCCCTTGGTACAAAAATAACTATTTGCTTTCATTTTTTCGGATAAGGATGCTTTTTATAACTTTGTGCAAAGCCATTTCCTCATTTTAGATCTACCCTTGAATATTATAGTGAGGTTTGTCAAAGTCCTTCCGCAATTTATTTTTAAAATAGGACAATATACAGGGTGATCATTTTTAAGTTGGCGCTATTGCTAGCTTCTTTATTATGGGAGATACAAAGTCGGGTAAATTAGCAAAGTTCGAGTATTTTTTTCTGATTAACGTGCTGTTAACAAAAAAAACAATTTTAGGCTTAAAGTGTTAGATAGATAGATATATTACTTTTTGCAAATACAGATTCTAGTACAAATTTAATCATACAGCTGCTTAAGTTTAAGAAAACAAACTTGACTGCAGCAAATTTATAACTAAAATTATAGTATCATCTAATATTTACCAAAAGAAAAATAATAAACTAAATAAACAATTCCGATTTTTTCCTGACATGATACAAATTGTTTGGTTTATATAAGAACAATAATAAATATAGCATAAAATACCACTACCATAAATGTTTAAAATTATCTTAATTTTCTGCAAAACTTAAAATTAATTAAAATAACCTAACCCTAATTTAATTATTTTACAATTTACGCCTATTGCAAAATAAAACAGTCAGAAGATGATGAAGAACCTTTTCATTTCAGCATTTTTAATTAATTTAAAATGTTTATTTGTAAGCAATGATTAACTTTCATTTTTTAAAACAGTTTTTCGTATATGTCTAGTCCTTGTTGTAATATCCAGGTTTTAATTAGTTTTTTATATTTTTTAATATAAATTTCGTCTCTAATTTCTTTGGGTAATTTGTTGTGAAGTTTTGGGGCTGTGTACAAGAAGTACCTTTGTCCGATGGATTTATGTTTGAAATCAATTTTGAACAAACCTTTTTTTTACTTCTGGTGTTACAGTCTATGATTGACTTTAGGTAATTGACTTCTATTCTTTTGTTGGTAAACAAGTAGGTTGTGACAGTATATTTGTCTTACTGAATAAACGCTACTTTCTTTAAATAAGAGTTCTGTCGAATAAAGTATGTTTTTATTAAAAATAATTTTTAATATTCTTTTTTGTAAATTAACTAAAGGTTTTATATATGATATTTCCACTCCGCCCCATATTAAAATACCATATTCTAGTATAGACTTTACTAATGCATTGTATATTATTTTTAAATGCTTTGTTTGTAAAATAAGCTTAAGTTGTTTAAATTTAAAAATCAACCCCCTAAGTTTTTGAATAACTGCTTTTATTTGATAGTCCCATCTTAGGTGACTGTCTATAATTATTCCTAAATATTTAATTTGTTTAGTAGCTTTTATGGCTACAGTGGTTGTGTTATCAGAGTTTTTTATATCCAACATTCGATAATTAGGAAGATATCTTTCGTATGACGTCACTGGTAAGAAATTGGTTTTTTCATAATTAATAGTTAATATTTTACTATCAAAATAGCTCTTTAGTTTAGTCATATCCCTTTCCACCTTACTTTTTAATAATGACCAGGTAGAGGCTGAATAAAATATTGCTGTATCGTTAGCAAAACATATAATTTTTCCTTCTGATTTTTGTCTAAGAATATCATCAACATATATTGTAAAAAGAAGTGGCCCTAGGACAGTACCTTGTGGAACTCCGTAAGCTACAGTTTCACCCTCACTGATAAAATTTGATATGCTCACATATTGTTTACGGTTTGTTAAATAACTTTCCATTAGTTTAAGTGTTACTCCTCTAAACCCAATAAATTCCAGCTTTTTTAAGAGTTTTTATGATCTACTGTATCAAACGCCTTTGCTAAATCAAGGAAAACTACCAATGAGGGTTCGGATTTATCTATTGCTTCATACATCTTAGAGGTTAAAGCCTTTATAGCATCTTGTGTAGATTTTTGATCTTAAAATCCATATTGGTTTGAAGATAGTAATTGAAATTTTTTAATAAAACTTGTAATTCTGTCTTTAAGTATTTTTTCAAAAATTTTGCTGAAATTAGATATTAATGATATTGGTCTGTAATTCTCCATTAAGGTTTTGTTTCCTTTTTTGTACAGTGGTTTTATTAAAGCCTCTTTCATTCGATCAGAAAATTCACCCTTTTCGATCGACAGATTGAAAATATATGTTAGAGGTTGTTTTATGTACTCTTTAATTAGTTTTATTGTTGATACCTTAATGCCGTCCTTACCAGGTGCTTTTCCGTCCTTTAATTCATGTATGTACTTTAAAATTTCGGTGTTGCTTGTAGGATTAATGAATATATTTGTTTCATTTGTAAATATCGGACAAGAGGATACTGTTTTTACATTTTTTGCTAGGTTTTTACCAACATTTGTAAAATATGAGTTAAACAAATTTGAAATGTCTTTCGGAGTACAGTAATCTTTACCATCTACACTTATTTTAGGTATAATATCATTTTTAGTTTCATTGTTTGTGATTTTTTAACCCCTTCCCATATCTTTTTACTATCAATGTTTCCATTATAAAAAACTTCTTTTAAATAATTACTTTTAGGTCTTTTAATTAAATTGTTAATCTTATTTCTTAATACTTTGTATTCGTTTTTAAAACATACATTCTCTGGAAGTTTTAGGTATTTTGAAAATAGGGTTTTCGATTTATTGCAAAAAATATATATTTTTTAAATGGTTCTGGTTAGTTCTGGTTAGTTCTATCAAAGAACAATAAAAATGTCTTTATGTATTATATTAATTTTAAATAGTTTCGGAAATATGGCCATCCTCGGATATTTGATAGTGAAATGGCATTTTTAGAAAAGAACACCTTGCATATAGCATCACCATTATATAGATATTTTCAAAAGATATAAGAAAATACCAATTTGATTGATCTATATCCTAAAGTTAGTAGTAGATATAGTAGATATAATGTCTATTAATTTTATCTTCGACACTAAAATTAGTGCTTATAGTTTGGAGCTGTAAATATTATAAAAATCTAACATAAGTTTTAGATTTGGATGCCCATATTTTCAAAACTAAAAGAGATAGACATATCAAATATAGTATTTTCTTAGAGATCTTCAAAATATTTATTTAATGGTTATGCAATATACGGGGTATTTACTTAAAAATGCCTATTTACTATTAAATTTTTGAGGATGGCCATATTAACGAAACTATTAAAAATTTAATAAAACACATAAAGACTTTTTTGAAGCTTTTGGATAGATCTTTCAACGGTGATATAATATACTGGGTGTTCCATAAAAAAATTATATTTTTTGCAATAAATCGAAAACTCGCTGTTTAATTGTTTGTTTTTGTTGGCAGCACGTTAACTTTTTATTTCCAATATTGAAAAATTTGGCAAAAGTGCCGACTTAAAAATAATTATCCTGTATCTATTTTGAGTATAACTACTCTTTACCATAATAATTTTTGCCTTTGAAAGTAATATTTTGGAAATTAAATTAATCAATAAATTTAGAAAAAAGTACAAAAAATATACAATTGTACAGCATAAAAATAATTATTAGAATTGTCTTTTTTGGAAGTTATGGTTTCTAGATAAAATAGAATATTTTATTCTTTACGGTGCAGTAAAGTAAAGTACAAATTTATTTCTACTTTTTTTCAAACTATTCAAAAATACTTTATATTCTATATTTTTAATAACTTTTTCAAGATATTTGATAAAGCAGTGAAAACATTTTTTTGTCTAACTTTTTTCCAAAATTAGATTTAAAAAATTGTAGAACCCCAAAAAATACACAAATCCCTACAAAAGTTTGCTTTCTTCCTTTAAAAAAAAAGACTATCTGATGTTCTTTGGAATAGGAAAAGAAATAATAGTGTCTTTGTAATATGTTTGCGATACGGTCAATAGGACATTTCTAACCGTTTAAATCGCTCAATTACAGTTAATGCGATATTTTTTTCGATTACCCCCAGAAAAAATCTTTTAAAGGTTTTAGTTGGTAATTGTTTGTGAATTTATTCAAAGATTATTGATACATTCTAAATTTGCAAAAACAAATCCGTTTTTCTAAAAAACCACAACCAGTTCCAAATTTTTAATTTCTCAGTTTTTTTCTGTAAAAATTTTTGATCCAAAATTTTAGTAAAACAAAAAGTTATTAAATTTAAGATAAAAATAACGTTGCTAACGAGCTACGTCTGTTACGTGTCAAGTAAAAACCGTACATCTAATAAAATCAAATTTTTCCAAACTTAACAAGAATTTTTAAAAATATTTTTTATTATAGGAAAGTGCAGTTTAGTACCATTTTTCTCTATAAAACTATACCTTAAACCCCTTATGGATAACACTGGTAACAAATAATTTGTTTTTTGTACGCCAAAAAGTGGCTTTTGAACTGGTATAAAAGGTAATATAAAATAATATTGTTTACATTGTTTAAACATTTTATAGTTTAAATACAAACGTTAACTTATAGTTAAAGACATACTTTTTTATTATTTTTTTAATTGTAAAGTGTGAGCAGCACCACTTCACACTCCTTATTTATTGAGAAAAATATATTTTATTACTATTAAATTCTTTAATATTTTAAACAACTGTTTCTCTATAAAGTATAAACACGTTTGTACTATTCAGTCTGTCGCTCTTAAAAAGTATAGCTTTTTCATAAATTCCAGAATATCCTAAAAACTTTGCCATTAGTCCTGTCAAAGTATATTTTTTGCCTTGTTTATAAACTATGGATGTAACAAGGATATTTAAAAAATAATTATTTTATGTTTTGCCGACCAAATGCACTAGTGTTGCGCGATTGCGGCGTTGATGATGTTGTCCTACTATGCACGCAATTGGGTAGTTTTTTACTACAAGTATTTTTTTACCCTTGGTCGATAATAATTAGGCCGCTTCTTAATTTGGTCGTCCTCGTGCAGTGTACGTTGCCTTCCCCCGCTAGAATTGGCCCTAATTTGGTCTACTACGAAGGCGGCACTAACAACTTTTTTAATTAAGAGGTGAGTCACGTAGCAATTTATTTTTAGGACTCTATAACTCTTTACTTATTACCGCTTTGTTGTTCTAGACTTTTTAAAACTCCACTTTATACCTTCTTGCACATTTAACAAGACGACAAAGAATATTAGCAATAGTTTGAATTTCTTGCAAAGAATAATATGGACATGTTTGATGGTAAATATTTTTTAAATTTTACCTTGTTATTATTATTTACAAGATCACTAAAATTATTGCAGCCAAAATATTTAAATTAGGTATCTTAGTCACAAAAAAAGGTAACATATTGTACGCCAACTAAAATTATTGAAACAAAAAATCGTTTGATAAACAGTTACATTAATTTTTTAGTCAAATGCTATGCCCTATTTTTTGTAGCACTACCCAAAAACAAATGTATATAAAATTAAATAAAAACAAAAAACATTTATTAAAAACAACTTTTTGTGTAGGCTAGCTACTTCTAAGTTAAAGTTCCCTTAAAAAAATTATTAAAAAATATTATATTATATAATATCTTTAAATGGTGTGGACAAAATGGTACCACAAGTCTTAAGGCAAAAATATGACTCAACTTACTTTTGTTCAAAAGTGGACGATTTCGGAGATACAGGGTGCCAAAAATGTATTATGGTTATAGTTTTTTTTAATACATAATTTTGTAAATAATATGTGTTGTGTCAGCTAGAGGATATTTGTAAAGGTGGAAAGTTACAATCTGCTATAAATTTTATTGTTATCTCCAGAGGGTGACACCTGCGGTATTTTGCTTAAATAAAATACTTTTTTAAGCCACTTCCTATGCATTTTTAGATTTTTTTTCTTCAACAAATTTTTAATAAAAAAGTATACGTGGTAAAAGCTAAACAAAGCAGCCGTTTTTAGAGTATCTGGATTAAAAACAAATACTTTCTGCATGATCAGGTTAAAGGTATACAGGGTGTTTCATAAAAACATTGTAATGTTTAAAAGTATGAATCCTAAGATAAATTAAAACAAAAGTTTAAATAAACCTATGTGCTAAATGGCTTTACTTTTGACATACCAGTACCATACCAGAATAGTTTTTTTTTTAAATAAGCTTATTTTAACTACTTAGTATCTCAAAAAATAAAACATCTAACAGATATGTTTATTTAAACTTTAATTTTTATATTTACTTTTAAAAATAAGCATGTAATTCTAAAACACTCTGATAGCTTAGATCTTATTTATTGTCGGTAAAAAAATATTCGAAAAAGACCCGGCCGAAAAGTTATCGCATGTGGCCAGGTAAACTGGATTTCTACCAGCTAAAAAAATTTCCCTTCCTCTTTAGGGTACGCTTCAACCACTGGAAACCGCTTACTTTAGTGCGCATAACTTAGACCTGGCCATACTAAATGTTATTTCAGGTTTACCTTAAAGGGCTGCATAAATTAGGTTTTACAACGTATACCTTTTTTATGTAGAATGTGTTAAAAAATATTCTACTTACAAAATTATTTATAAATAACTATAACCCAAATACATTTGTGACACCCTGTATTTCCGTAATCATCCACTTTTGGACTAAAGTAAGGGTTAGGTGGTCATATTTTTGCTTCAAGAATTTGTGGTAGCATTTTGTCTACACCATTTAGAGATATTCTATACTAGGTTGGTAAAAAGTGATGTGGAATTAAATAGTGATATCGGGAATGATGCTAGATTTCCCAGTTTTGCGCTTATTCTTTTTGTAGTTTTTACATGAAATGCTCCATTTACTTTTATTCCATTAAATTGGGAGAATAAAATTTAGTGAGTTTAAATATTTAAAAAAATCTCTAGTAAATGCGTAAATAGGAAAATAATACACCGTTACCAAAAAGTACGTTAGCGCCTAAATATCTTAAAAACCGCTAAAGCACTTTACACGAAAATTGATATTTAAAAGGTTTAAGGCATGCCTACTTACACAGTGATATTAGTATTGGTAACCAATTTTAATGAAATTGCGGTCCTCTCATATATCAGTAAGTGGTAGAGATTAAATTTTAAAAATTTGGAATCTTACAAAATTTCGAAGGCTACGCACGCATTTCACTTTAAATATTAAAAATATTACGTCTAGCCCAAAACTAAAAAATCTGTCAACTATGAAATTATCACTGTTTAATTTAGCTTGCCCAAAAACCTTTAAATACTAACATTTGTAAACGAACCCTAAATGGTTTTAGAGTAAACGAAACAGAACTTTTTACCTAAAATGTTGTATTGTCCTACAGCTAGTAAAAATAGAATTTTACAACTTTCTGGACTTATAAATTTAGCTTTTCTTAGTATATATATATATATATATATATATATATATATATATATATATATATATATATATATATATATATATATATATATATATATATTTTTTTTTGTTTAAAAAAATAGGAAATAGATAAGTGAAGCACAAAATTAGAAAATCTGGCAACGGCACCGATACTACTATTTAAATTCTTAATGTTCGATACCATCCAAATACCAAATTTGGTAAATGTAAAGTTGCACCACTTTTTACCAACCCAATATATTAAGTATGTGGTGTATCTGTATATACGAAATATTTCGCTTTTGAGTTAAGGTAAGTTGGTTTAAATCGTCACCACTCGATAGTACTTTTTTCCTAACCTTTTAGAGACACCCTGTTTATATATACAGGTCATTCGACTATTACTGGTACACAAACAACAGATTTCATATGCCAAAATATTAGAATTTAACCAAACATACCTATATCTAAAAGTTGATAAGTCGATATGGTTTGTCAAAGTAAAGTAAATTTTAATTTATTTTAATGAAACTTACAACACCCTGTATACAGGGTGTTTAAAAGGGTGGTGTCGTAAAAGATAAGGGTGAAAAAAGCGCCAAATAACGTTGGTACTTTATATAAAAAAGTTTTATCGCGTTTAAAAATTATATATAATTTATCCACAGACAAGAAAAAGACGAATTAATGGTACTAAAACTATGTCCATTGTCTTTTATCTTTTTCTGGTTTGACGCAAGTTTCTAAAATTATGTCTTGGATATTCATCATGGCCGGTAATCGTAGATGGTGCATTAATCGCTTTTTTCTGGTTGCCAAGTTGTTTACAATTTTTGCATATATTACTTTAATGTCTTTTTTTGACGTTATTAAAAGACAAAAGAATTCCATCAATCATTTTTAACTTGACAACGCTGTCGCAGGCAATCACGCCGACAATATTATATATTTCAATGACTGATTTATTTATAGAGTTTTTTTATATTTTTTTGTAATTTATTATTGTTTTCTACCTTTAATTGTACTTTGAATATTGATTGTTATTGGTGACTTCACTATATATTATAATGAATTTGTGCTTTTTAACAGACAATTTAAGGTTATAATGACAAGGTTGTTTATAATAAAAATATTTATGAAAACCAAATATATGACATTGTAAATTAGATGCGTGTAATTATTGAACAAAACCCTAATAATTTAAAATACTATGAAATAAAAACAAATTATTAATTTAAAGGGCAAATGGCACAGCTATAAAATGTGAATTTGGCGGGCAAACAATATATTTCGACTTACGCGCCATCTACGTGGACCAGGCTTTAACGTTTAATTGCAGTGTATTAGCCTTATTTTAAAATATAAATAACATAAGTTCAAAATAAATTATTACTTTTATTTTACAATTAAAATGTGCGTTCTTATTAGGACTCCTTTATTTTAACTTTATCACAATGAGATAAAGAAGCAGCATAATTGACCTTTAAATAAATACTTAATTTTAATTAAGTATTTATTTAATTTAATAATTTTCTTTATTTTAAACTTTAAAATAAAAATTGGTATTTATCACGAATTTATAAATATTTAAAAGAAAATTATGTTTTTTGTTCTAAGTTTTAAAATGCTGTTTTAAAATTTATTAGGTTAGTGCCCTAATTTATTTTTAAAGACTGGATAATCGGCTACTGGACTGGAAGATGAAAAGTTTATTGGAAAATTGCTATTAACGTTTGGCTTGTCCTAAACAAACTATTTTTATTTAAAAATGTTTGTAAAAGGTAAAAATCATTTATTTTTTTGACAATGCCAGCTGTTAAAATTTAGGTTAATTTACATTTCCACTAACCATTGTGTTTTATTCTTAAAGATAGCTAAAAATTGTTAATAATCATAATTTAAATACAAAAAGTTATTTTGTTGCCCATTTAGAATAAATGAAACCAACGGATTTAATAACATTTTTTTCAATGGATGTAAAAGTTTAGACTAAAAGGTTTGTTAAAAACATAGCCCGTGAGATATAATTTAAATATTTTTTTAATGTCAATTTGATTAGAAAAACACCAAAAGATTGGTAAAGGCTGTGATTTGCCCTATAAGGTTTTTAAAAGGTTAAGTCGTAAATATAAGGGCTGATGGAATACCAAAAATGTTTATACTTTATACAATGTATTTCTTTAATGACTTCCCTATTTTATTCTTTGAAAGAATAAATTTAAAAAGTTTAATTTTGGGAAATTTAATTAATACGTAAATATTATATTTTGGAGTAAAATTAGTAAATGCAAATTTTAAGATGGCTGCTGGGCGCCATCTAAAAAAAATTAAAAGGGAAATCTTGTGATACATCGTATTTTGATAAAATAAAACTACTCACATCCAATTCTGGTATTATTACCGGATCACACACCATTACCTAATAAATATAAGTCATAGTGCAAATTAGTGGGGAAATATTTTATTTAAATGACATAGTATATTTGATGTTTTATAAAATATAACAAAGCTATGTTGGTATAAAAGTTATTAAATATATTTACTTTCGTACTTCGTTTAAAAATTTATTTTAAGCGGGTTAATTAAAACACGTATCTTTTTATGGGTTTTAAATCAAAAATCGTATATAAATAATATTTTTATTATTACAAAAATGCACGGCAAATTTAAATATATAAATATATATATTTATATATATATACTAACCAGAACTAATAGGGTTAGTTAATTAGTTAACCCTAACTTAACTAAGACTAGAATTAAGATAACCTTAGCAATAGTTCAACAAATAATCCTGTAAAAAGATCCTTAAAAAACGCATTCACGCCATCTTATAGGTATCAAATACCATCCAAAGAACTTACACATTCTGCATAAATTGAAATTTTTTAAAAATTAATCAGTATGGTTAATAATTGGTATTAATTTTGTGAAAATGCCAACTGTTCTTTGTAAGAAATATCTTCAATTTAATTACATGTAGCAGTAAGTAATAATTTCTTTCTTTAATTAATTACAAAAGTAGTTTTATTCAACTAGCCCTCTAGGACCGATACCCCAAGATAATTAATCTGATTTTGTTGTTTAACTAGTCGGTCAAGACTACCCTTCTCCCTTTTTATATATATATATATATATATAGTTTATTTTACTTTGATATTGTCATAAAAATTCAATCTTGCTGGTGAAAATTTATTTGTTTTGGTTTTTCTGCCGGTGGAGTCAAATTCATACGTCAATTACACACACACTGTTGCCAGGACGCTAGAATACCCACATGGTTTGTACGATAGATTATTTGATTAAAGGTTCTTGAGCCTAATAAGCCTGTTGCGTAATAAATTAGTTTGCCAGACAAAGCATTACCACCTTCTTTTTGTACTTCTAGTGCCGATTACGCCTATATATTTACAAACAAAAACCTGTCACATATCCTAAATTAAGAATTTGGCAACATCGCTTGGACGAGTCCACTTTCGTCAACGGGGTAAGACTTATTTTGGACATCAAATTGCAAACGGCGGTATTGCGAGTTTCCAGCGCTACGCGTACCAG
Organism: Listronotus bonariensis; assembly: GCA_014170235.1. Taxonomy (NCBI): domain Eukaryota; kingdom Metazoa; phylum Arthropoda; class Insecta; order Coleoptera; family Curculionidae; genus Listronotus; species Listronotus bonariensis. Next base: position 135,142 of record JACEGR010000051.1, on the reverse strand, counting down.
TGACGTCATAAAGTAATATCGCAAGAACTTAATAAATATTCAGTTTTCTAATGATGTAATGATTTTGATCAATAGGTAATTACTTAAAATGCTTGACTAAAGTAAAATTATATACTTGTAGGTGTTAGGTTGGTGAGTTTTGGGTTCTTCGACAATCTGGTGTCGGTCATCTTGCGATGACGTAGCAGGTACTGCAGTAAGGTGTGGGAATGGCTTGAGAAGGGTTTTTGATGGGGATGGAAGTTGACTTTGGAAGAACGATGGAATCTAACGGTCTCTTTTAGCTAATAGCTCTCATCGGGGCTACAAGTGGTTGGCGTTCATGACCAGTTTCTTTTTAAGTAGTTAGAAAATTTAAAGTTTTCTCCCGTAAGGGGATTATCTCTTAAAAGTGGTCTTATAGTGGTGCTAGTAAGGTCGTTTCTGAAGACGGATTGGATTGGATTGGAATAAATTGAATTGGATTGGATTCTAGTCCTGGTTAACTAGCGACCACGTGCAGCGGAAGTGTTCCGGATCACGCGCCATTCTGCGAAGAGCAGTTCCATTTTTTGTAACCCTACCCATCTAATAGGGTTTTTGGTTTTGATTCTGATTTTGGTTTGGGTTTTGGTTTCCCTGTCTGCCCGCTGGAGTTTGCATTGCTACTGTGGCTGATGTGGGCTGTACCACTACGCATGGTAACGACGCTGGAGCTGGTGTCATATGTTCATCCAGGATCCAGCCATGGGTTCCTTGACCCCCTTGGAGGCCTGTCCTGAGGTGCTATCCTAGGCTGTGCCAGAGTTGTGTGCGTTGAGTGTTAAGATAAGTGTTTCTTCTCTTTTTATTGGGTGCTAAAGTGTCGAACTAAAACCGTTTTTTATTTAATGAAATTTTAAGCTAAATCTAACGCCGAAATATTTAATGTATTATTTAATGATTTTTTTTGTAATATGTGCGGCTAAATATGGCTTGATTACTGCCTTTTCCAATCTTTGCTTGTTCAGTTGTTTACAATGTCCATCCTTAATGATAATTAGCAGTGATCGAGTGATGTTGGTTAAGCATGTTACGAAATATTCTTTTATTGATCTTTACTTTTCTTTTTAACCACTTAATTAATAATTTTATTTAATGGTCTCAAAAATTATGTTTTATATACCTTTTCCCTGTTATTAATTGGTATTTTCTTGGTAATTAATCGTCATTAATTAATTCATTATAAACACAATAAATCTAAACCATTACAACTTGGTTACCCTCTTGGCACATTCTTGTGTTAATTATTAATTAATGACAATGGTTAATTATTATTATTATTTATTGGTAATATTTTACGGCATTGCCGATATATTTTTGGCATTTTTTTATAATTAAGATTAATTAAGGACCTCGCTGACATACTGCGTTCTCGTATACCATGGTACACGCGTACAAAGTTTAGCGACTTTATTTTTACTTTATAGCTATTGTGACAAGCGTATAATACATTGTTAGTAAGATATTTTTAATACTTTATACTTACTTCTTATTCTGGTTCTGCATACTTTGATTTACTGATTAAATATGACCTTTCTTATAGAGCGGTAACCTGGGTTTCCCATATAAGGCCTAGTGGATTTTTATTTTTTTATTATGTGTTAATAAAATATTATAATTTCAATACTCGCACATGGTCTGTGATTAGAATCATTTGGATCTTGTAAGTACTTAACTTAGACCTACCTCGTATTTGATCTTGCAGGTCCTGCCTTGTATGGTTTAGCCTGGTTATGCGCGCTACATAATCCATTAGATTTTTAATGTTATAACTCCAATCTCTAATCTGATGTAATTATTTATCACCATTTTGATTTAAAATAACCGATTTTTAACAATTTTATCGCTTGCTTATATATTTGCTATTATTAATTTTTGAAGCGCCCAATAAATGTGAACTTGTGTATCAAAATATTGTGTCTTATTGCCTTGCAATCCCTCAACCAAACTTATTCATTTATTTACTTACTGGCTTATTTATTTTTTTGATTCATGAGCTACCCTTAAGATTTTCTTGATATCGAGGACCTTCTAGTTTGGGTTTGCGGGTTTTCTTTTTATTTAGGTACAAACTAGTGGCGCCCAGGTCAAGATTTGACCCACTCCCACGCCGACGAGCAGTCGCGAGCACGTATTACGTAGCCGCATTCTTAAGGGTAGGTGGTACTTAGGTAATATAATTTAATTATATTCTTTAAATTGTTTAAAGCGGTATAAAACGTAATAGTTGGCGCCCAACGTGGGGCCTTGCATTTTATTGCCTTTTGTTTTAATAAATGTTATGCTTGGAATTTTTTTTGAAAATTTAGCTTAAAAATTTTCGTATTTTTATTTTTTTTTCCTTTTCTGAATTTTAAAAGTTTGGTTGAGATTCAAGGTAAGACAACATAAGCCTTTGCGATCGTGAATTTTGATTTTTTTTTTTTTTTTTGACGCCGGCACACATTTTTTTTTGCGAAGTTACTGTGTAATGTAAACAGTGGGTTTTTTGTTTTTGCTAAAGTGTAAAATATTAGTTCTTCATTATGTCCCGGAAAATACACGTCAATAGACTGACTCAAGATGAGCTGGTATATGAGCTTGCCGTCAGAGGTATTGCTGCAGGTAATTGTGAAGAGATGAGACATCGTCTGACACTTGCTTACCAAATGGAAAAGACTGGAGAAAGTATTAGACATCCTGAATATCCCTATTCTTTTGACGAAGATGCAGAAGTAGTGGATAAGAAGATTGAAGAGTTGATACCGGCTATTGATAAATTCTCAGCAAGTACAAAAAGTGGAAGCTTTAAAAAGTACCAGACGAAGCTATCTCACGTGTTGAATAGGCTTGACAATATGGATCCAGGTTCATCTCCAGCTAAGGCAAAGAGTAAATCCGAATGGGTTGCTATGACTCTTACTCTACTCAAGAAACTAAATGATCAAGCTGAGATATTCGAAGAAAGCAAGCAGTTGGTTCCGCCTTCCTTAGATCTTTTAGAAAATGAAGCTGGTGGATCTGGTACGCTTCAACAAGAGGAGGAAGACGACACTGAAGATGAAGTGGAGCAAAGCTTTGCCGCAAATATACAGCAAGCAGCGAATTCGTCTGCCCTTAATCCGAATACAGCTACCACAAGCGCAAGGACTACGTTCACTCGAACAGTATTACCAAGTAAATGGAATCTTCAGTTTTCAGGGGACAAAAAGGGACTTTCCCTTAGCGCTTTCTTAGAAAAATGCGAAGAAAGAAGTACTCCTAGAGTCCGGAATTGATTTATTCATGGGAAAGGCATATCAATTTTATATAGCCTATCGGAATGAAGTTTCCACTTGGGATGAGTTTGTTGACTTGTTGCGTGAGGAGTTTCAGCCTACCAATTATAACGAGAAACTGTTTGAAGAAATTCGGAAAAGAACTCAAGGACCTGACGAAAGTATAGGAATTTATCTCGCTGTGATGTCTGGTTATTTTAAAAGACTAACCTGTCCCATTTCGGAGGAGGTGAAATTGAAAATTCTCTTGAGAAACTTAGCCCCTTTTTATCAAAGTCAACTAGCTTTGGTTGATATTACATCATTAAGTCAGCTTCGTACACTGTGTAGGCGCTTGGAAGCAAGAAGAGAATCAGTTGAAAGCTATGCACAGCCTTCCAGGCGTGGGAATTTGTTGGAGCCGGACTTGGCGTACGTTGACGAAGAGCCAGATATATCTTCAGTAAGAATTCAAGAGGCGAACACTGTTGCCGTAGAAAATAAGGAAGTTATCTGTTTCCGTTGTAAGAAACCTGGACATCGCGCTGTTGGCTGCGCACTGCCGAAGCCAAAGTTTTGTTTCCGTTGTAAGAAAGAAGGAGTTACTGTAAAAACTTGTCCTAATTGCAAGTCGGGAAACGCCGGAAGGCGCTCCTAGGTCGAGATTCTGACTTAGAGAGCGCGAGCAACTGCAATCTACGTCCAATTCTTGACTTTGTCTTAGAACATGCACAAGGAGATGAAAGGCCATACCTTAGGGTAGATATCCTAGGCAAAAGTATTCTTGGATTACTGGACTCGGGAGCTTCTCGTACTATTCTTGGAAGTATTGGTTGGAAACTAGTGGAAAGTTTATCACTTAAGTTGGATAAAAGTCAGACTCCAACTTGTAGAGTGGCAAATGGACAACGATGTTCTAGTATCGGAGTTTGTGAAGTACCTATGAAAGTGAGGGATAGAGTCCGCTTAATTAAGACTTTAGTCATACCTGATCTGCCTCATACTTTGATCTTGGGAGCTGATTTTTGGCGATCCATGGGTATAGTCCCAGACCTACGACATGACGAATGGTTTTTCTCTAACTTACCTGAAATTGCTACGGTGGAGACGTCTGAAGAAACAGTTTTAACTCCAGAAGAAGACAATCGCTTGAAGGAACTGTTGGATAGAAATTTTACCCTCATGGGCGATCAATTAGGGTGCACCGACAAAGCAGAGCACGTCATAGTGACTAATTCCAGACCTATTAAGCAACGATATTATCGTGTCTCACCAGCGATGCAACAGCTTATTGACAAAGAGGTTGAAGAAATGCTGAAGCTTGGCGTCATCGAGCCCAGTAAGAGTCCTTGGTCCTCACCAATCGTTATGGCTAAGAAGAAAGATGGATGGAGGTTTTGTGTGGACTTTAGAAAACTTAATAGCGTATCATTAAGGGACTCATACCCGTTACCTCAAGTCAACGACACCCTTGACAAATTGCGAGATGCAAAATATCTGTCTAGTCTAGACATTAAATCAGCTTACTGGCAAGTACCTGTCGCTGAATCTTCGAGACAGTTCACCGCTTTTACTGTGCCGAATAGAGGACTCTTTCAGTTCAAGCGTCTTCCTTTTGGTCTACATAACGCACCAGCGACTTGGCAGCGGCTAATTGACAATGTACTTGGAGCAGATCTTGAACCTCACGTTTTTGTCTACCTGGATGATATAGTCGTAGTGACTTCGACGTTTGAAACCCATCTTGAAGTTCTTGAAGAAGTGTTTAAGAGACTTCGCGAAGCCAACTTAACTGTCAGTAAAGAGAAATGCCAGTTCTGTAGACCGCAGATGAAGTACTTGGGATATGTGGTGGATAGAAATGGTCTGCATGTTGATCCTGATAAGGTTAAAGCCATGTTGGATATTCCAGCACCTAGAAATGTTACAGAGGTTAGACGCATTGTGGGCACTTTCTCTTGGTACCGTAGGTTCATCGAGGATTTCTCTACAGTTATATCACCTATCACATCGTTACTGCGTAAGTCTAAGAAGTTCGAATGGACTCCGGAATGCGAATCAGCGTTTAGAAAAATCAAAGAATGTTTGGTTCAGGCACCAGTGTTAAGCTGTCCCGATTATTCACTACCATTTGTCGTTCAGTGCGATAGTTCTGGGTATGGACTTGGAGCCGTTCTAACACAACCGCAACCTGATGGAACAGAAAGAGTCATAAGTTATTTAAGTCGTAGCCTTACTAGACAAGAACAGAATTATTCAACCACTAAAAGAGAATGTCTAGCGGTTGTATGGTCAATTGCAAAATTGCGCCCCTATTTGGATCTTGTCAGCTTTACCGTTATCACTGACCATTACTCACTAGTTTGGCTACAAAACATGAAACAGCCTACTGGCAGACTCGCAAGATGGCAGGTACAGTTACAACAATATGACTTCACTCTGATCCATAGGAAAGGTAAAGAGCACGTCGTCCCGGACACGCTCAGTAGAGCCGTCCCGAAACTTGATACAGTGGACATTAAGTTACCCGCTTTAAAAGATAAATGGTATTTGAAAATGGTTGGGCTAGTCAAATCTAAACCCTTAAAATTTCCTGGCTGGAGAATAAATAACACTGGACTGTGGAAGTATCTGAAATGTAATTATCCTGAGCTAGGACCCGAAGTTGACAACTGGAAAAAGGTAGTCGCCAAGGAAGACAGAAGAAAAGTTATGGCAGATGCCCATGAACCGCCTACGTCAGGGCATATGGGGATATACAAAACGTTTGCACGGATCGCTGAAAAATTCTATTGGCCTAAGATGAGAAACGATGTTTCAAGATTCGTCAGTCGCTGTGTAACCTGTATGCAGCATAAATCACCAACTGGGCCTCCAAAAGCGAAAATGGTCACTCATACTAAGCCTCAACGACCTTGGGAAGTCATTTCGACAGATCTTATCGGACCCTTGCCAAGATCAAAACAAGGAAACACATTTCTGTTGGTTGTGACAGACTACCATAGTAAATTCTCACTTCTTCGTCCACTTCGTAAAGCCACTTCGGAAGCTGTAGGTTGTTTCATTGAAGATAACGTTTTTCTATTGTTTGGAGTTCCTTCCACTATTCTTTGTGACAATGGACCACAATATCGTGGGAAGCCATTTTTGAGGTTAGCTGAAAAATACAAAGTCCGATTAAAGTTTAATGCAAACTATCACCCTCGAGCAAATCCGACTGAGAGAGTAAATCGAACATTGAAAAGTATGCTGAGCATGTATATTTCAGATAACCATAGAGATTGGGATGTTAACATAGATAAGATAGCTTGTGCTCTGCGTACTTCGACTCATGAGACTACTAAACTTAGTCCTTACTTCATTAACTTTGGAAGACGTATGATTCTCTTTGGCGATGAATATAAACAGAAAGATATCCCGGAGGTAGACGAGCAGACCGAACTTAGCGTCAAACGTCGCTCCGAGGTGATGAGTAAAATTTTTGACGATGTTAGATTACGTCTAGAAGTGGCAGGGAAGCAGAGTGTTGAGCGCTATAATCTACGTTGTCGGCATGTGGAGTATCTTCCTAATCAGATCGTTTATCGGAAAAATTATGCCCTCTCAGATGCTTCGAAATTTTTCGCTCGAAAACTGGCACCCGAGTATTTAGGTCCGTTTACAATTCGTAAACGAGTCTCTCCGTGGACTTATGAGTTGCAGGATGAGTTGGGAAACTCAAAGGGAATTTGGCACATTAAAGACCTGAAGGATCCGGTGAATTTGGAAGAATAATGAATTGGCAAATTTTGGCAAATACTATTGTATATATTTTCTTAATATTATAACACTTAATTTTAGTTAGAAAAAAATATACCTACGTATATGTAATCTCGAATATTTTTTTTTATTTTACGAAAGGGGGAAATTGTTACATGCAAATTTCATTTAAGAAACATGTAACAAAGTTGTCAAATAAATTCAGATATATTCTTACTTAGCTATTCCACACTTTAAATGAGTTCTCCAAAATATTAAAGTACTTACGGACCTCAAAACTAACCTTTTTTTTTTAAAGCTGTTTTTCTTTACTCGAGAAGGGTACGGAATGATTGTTCAGGCATTTTATTGAAATTTGGGGTTTACATTCTAGCTTCCTCGCATTTCTCATGGCATTGTATAACATTACCGTGTACTTGTAGGGCTTGACGTTCACCTATTTTCAAAATAGTACCAGAAAACCAAAGACCTGTTTTTGAAATCCTTGTAAGGGTATCCTAAAATTAACCATGTTTCTTGTATCTGATAAAATAAGTTTTCAGTAAATACCTACTTGGTAATGGGGTAGACCTATTCTCATTCTTTCGGCATAAATTATTACTTATTTTACTTTGATATTGTCATAAAAATTCAATCTTGCTGGTGAAAATTTATTTGTTTTGGTTTTTCTGCCGGTGGAGTCAAATTCATACGTCAATTACACACACACTGTTGCCAGGACGCTAGAATACCCACATGGTTTGTACGATAGATTATTTGATTAAAGGTTCTTGAGCCTAATAAGCCTGTTGCGTAATAAATTAGTTTGCCAGACAAAGCATTACCACCTTCTTTTTGTACTTCTAGTGCCGATTACGCCTATATATTTACAAACAAAAACCTGTCACATATCCTAAATTAAGAATTTGGCAACATCGCTTGGACGAGTCCACTTTCGTCAACGGGGTAAGGCTTATTTTGGACATCAAATTGCAAACGGCGGTATTGCGAGTTTCCAGCGCTACGCGTACCAGTGACGTCATAAAGTAATATCGCAAGAACTTAATAAATATTCAGTTTTCTAATGATGTAATGATTTTGATCAATAGGTAATTACTTAAAATGCTTGACTAAAGTAAAATTATATACTTGTAGGTGTTAGGTTGGTGAGTTTTGGGTTCTTCGACAATCTGGTGTCGGTCATCTTGCGATGACGTAGCAGGTACTGCAGTAAGGTGTGGGAATGGCTTGAGAAGGGTTTTTGATGGGGATGGAAGTTGACTTTGGAAGAACGATGGAATCTAACGGTCTCTTTTAGCTAATAGCTCTCATCGGGGCTACAAGTGGTTGGCGTTCATGACCAGTTTCTTTTTAAGTAGTTAGAAAATTTAAAGTTTTCTCCCGTAAGGGGATTATCTCTTAAAAGTGGTCTTATAGTGGTGCTAGTAAGGTCGTTTCTGAAGACGGATTGGATTGGATTGGAATAAATTGAATTGGATTGGATTCTAGTCCTGGTTAACTAGCGACCACGTGCAGCGGAAGTGTTCCGGATCACGCGCCATTCTGCGAAGAGCAGTTCCATTTTTTGTAACCCTACCCATCTAATAGGGTTTTTGGTTTTGATTCTGATTTTGGTTTGGGTTTTGGTTTCCCTGTCTGCCCGCTGGAGTTTGCATTGCTACTGTGGCTGATGTGGGCTGTACCACTACGCATGGTAACGACGCTGGAGCTGGTGTCATATGTTCATCCAGGATCCAGCCATGGGTTCCTTGACCCCCTTGGAGGCCTGTCCTGAGGTGCTATCCTAGGCTGTGCCAGAGTTGTGTGCGTTGAGTGTTAAGATAAGTGTTTCTTCTCTTTTTATTGGGTGCTAAAGTGTCGAACTAAAACCGTTTTTTATTTAATAAAATTTTAAGCTAAATCTAACGCCGAAATATTTAATGTATTATTTAATGAATTTTTTTGTGATATGTGCGGCTAAATATGGCTTGATTACTGCCTTTTCCAATCTTTGCTTGTTCAGTTGTTTACAATGTCCATCCTTAATGATAATTAGCAGTGATCGAGTGATGTTGGTTAAGCATGTTACGAAATATTCTTTTATTGATCTTTACCTTTCTTTTTAACCACTTAATTAATAATTTTTTTTAATGGTCTTAAAAATTATGTTTTATATACCTTTTCCCTGTTATTAATTGGTATTTTCTTGGTAATTAATCGTCATTAATTAATTCATTATAAACACAATAAATCTAAACCATTACAACTTGGTTACCCTCTTGGCACATTCTTGTGTTAATTATTAATTAATGACAATGGTTAATTATTATTATTATTTATTGGTAATATTTTACGGCATTGCCGATATATTTTTGGCATTTTTTTATAATTAACCCTTTATAGGGCAAATTATTACATATTTAATTATAGGTTTTTACTTAGTAAGTAATATTTATTTTGGGACTAGATTCACAAAAATTTAAAAATTACAAAAATTTTAAAAGTTTTTATATTTTTTTGAGAAGGTCTATATTTCGACCAGTATCCGTTTATTCAAATTATTTTTCCATGCGAATGCTGGTCGTATAATCAACCACTTGAAGTTTATTAGAAAAAATACAGTTTTCAATATGATAGATTTTTTTTTAATTTGTTAAGAACATTATATATTAATTATAATAAAAAAATAACACATAAGTAATAATAGGTTTTAAAAATAAAATTATTTATTTGTTGTGAAAAGGCGCGAAACACGGTATGCACAGTGCCACTTCGCATTTCGTGCAAGCAACATTTGACCTTTTCGGTTTCTTTTCAGTACTACATCTAGCACATCTCCTTGATGTGGTATTTGTGGGCAGGTGGTCACCCACATTTGACAGCCGAATACTATTTTCGACAGTAACCGCTCTACCCTCTGTTTTTTTCATTTTATTTTTTCCTATGGTACTCGCAATAACTACACATTTTTTCCTCTATCCTTCCATTTATCTACAGTTATGTTACTTGTGCCTACACTGTCAGACTCACCAGTTTGTAGATTTTTGTCAGGTATCAGTGTATCGCTAGGAAAATTTTTCCTGTTAACTCTTATGGTTCCACAACCAAATAGCTTGCGGTCAAGAAGCTTGGAAAGTAATGAAAAACTAGTGAAGAAATTATCAAAATAAACACAATAATACTTTCCTACAAAAGGTTAAGTTAATTCCAAAACAGTTTTTCTCCTAGAGACCCCTCTTCATCACTATCCTTTTTGCCTTCATACACCGAAAAATTAAGCAAATATCCAGTGTCAGCGCATGCTAAAGCCCATACTTTTATGCCCCTTTTTATGGGCTTCATTGGCATGTATTGCTTTAGGTGAGTTCTGCCTTTGAAAGCAATCATGCTTTCATCCACGAATAAATTTCTGCTTGGACTGTATGCCTTCAGAAAATTTTCTTTTAGATAGGAAATCAAGGGTTTTACTTTGTACAATTTGTCAAAGTCTGGGTCTCCCCTTTTAGGCATATTCTGGTTGTTGTTGAGATGCAAATATCTCAAAATTTTTAAAAATCTTTTAAGAGACATGATATCGGATATCCTCGCGGAATGAAAATTTTTGTCTGTCGACCAATAAAGACGTAAACTTGGCAAGGAATTGAAGCCCATAATAACCAGCATGCCAATAAATGCCTTTAGCTCATCTAGTGACAAATCTAATGTTACTCCGTTTTGCTGAGCATAACGGTTAGATTCGGTAACGATTATAACTAAAAGATCTTCTCCAAAAATTTCTAAAAAATTTCTAGTGGAGAATCGCTTGCCGCTATTTGTGGGCCCGAAGCATCGACAAAAGATACCGCCTCGAAAATATGGGGAAGGTAAGGTGACTTTTTCCAGTTGTATTCAGTGAACTGAGTCGATACCTGAGGTGTACTGAACTCTTGTCGGCTGCCCTGTAGTACATCTTCCTCATCGGAGGACGAAGACAACCGTCTAGTGGGCTTGTCCTTATTTGATGGTAGGTAGTCTGGGTCAACCACTAAATCGTCGCTATCAAAATCGGAATATTCATTAATTTCTTTACGACTCCTCTTTGTTATGCCGGATGTAGACGCTGTAGATTGACGTTTAGTAGGAACTTGATCATCAGCGTCTGAGTCTCCTCCTATATCAGAATCGATTGCCTGACTTTCTGATATGCCATATAAAAAGTTAAATACATCGTTTGGATCGGCAGTTGATAGTTCCTCAATATTTATTTTGCCATTAGATGCCACAATAATTTTTGCCTTTAGATCCCATACTTATCCTAAAAGAAAAGTGTTTTTTAACACCAAACTCATGGCTTATAATAGTGCAAAATTATATGAATTAGTCACTTAGCCAGTCTTTGAAGGCAAACGGAACACTAAAGGTGGCAAAATAATAAAAACTAATATATAAATGTGCGCCACAGAATAAAATACCCCTCCATTCATCCCTAGCTGCGCTACTGACTGACTGAGTGCTAAATAAGAGATAACAAAAAAAACACATAAAAATTTATGAATTGGCATAACAATAGGGATCACAAAAATCGCTAACAATTAATTTACATTTTTAATATTTGAGGTTATGTAAAATAAATTGCAAATATCATCTTTTCTCAAAACCCCATATAAGATCTAACAACATTACAGCAATCCTTGACATTTTATTGTACTTACCAATATGGTTGGAAATTAAATTTACTTTGTTTTCACATAAAAAATAAGACTTTTCTACAACCACTTTATAAACACAGCTGCGGTAGAAATTTCCCGGTACGAACGCTGGTTGAAATTTCAACCAGTTGTTGCGTATCTCGCGCCACCTCAACAAGTGGTATCATATTCGACCAGTAACCGACAAGAGACATATATACTAGATATCTGGTCAATTATTGAACCGGTGTCTGTTTAGAAAATATTTTTTTCTAAGGTGGTTAAAATATCGACCAGTATCCTATAAAGGGTTAAGATTAATTAAGGACCTCGCTGACATACTGCGTTCTCGTATACCATGGTACACGCGTACAAAGTTTAGCGACTTTATTTTTACTTTATAGCTATTGTGACAAGCGTATAATACATTGTTAGTAAGATATTTTTAATACTTTATACTTACTTCTTATTCTGGTTCTGCATACTTTGATTTACTGATTAAATATGACCTTTCTTATAGAGCGGTAACCTGGGTTTCCCATATAAGGCCTAGTGGATTTTTATTTTTTTATTATGTGTTAATAAAATATTATAATTTCAATACTCGCACATGGTCTGTGATTAGAATCATTTGGATCTTGTAAGTACTTAACTTAGACCTACCTCGTATTTGATCTTGCAGGTCCTGCCTTGTATGGTTTAGCCTGGTTATGCGCGCTACATAATCCATTAGATTTTTAATGTTATAACTCCAATCTCTAAACTGATGTAATTATTTATCACCATTTTGATTTAAAATAACCGATTTTTAACAATTTTATCGCTTGCTTATATATTTGCTATTATTAATTTTTGAAGCGCCCAATAAATGTGAACTTGTGTATCAAAATATTGTGTCTTATTGCCTTGCAATCCCTCAACCAAACTTATTCATTTATTTACTTACTGGCTTATTTATTTTTTTTATTCATGAGCTACCCTTAAGATTTTCTTGATATCGAGGACCTTCTAGTTTGGGTTTGCGGGTTTTCTTTTATTTAGGTACAAACTAGTGGCGCCCAGGTCAAGATTTGACCCACTCCCACGCCGACGAGCAGTCGCGAGCACGTATTACGTAGCCGCATTCTTAAGGGTAGGTGGTACTTAGGTAATATAATTTAATTATATTCTTTAAATTGTTTAAAGCGGTATAAAACGTAATAATATATATATATATATATATATATATATATATATATATATATATATATATATATATATATATATATATATATATATAGAGAGAGGTAGTCGTTGCTGACTAGTTGGAATTCAAACTTGTAAATATTGGGGATTGCAGCAAATGAAAGACAGAATACTCTTTAAAGTTTTTCCAAGCTTTCGGAAATGTTTATTTCCATTTTCAAGGATACTGAAATGGATACAATATAATAATATAATATATATATATATATATATACAATATATATATATATATATATATATATATATATATATATATATATATATATATATATACATATATATATATATATATATATATCTTGAGCCTTGATATAAATACATTAATAAAAGGTAAAGTTCTTTGGCATATGGCTCATTAATGACAGTAAAAATAAATAAAATAAATTATATATATATAATTTATATAAATTTTAATAAATATTCAAAAACCATATATATTTTTTAAACAATTCTATGAAATTATTATTTATGATGATAAAAAATATATATTATAAAAATGAAAGCCTCAATTATTATTATTATAACATTTTAAAAATTAAATTTATTGAGAAATGTAAGAATACCTTTCTTGTAGCTCAACATTTTTTTATGCATGTATTTTATTTATTTTAATATTAATATTTGTTTTTAATAATTTTACTTCTTTAAACTTTCGTTGTATTTATTTTGATATAGGACGTTTTGGATTATGTCTACCTTTAAATATTGTTTTAAAGACCACACGGGAAACACTATTAAAGTGCAAAGGATTTTTTAAATGTTTTTTAATTAATTTTAGATTTTTAATAAATTTATTTTTTTCTGGCAATTCGTTATATGTCAAGATACCATTATATAAGATTCATTTTTTCCAAAATTACTTTTAATCGCAATTGTTTTAAAGAAATTTATTTGCCGTGTATTTTTATTATGCGATATTTTGACGATATTTAAAGTTGACATTTTGTTATTATTATTAATTGAATGTATTACTGTACATAATTTTAGCTTAAATAAGGATTCTATATCTAAATATTTGTTTGGTTTGTATAAATTTATAGTTAGTGATGTAAGAGTAATACAATTTTATTATTAAAATATTTTTAAAATTGGACTTTTATCGTTATTATGGTTTTCCCAAACATAACAGGTACCTTAGTTGTATTTTTACAATAGCTAGCCTTAGGTAACTTTTACTACAAAAATATGTTTATAATAAATTAGTAACACAATACATATTTATTAATTTTTCCTAATGGCTAAGTACATAGTTTTACTTTGATATTATTTAATATTTAATATTAAAACACACTTTCCTAAACATTTATTATTTTAAAACATTCCTTGTTTTTTTCGTTTGGTCTTCATGCAATTTTATTTAAAAAATAATTACCCTCAGATTTTGCTAAGGATACAGTGTTATATTTTTTACTTAACTCCAATATTTACATAAGAATATTATTAATAAAAGCACGTTCGTTAAAAGGTATTTTTAAAAAACAGAATAATTACGCTTTATTTAATACCAAAGTTTGGATGTCAATTTTTTTACTTATACACGTTAGTACTATAAAATAAACCTATTAAAAAAGACTAAATATTTTTTTTATATGTTATAAAACTAAGGTAAAAAGACGTTTAGGCTTTCGCAATATATTTTTTTATTATTTAACCCGTCTTATGATATTAACGGTTGTCTTTAAAAAATAGTATAAGGTATTAAAATACAATTTTGCACCGCATTTAAATAGTAAGTTGTTCTTTTATGAAAAGTTTAAATATTTAAATAAGGTTTATTTTTTTATACAAAAAATTGCTTTTAAAGTAAATAGTTTTGGTTTAGGTTAATAAAATATATATTTTAAAATTAAGGTGTGTTTTTTTAATTTGAAAAAGTAAAATATATTTCTTTTAAAACACTTGTGCCATTACAGAGTTTATTTTGGGATATATGATTAACACGTCCCTATGCTTTTTACCATAAGTAATACAACAAGCACATTTTTTTAACTTACATTTGTTATCACCGTATATCTAGGCTTTTACAAAGTACATTTTAACAGTTTTTTAATTTTATTCGACTTCTTTATAAAATAAAAGAAATGTATTTTTTAATAGCCACTTTATTAAATAATTTTTGTAATTACTTTATAAATCTATAATAAGCACATTCCTTTGATTTTTCTTACCTCAAAAAATATGATCAACGTGTTTTTAAATTTGCATTTTTTGACACCCTATTTTAAATAATAATAAAAAAATTAATATAATAAAAGTTCATATTTATACATTTGGCTATACAGAAAACTCTTTATTATTTAAGAAATGTGTGATAGGCATGTGTTTATGCCAATTTTACTATACGCGATAAATTAAAATATATTTTTAACTTTTTTAAGTTTATTTAGAAGGGTCTATTAAGACATTTCTATAAAATTTCTAGTTTAATTATTTTAATTTTATTAACTAACAAGAATGTATGTTAACGAAAGATACCATACGAGACGTCGTGTGTCAGTTAATAAATAAAGACAATGGAAGTTTAAGAAAGTTCTGTTATTAAAAACATACCATTGACTAACCTTTAAAGTAAAGTTGTTTTTATCTTTAGTATGTCCATAACTAATTTACTACATATTAGTTGTGATAGTATATGAATTTATGTTTACATAATTAAATTAAAATTATAGCAAATAATTATTTAATTTTTGTTTTATAAAACAAAAAATGGGTTACCATCTTGTTTTTATCATAAGTCATAATTTGTCCTTAAAGTATACGTTTCTTTCCTAATTATTGTTTGTCTACATAAAAGAATATTGTTTTTCATAGTAGACAGTTGCTTATCCATTAAAACTATTTTTATAATTTATGCATGTAGGTAAAGGAGAACCCCCTTTTTTTGTCATTACGGAATCCACGAAGGGTAAAAGACTTAATATTAACGTACCGTGGGTGTGTTTACCAAGGTAAGGCAAAATTAAATTTGGGATACATAAAAAGTGTATGAATTAAAAAACTCTTCCGCGACAAGGAACATAATAACGTGTTTTGGATGTATTAAACTTAACGGAATTTTTGGCACTCCAATCCAATATTAAACTAAGGTCCTGTGAAAGATATTTGCATTGCTCTGCGTTGACTTTTTAATTCAGGCTTAAAAATTGGTTTAAGAACTTAAAAACCGGAGTAAAGGGTACTATCGTCAGCAAAACTATAAATATAATTAGTTGTGGGAAAGAAAAGGTGATTGATGTAAAGAAGAAACAGCGTTGGTGCCGGTACTAAACCCTGTGGCTTTCCAGCATTCATTTCGTAAAAGCTTAAAATGTGGTTATCCACAATAAGTAATATAAGTAGATTGAAAATATAACTAGAGAGCCAAGAATAGAGTTTAGTTGAAAAATCGCAGGAGGGAAGTTATAAAGCGAGTCATGCCAGACCTGGTCGAAAGCTTTAGATATATCAAGAGCAATGATCTGAGCTTTACCTAGAAACTAAAAGACCTGTTTCATTTGTGTGATATAGAGGAAAATAGATCTGCTGAAGATCATGCTGTCATGTAAGATTTTGTTAAGATTTTTCTAAATACTAAGAATTTACGAGTTAATAAATTTTTCCATTATTTTACACAGCACTAAGATAAGTGAAATATGTCTTAGTTGGATAAAAGAGATTTTCGAACACGTTCGTCTTTTCACCCGTATGAAAAAAAACCGTTTAATAAAAAATTCAAGTTCAGGAGCACAGTCCAAACGATTTCTTGGTGTTAAAAAAAAAGAATACGCTTATAGGTTTTACTTTAAAAATAATATCGGGCATTTTATAAAAAAATTGAATAATTGACAGGTGGGTGAAGGGCTAAATTGGCAGACAATTGGTTGGCATATAGTTCGTCCTTTTCTTTGGATGTAGAAATAATTTTATAGTGGAACTAACCAGAATAAACGAAAACTGGTACAAAAATGTCTACTGATGATTTTGGCAAAGAACCAGCTACTGCATTTGAGCAAAAAAGTACTCTGTTTTTAATGCAATTATTAAAAAGTTGTTGGTTTCTAAAATTGTTTGATGATAGTGGTTTCTTGATTTAATTCAAGCTTGTTAATTTTCTGAAGTTGGATTCTGTAAAAACTTTTAGTGGGCTTAAATTTTTATAGGTATGTTTTTTTTCACGTAGTTAAGTAGAGATTAGTTAGTAGATGTCTCGATATTTTATGCTAGAATTAGCATACTTATATTTTTGTGCTTTTTTATGTGTTGTTTAGCATAAAACTTATTTTTTAGTATATAAAATAGGCATTTAATTTATATACTTAAAACAAAAACCCACACACTTTGTTAGAGACTGTTTTTTTCTTTGTAAAATAATCCTCTGGTTACTAAGATAAATGTATTATTGGTTGCCTATTGTACGTGATTTCGATCCGGTATCCCACATTGTTTGGTTAAGCACCTACCACTTTAAAAAAAAATTGGCCAAAATATCAAAATACCTAGTAAATAGACTTTAGACTAACAAATATTTTTTAATTAGGGTTAGGAAGCAAGGGTATGGTAATTAAGCCTTAAATATTTTCGTGTTTCAAATTAAAAAAATCTTAAATAAAATGTTTATTCAAAATATAAGAAAAAAATTCTTTATGTTATAAAGCACGGATAAACTAGACAGACGTTTAAATTAGTTACGATAATTGAAAAATCAAGAAAAAAAAATAAATAAACCATTTAAATAATTTTAAAATTAATTTAATTTGTTACCTCGAAAAAACGTAAAAACTGGACACAAAAAACGGCAAGGTTTAATAAATTTTAGCACCATTTGTTGCCTGTCTAAAATGTCGGGCTATGTCACCCTTTTTCTTTTAATTTAGTTATTTAAAGACTTTTCCATTCTCTAAAAAAATTTTTTACACAACTTACCGTAAAGTTTGGGATTAAGAACCTAACCTAAATAACAGCCATTATTATATTCGTAGCCCATATAACTCTATTATTTAAATACAGTGCCCGCCAAAAGATTGGCCAAGTTTAAGTCTGCAATATTTATTAATGGAAGTAAATATTTACATCCAGTTGAGGTGACGCAATAAACTGAAGGTTAATAAAAATGTTTTATTTGATTTTACAAATTACAAAAATAATTTTAAAATGTTTACTTACTTAGTTGTTCTATATTTTATTGCAATTTATTTGCAATATCGTTACCCTTATTTTTAAACCTTGTATCTTCACGATCAAAAATTTTATAGGGAGGAAACACTTTTTCTTTAGCTTATGATTTGAAATATGAAATGTTTAGTTAATTGTAACTTAATAGGTATATTATTCTGATTAAAAGTATAAGATTTTTTGGTAACGTTTGTTCCTTGTTAAGTGGTGGGTAAGGTAAATAGCTTAATTTTAATTAATTCTGCAGTAATATAATTTTGCGATTTAGGGTAACCATATAAGTACCTATACATATACGTAAGTAGTATATTGGCAGGCTCTAGTCCCCAAAACGTTTAATTTTTTACAATGATGCGAGAAGTAGTAAAGATCTCTACCTATCTTTCTCTAAATAACGCAGAACTATCAGAGATAGATATTTTTAAAAAATGCTAGTTGATATTTGTATTTAAGAAATATTAATAAAAATCAAGGTAATATCATAATAAAAAAATATTTAAAGGTATTTAAAAACTGGCTAAACAACCGACGGCGGTTTTGTTTAATTATAAGAAAATAATATAATAAATAATTATTTATTTGGTGTGCCGTAAACTATAAGTTGTTTGTGGTTTTAGTGTTTAATATTGTAGTTTAGTAAATAGCACCCTTTGATAAAACAAATTAGTGTAGTATTGTAGTAAAGCAGGATGGGGACAGGCAAATAAAACCACTATTGTATTTATCCTAACGTTTCGGGGCTAGATTGCCACTTTATTAAGGGCCTATAATTAAAAAGACACATTACAAAACTATTTTTTCAAGGACCCAATAATTTACAACAATTTAAAACACTTTAAAAAATATTGTCAGGCAGAAAAGCCGAAGAAATAACTTATCGTCAGCATTAAAGTCAGCAATTGTACAACCTAGAATTCCCAAAAATAAAAAATGTTTTGTCTGAAAACTAAATTTTAAACAATAAGAAAAAAAAATTAAAAATTGAATAAAACAAAAAGTTATATATCTATACGGAATCGAACTCGGGACCTGTCGCTTACGGGTCTAAAAAACAGACGGTTTTTTAAAGTTTTTATAAGGAAATTTATCGACAAAATAAGTAAAAGTCGCCGCTAATAACAAATTAATTATACCTTCTGGCAGTTTTGATATACGTGGATAAAAAAAACCACCGGGCGGCAGTATTCTTTTTAAAATGAAGCAAAACCGCCGGCGGTCGTTTAGCCAGTGCCTTTAAAAAAGTACTAAAATTATTAAAAAGTCTTTAATACTCTTAGTATTCTTATGATAGACTTAAGCAGTAAAATCATTTATATGGCAACTAATTAGCAACTAAAAAGCAAAAAATTATGGTGTTTTCTTTTTCAATTTTCGCCTGGTTTTACAATACAATTACAATAAAAGCATATTTCCTTACATAAAATAGGTTTTTTATTAAAGAAAAAGTAAAAACTAAATATTATTTACAGGTACTTGAACGGAAATAAGCAAAAAGAGATTTACTTAAAAGCAACGTTTATTAAATATTCCTTTTTGTCACAAAATTAAATAGGGACTTTTTTGTTGTTTTCTTTATGTGAATATCCCTAATAAGACCCTTTAAAATAAAAAAGCGTTTTTTTTTATTTCAGCGCTTTAGTTACAGAGTAAAAATTTCTAAAGGACCCCGCTCAATCTATATGAGACGTGGCTTTAGGTTATTTTTTTTTAATTTTATATGTTGTAGATCTCAACATCCTGATTTAATGTTGTCATGGACACAATGTCCAATGTTAAAAGCGTCTAGTTTTAGAGTTATAGAGCCTTAAAGTTGGATATTTGCCCAGTTGAGATTTCGAGTACCTCCTATGATTTTAATTTATCTTACTAAACATTTTACAGAACATATTTTATTAAATATGTATAGAATATTATATAAAAAAATTAAAATAAATGTAAAGTTTTTATATAGACTGTTTCTTATAGCAGTGGCGTCAGAAAATATAAAATTATTATAAAGTTGCCTAAAATACAAAAATTTCAAAAACGATAAAGATATAAACACATTTTGGTTCTGACAAAATATACAGGATGGAAAAAAGGTGGTCTTGTACGTTTACTATGCTATCTAAGTTAATATTATCTACTTAAGTAAATGAAAAGATACGTGTTTTAAAGTTTTTAAAACTAATATAGCTTAACTTAAGGGTTTTTTATAAAACAAAGAAAAATATTTTTATTATATCTTCAAATTATACAGACTAAATTCAAGATGTCGTTAGTCTTATTTTTACTCTACGCTGATTTTTATATGATCAACCAAAAATATTTTTAACAGGTCCCTTTTATTACCTTTCTTAAAGCTACAAGTCCTTATACTGTAGTTATTTTTCTAAATAAATTTTGTTTAGATACGTGATTAAATTACGGTTTAACAGCAAATAAGTTTCTGTCATTTAAACTCACTGTCAAAACTGATAAAAAATGGGAATCGTTAATACAAGTAAAATTTTGTTTTGTTGGCTTTATTAAAAGTTTTTTAGAAAATAATCTAGCCGTATACCACTTGACCTATAAATTTAAATCGATTTAGCTATCCAAATATTTTTTGCAAGATCGAACATGGAAAAAGTTTTATGAACAATAATTTTTAAAAAAGCCTCAAGCGCTTCCGGTTTTAAGTTTTTAATTTATGAATAAAAATACTTGACCGCTTCGCGATTTCGTGATTTTCCGGAATTGTAATTTCAACCATTTTCTAAGCAACATTCTGTTTAAAATGTGTTGGATAGTTTAATCAATTCAATTTATAGGTCTTGTAATATAATATAGGAATGAATATTTTTCTTATTGTAAGATAGACCAATCAGACAGCACTATTTTTTAAATAAACTATGTTATTTATTACTATAAGTAATTAAATCACCAGTACTCTTTAACAGCGAATACATTTCGGTCATCCACACTGCCTGTCAACTTTGATGAAAAATGTTATATTTTATTATTAGTATCTAAAATTTTTTGTTGAGATTTATTTTGTTTTTCGGGAAATTATTTAACCGTTTAGAACTAGACATACAAGTTTAAATTGTCCAAATACTTTTTGCAAAATTAAATTTGGCAAATGGTAGTACAAAAATATTTAAAAATTACCCTTGACCGCTTTGCGGTCTCGATTCGTTGATATTAAAATAAGAAGCGTTGACCGCTTCACGGTCTTGTGTTTTAATTGAATTATTGTATATTCAACTATTAAAAAAAATCACTTAAATATATTGGATAGTTTAATCGAATAAATTTGTAGGTCTTTTGATATAATATATGATAATAAATACATCAGTTTATGTTACTTATGACACAAATGCCATAGGATTTTTAGAAACTCGTAAACTTAAAGCTTAAATTTTAAAAAGTTTTAACTTTAATATTAGCTTACTTATAAATATTTATTTAATAAATTTTAAAATTTAATTAGAATTTTTAGGTTTTTTGGTCTGCTTGTAATTTTGTTTCTGGCGACCGGTCAGTTTATTTTTAATTTTGTCATTGTAAGCACGCATTAGCTTTGGACCAAAACCGACACGGTTCTATTATTAGTAGATTGCCGTGTATCCAATAAATACCATCGCATAGAGTGGTTAAATTCCAAAATTGCACAAATTGCTTTATTATAATAAATTAAAATTAATTAAACAATTTTATTACAAGAGCCTTGTATATAACTATGATCGGTGTCATTCGACATAACAGAAAATTAAAAAAGACATATGTGTATGTATATTGTTTTACAACTATACAGCAATAATTATATCTTGCACAATACAACTATAGTATATTACATTACAAGTGTGGAAAATGACTAATTTCACACGAGTGGGAATATTGTAGCACGAGGGGTTAGCCGAGTGCTACAAACCCACGAGTGTAAGGAAGTCATTTTCACACGAGTACTGTACACTATTTTTCCTACGACCACAAATTATTCACCAAAAAAAAAAAAATAAAAAAACAATTGAGAACTTTGCAACACTAGGGTGATTTTTACTTTGTAACACTAGTGTGATATGAACTTTTCCTCACTGTTATATTATACTGTTTCAACAATATTTTTACATCGAAAATCACCTACCTAGATGCATTATATAACTTTTATCTTTTGGAATTTAAAAAGGCCCTCACTTAATAAAAATTGTATGGTTTGTTTAGGTAATAACGGTTATAGCTTAATACGGTTTTCTCCTATTTCAAGGGTTTTTTTTAAAAATTATTGATACTTATTTTAGACACTCTTCTAAATATAACGTAAGTGGCGCATATCCAAAATATTCCGTTTTTTAAAAAATATCAGTAAACAAACTTACGGGACCGGGAAGTAAAAAGGGGTGCTGGGTGGGGAAAAATTGGTAAAACGAGTTAATGAAACCGAACATTACATGTAAAATTAAGTAAAATAACATTTTCTCCTCATATTTTTGAGAAAAAATATGAAAATTGTAAATGCATAACCTAAAGTCCTAAAAGTAAGAAAAAAACGACTACTAAACGTCAGTTATACCATGCAAAATATGGAAAGCATTTGGCAAGGTCGGAAGGGTCTGATTCTATTTATGAATGGATAAAAGAAAGTTGATTCATAAAGTGTGTATTAGCCTCAGGTTTAATTAAGGGAATAAAAAGAAAGATTTAACTAGTTGTTTGAGTACACGAAGACAGAGATAGATAGATAGATATTTTGGGTGAAAGGTGCATCAGCGACTAGGGCCATTTAGCACGAAGACAGAGAGAAAGGAATTTGATCTATAGGAATTTTTCTCTGGCGCTTTAGGTCGAACGGTCAAGCGGCAAGGCTGCCTCTATTAAGTGCGTGCTCAAAGGTAGGGAGATTTTTAATTTGTTCTATTTACCTGACAACACTGTGCCACTGAGCGAGCAGTCAGTGAAAGTTGTTTTTTGTGGTTATGTCTATTTTTGTTTTTGTTTTTTATTTTTTCGGAAATTTTATTATTACTCTTTTTAATATTAGAAGACAGCTAATAATGTGTAGTAACTTAACGGTAATAAGATGATTTTCGCTTATTTGGGTTCTACTGTTTAAGGTAAGTAAAAAGTTTTTTTTTTTTACTGTCACACCAATAAATGTGTCACTTGCAAAACCAATAGCAGTATTTCGAATGACATCATAATATTAATCACACAAGTGTTGTAAAGTACTTTGCAACACTAGTGTGATATAACGCATTTTCTATGCATGAAACCAGTGTGCTATTTGCTATTTTCCAAGTGGTCGTAGAAAAATAAGATTTTTAAAATTGTACATACATTTTATTTAAAAGTAAGTAATTAGAACACACAAAAAACGCTTAGTAAAAAATCTATTCAATATTTAAAAAGCCACAAGCATTATTAAAATGAGGACGGCAATCAACTATTGCTGTTTAAATAGTTTGCAAGCAACAGAAAGAAAAATAATTAAAAGTGAGACAGAACAGATGACGCCATGGCTTTTTACTATTGACTTCTGGTCTACTTTTCACCGACCTTTTTAAAATAGTGGTTGCTTTTAACGCAACAAAACATTATTGTATTATTAAATGTGATACTGTTCCGTGTTTTATATTTTTACTTGTTTCTTGTTAAGTTTGTTGTTTTGTTTAGTGGCAGTTGTAATACTATTTTCATTATAAGCTAAAATTTGCATAAAACATCAAACTACTTAATGTATTGCAATTCGACGTACTTACTGCTAAAAACAACTTATAAGAAGATAAGTAAGCGTCAGACAAACTAAGGTGTGTGTATTTAATTATTCAAAATGAGCTTTTCTTTCTAAAACCTTATTTACAAATGTATTGTATTTTTTTAAACGTACTTTTAAAGACGGTAATACAATTTTTATATTTGTTTAATAAATAAATGATACGGTATTTGAATTTGCTAAATTTTGCTATTTAATCACATGTATTTGTATTTTATGGTTTAGGTTAACAGCTTACTTATTCCAAGATTTACCTAAGGGTAAAAAGATTTTAGGAACAAACTTAAGATAAAAGTATTTTACAAATTATTTTGAAAACTTACAAGTATGTAGTTAAAATTTATAAAAATAATGTTACGCATTTTCTATACATTATGTCCGGTGATGTGGTAGACAAGACGACAAACGAAGCAAAAATTAATTGTTTTAAGAAAAAGTTGTAGTTTATAAAATATTTTTCCTGCCAAAAAAATACGATTGTTGATGGATAAAAATAAAAATTGTAAACAGGGTGTTCATTTTTTTTACAAGAATTAAGTTCTCTTATTTAAACGTTTTAAACAAATGATTCCTAAGAAAATTGTTTCAAATTATTATATCTTTTAGGATATTAATTGTTATTAGGTTTATACCTTTATGATTTTTTTCGCTTTATATTTGCATTTTACTAAAAAGTTTCGTAGGTTTACAAATAAATTTTGTCAGTGTCATCCAAACCAGACCACAGTATTAACTTTAAAAAATTTCATTAATTTTTACAACATTACCATTTAGAAAATTTTAAATCAAAATAATTTACATTAAATAAAAAAATAGTGATGATGAAAGAAGGTCGAATTTTTGTTTGTAGGTAGAAAAAAGATTTTAGGTGGTATGGTCAGATAAGTCCACATTTACGAAAAATGGAACTGTAGCATTGCAAAATGTTCGCTATTGAAATGAGGTTTAATCTTTCTTCGAAATAGTTACCCAACGTCAATATTTTAAAAAAATGAATGTTTGGTGCGCAGTTTTATACTATGATATAATAGGACCGTATATCTTTAAGAATATTGTAACAAAATTTAAACAATTACAATTAAATTATTAAGGTAACATGACTTTCATTAAGATGAGTTCCATGCCCAATTAAAATTTAGACAAAAATGGATGAGGCCTAATAGTTCAGCTTTATGGATCTTAAGAAGCCATGACCTCACGTTAGCGAGTTTGTATTTGTGGGGACGCCTAAAACAGTTAGTTTATCCAAATCCACAACCAAATAATAACGACATTTTAAAACCAATAATTATTCAAGCTTTAGAAGCAATTTCCTTAAAAGAAGATTGAGGTGGGTATGGATGTCTTGATATCCAACTGGAAACATCCGTTTTATTATGGTGGAACAGTATTTGAATAATTTGTTAAATAATTCATTGTTGAGCTTAAGGTTTTTCATTTTGGTCCTATTTTGGGAATACCTAATTTAAAGGTATGTTAAATCAAATGTATACCTACAAAACTCTTAAGTGACATGCAAATTTAAACGTAGAAAATTATAACTGTCCAAACCCAATGAAAACGAATATCCTAAAATATCTAACAATTTTATTAAAAAGCAAAATAAATTACATTTTTAACTCTTTGGAGAATTGCAATAGCTACATTTACCAAATTTGGTATCTAAGGTGTTTTGGACATTATAATTAAATAGTAATATTAACATTGTTGCCAGATTTTTAAGTTTTGTGCTACACATATATTTTTTCAGTTTTTTAAATGGAATGACCCATTTATTTTGATTGCATTAAATTGGACAGATGAAATTTATTAAGTTTTTCAATCTCTGTCTCTATTATTTGTACGGATTTGTACATTACACTTTCTGCAAAATGTAATTTAGGACCTAAATATCTTTAAAACCGTTTAAGCTATGTTTACAAAACTTGGTATTTAGGAGTTTTTGGCATGCCCCATTGTTTAGTGATACTGGCAATGTAGACAAATTTCAGTAGAATTGCGGTGTTGTCATATCTCGGTGACTAGTAAAGATTAAATTTTAAAAATTTGGAATCTGAGTAAAGGTGTCACGTTTTTTTATTTCAATAAAAATAAATTAACCATTTCATTTAAAATACCAAAAATATTACTTGTAGCGCAAAACTGTAAAATCTGGCAACAATAACAGTATTACCATTCAATTCTACTTGCCCAGAAACGCTAAACGCCAAAATTTGTAAACGCAGCTTCAGTGGTTTTAAAGATATTTAATTGCACTTGAACTTTTTACCTAAAATGTAGTGTTGTCATATCCTAGCAGCTAGTAAACATGGAATTTAGAAAATTTGTGGATATAATACACTAACCATGTGCAATTTACTGCAGTAAAAATAAATGGGACAGTCCATTTAAAAAACAAAAAAATCCGTGTGGCACAAAACAAGAAAATCTGGCAACGGTGTCAATATCACAATTAAATTCTTCATGCCCGATAACTTTCAGATAGCAAATTTGGTAAATGTAGCTTTACCAGTTTTAAAGACATTATTTAAGAGTTGCAGTACTTTTTACTAACCCAGTATATTTTTTTATGATAAACCGGTTAAAGTAATCATTTATGTTTTCAAAGAAGTAAATGGGCCATAATTTTAAAAACTGCTAAATTAGTTTAAGAGAAAAGTGGACTGTATTTGGTTGGATAAGGATTTCATCACTGTATAACTCCAAGAAATGGCTTTATAAATAATTTAAAAAAATTAAGAAATATTTTAACATCTAACAAAACAATACAAAATGCGCCCTGTTTAACTCAGCCAAGAAAAAACACTAAATAAAAGCGGGACACTAAAATACTTACTTCCACATTAGGATAAAGTACCATATTTATATGGTCCGTACTAGATGCTAGAAAATTAAACTGTCCACAAAATAATATTGGGCTTTTCTTCAAAATAAAATTAAAAAGTTTATTTAACATTTTAAGAAAATTAAAACTTTTATACATTTTGAAAAACTATTCTGCTCTTACACAATATAATAAAAGTTATGATTACTTAAAAAAGAAATAATGAAATTTTTCATATTAAGTTATTTACAATACAAAGGTTTTCATCTATAAACAAAGGTTCATTAGCACTCGGTTTAAATTATTAAAATATTTTCAACCGAGATTAAAACTCTTTGTATTGTAAGTAACTTAATATTAAATGTTTTTTTAAAGTAATCATAACTTTATTATATTTTGTAAGAGCAAAATAGTTCTTCATAATGTATAAAAGTTTTAATTTTCTTAAAATGTTAAAGAAACTTTTAAAATTTATTTTGGAGAAAAGCCAAATAATATTTTTCTGACAGAAAACAAATAAGGGATAAAATACTTTATTAAAATGTAAATATACAATAAATATAATTTCTTAGTCAACGAGAATTAAACAGATATATTAAAAATACATGAAATTAACATTTTTAAAAACCCTTATTAACAAGTTTATTTAGTTTAATCAAGAATCATTTTATTTTTTTTATTGCCTTTGTTTGGGTAATTTTTTACTAAATATTTTTTTATAATACACCCTTACCGCAGCTATTGTTTTGTAAAAACCTATGGCTTTGTTGGCGCATTTTTTTGTATGTGGCAAATTTTTATCTTTAAAAAAATAATACTTTTAGTGGCTTAGTTAATTCTTTAAAGGTTTATAAATCCGTTTATTATATGCTTTTTGTCTAAAAGGAAAAAGATATATACCTTATTCTTCTGCTCCGACGAATTATCCAGTATAGTCCCTCCTCTTGCAGCTCCCAACAGAGAAACTCGTGGTGCCGCACGTATGCATCCCTATATGGACCAATTGGTCAGACCCCGAACTTCCCATTTCCTTCGTTTTTTACCCCTAGAGTTTTTAGACTGTGAAACCTACTGCCAGCGGAGGTCTTTCCTTCCCCCTAAATCTTCAAGTTTTTAAGTCCCGTGTTAACAAACTTTCTCTTACCTTGCTTAAGACATCCACGGTACGTTAGTATTTAGGCTTTTAGCCATCGTGAATTGTCCAAAGATAAAAAAAACCTAGAGGGTATTCCATTTAAAATAACAAAAACCGTCAATTTTGTTTTTGTGTTAATGGAATATTACATTAAAATAAAAAATATTTAATAAAATATTTTAAAACAGTTTAGGCCTGTCTGCAATAACTGCATGTGATAACTTTTTCTGTTCTAAAGTTTAGCAGTAAAATCAGTTAAAATATACCATCATATACATACTGATTGGTTAACATTGCTTTAATATGTTTATTGCACTGTATGTCGTCTTAATTAAATAAATTTTAGTACCTTTTAAACAATTCTTTAGTTAATTCTATGTGGCAGATATACGAAGTCCAAATAATATTGAGAATAAAATAATTTTCCGACTTTTTAAGGGTTTTTTTTATTAATTATTAATTTATTAAAAGAGTTTAGATTACTCCTTATAAGAAAAACAGAGAAAAAAAACAATAAAAGTGTCATAATTATTTTTTTCAGATGTTGGTTCAGGGAACCATAAATAATCGAGACTGATTGCTTTTTATTAATGTATTTTTTACAAAACATGTAAAAAGTATTATTTTTGGTAAAAAATGATAAGAAAACAAACTCAAATTAATAAATTGGCTTTAAAAATAACAAGTAGTCTTTAATGAAAAAGTATATTTGTAAAGAGTGTTTTATAAAAAACAAAATAAATTTAAATTAGTAAAGCAAACTTTTGGGTATTCATAAAGATAAAGAAAGATTGGCTATTATTATTTACAATAAAGAAATAATAAGTTGTTAAACCAAGCACCGTTAAATTTAAAATTTACATAGGTTAAAAAAACAGTATAATAACATATAGCACAGCAACGGTACAAGTTATGTACATTTTTTACAACCTTAAATTATCCAGAATTTACAGAAAAATACAATTAATAACTTTGCAACACTAGAGTGATATACTTTCTTTACTGGGATATATTATAATGTTTAAAAATATTTTAATATCGAAAATCACCACTCAGTGGCTTTGTATAATTTTCAACATTTTAGAGTTTAAAAAGGTAATTCCAATTACCAGCCAAATTTATTTTTATTAACAATATGACAGCGACGACATATTTTTCTTATATGCAGCAATGCAGAGTTGGGTCATATTCTAATGCTCAGTATTCTGAATAGTATTCTGAAGACATTTTTTCGGTATTCGAATAGTATTCGAATACATTGGTGTGTTTGGTATTTGGTATTCGGCAGAATACTTTTTTGATTATTCAAATACCGGCGCTCCGAGTATTTAAATACCGAAATGTGAAAGCAGTATTCAAATACCAAAATTGTCATGATTGGAATACCAAAAGGGAACAAAAACTACAAAAAATAAGGTGCGGACCGTTTTTCATCGGTTTGTTTTTCTGGTTGTATAGGAAATTTATTTTCCAATATTCGAATACTAATTGAAGGTATTCATAAATACTGAGTATTCGAATACTTTTTTCTTTGAAGTATTCAAATATCCGGTATTCGAATACCTTTTTTCCCGGTATTCGTATTCGTAATCGAATACTGATTTTCAGTATTCGACCCAACTCTGCTTTGCAACACTACTGAAAAGTACTTGCACACTGGTGTGATATAAGGCATTTTCTATGTTCTATGCATGAAAACAGTGTGCCATTTGCTACTTTTACATAAGGTCGGAGGAAAGATCAATTATTTAAATACCTTTATTTAAGATATAATTTTAAAATGTAATTTGTTTTACTTGCAATAAATAAATTAAATAAACTTTTGTTAACATAAAATCATACTTTGTTTTAAATTTATACGAATGTATAATAAAAATTTATTAAACAATTTAGTAAAGGAATACTTTGGTAAAGAATGGGAGTTCAGAAGCCGTCAGGTGAGAGCAGCTATCCAGAAGTAAAAATAACAAATTTAATGCTTAGTTGCATGCTCTATTTTTCTTTTTTTAATTTTAATTTTACTTTACTTAATTTAATACAAATTAATTATTAATATTAGTTTTAATTAATTTTTATAAGATTTTTTAGCTAACGGCCGAATTTTAAAGTAAGTGACACAAACTAAAAAAAGTATCAGCAAAATGTGGTTACCAGAGGCTGGACCTGATAACTCGCAGGAAAGATTTTTTTTAATCTATTTTCTATTTTAAACACAGGTAAGTGTTTTGGCTTGTTCCGCACTTACGAATCGGCAATGCGAACGCCTATTAATAAAAAGACGACTTGTCTTTTTGTCATTTATCCTTTTTAGTTTTATAAAGTTTTGTATAAGGTGATCTCGCTCGTTTTACTTGGACGTTTACTTTTTTTATAAGCGAGTATTTGCGGGGACATTGACGCCATTGCAATTGTGATAGCAATATTAAACACATTTTTATTCAGTCTTGTAAAAATAATATTTCTTTATAATATGTGGTTCTATTGTTTTTGTTTAAAGTTTATTATTTAGATGAGATGTGAGCTCACTAATTAATGTTTTTTTTTTTAATTCATACAATCAAAAACACTTTCCTTATTAAACTTTTGCTAATTTAAATGGTTAACTAATATTATCCCGCTAACCTCTTCCTCTAACACGCAGACCTTGTCGCTGTTTCTTTTGCTCTTATTTTTATACAGAAATAGAAAACAGCTAGATACATTTTTAATAGAGCAAAAGATAAATTATTAAAATCCGTTAAT
Source organism: Listronotus bonariensis (assembly GCA_014170235.1). Classification (NCBI taxonomy): domain Eukaryota; kingdom Metazoa; phylum Arthropoda; class Insecta; order Coleoptera; family Curculionidae; genus Listronotus; species Listronotus bonariensis. The sequence goes on along the minus strand of JACEGR010000051.1, from coordinate 104,649 downwards.
TTATTTGACTTGAACTGATTAAGCTACAAATAAATATACCAAATAAATGAAACATAAGTATAATAGTAATAATGTGCATATGCAGTATGCACTTCCGGGTGTAATTTTATTTTTATGCGATAAGGATTGCAATTCTGGCTTATAGTGAATAAACCATATTTTTTAATGGGTGATATTTACTTTAGAGTTTAATTCTTCTTGAATTAAAATATTAAATTTATTTTTATGTGTGTTTTTTGAATTTCTAAATATATTAAATAGCTATTATAAACACATAATTATACATATATGATTAAAATCAAAAATATGAATTTGATTTTTCAAAATAGATTTTAAATAATTATCAATTTCTTTTAATAAATTAATTTTATTATGTCTATGAAATTGTAATATTTCCCGTAATAAAGCTAAACTTGCTCTTTCTAAAATTTTGTTAATTTGTGATTAGTGTATGGTGCTTTAAGTCTTAAACCTTTTGGAATGATATTATTGTCCCTACATTTGTGTAAAAATGTTAAGCTATTTTCAGAATGTCCTAATTTTTTATATTTATTTTCTAAATCTCTAAAAATAGAACATGTATAAGGCCCATACCTAAATTGAAGATATGTTCTGTAGTTTGGCGGATTCATTTAATGAATGGTATTTATTTGGGTACACGCCAAAATAACATTAAAAGTACTAAAAAACCAAAAAAATTTAAACAAGTAAAAAGATAATTAATAATCGACGTTTTTTGTAAAATAAAATGTCAAAGTTTTCAGAATATCCTAGAAAAACATAAAAATTTTGAATTTTAAAACCTAAATAATAGTAAGTTTTAATTTTTATTATTTTTATTCCGTTTGTCTTGACAACGGTGGCAGATTTGCCACCGAAACGTCGATTATTAATTATCTTTTTACTTGTTTAATTTTTTTTGGTTTTTAGTACTTTTAATTTTATTTTGGCGGGTACCCAAATAAATACCATCCGTTAAATGCATCCGCCAAACTACAAAACATATCTTCATACCATATTTTTATAAAACAATGAATGCGTTAGTACTTCATACTTTATTTATAATAATTTTCTTTTTAAATTCTCCTAAAATTGTATTTTTTTTGTGTAATTTTAAATAATTGGTTGTTTTTCTAACTTACTTACTAAAACCTCAAGTTTATGCGTATGGGTTAACAATCACTCCGTATAATTATCCAGTTTCACGATTTTAATATAATAATATTTTACTATTCCTAAAGTCAAAAAATTTTTAAAATAAATTTAAGAAAAATGTCTTTTTAATTAAAAAATGGTCATATTGCCATTAAATTATTTTACATTAACTATATTTTAAACCTTTTTAACTTTTAAAGGACAAAATATATTCTCTTAAAGTCAACAAAAATATGCAATTTGTGAAAACTGCTGGATATTCGAACGAAATAATTTAAATATTAGGTAAAATTTTAAACCTAATTTTCTCAAAGACTACAAAAGATATTTTAGTGCGGTTTTCTGCAAACTAGGACGCAATTATTAGTCTTTATGATTACCTACATTGTGGCCTTGGTATTAAACTAATCTCTTTTATACAGAGTGGTAATTATGACGTTGATTTTTTAAAAAACTTTATTGGTATGCAACTTTTTAAATAAGAAAAAATTAATGTTTTTACTAAGAAATTGATATTTTAGCATTATCACCTTGCATAAGGCCAACTTTTAATCCTATAAACTACTACTGTTTGACGTTTTAAGCTAAAAGCAATACCTTTTAATTGTTTTGAAAAACTTTTATACAGGGTCGACAAAAAAGTAGATCTATGTGTAAAAGTAAATTTTTATTTTTTTTCACAATTCTTGTTTACTCTTATGCCATCAACTAAGGAATTAACTTTTATAAATTCTAAAAGCATTTTTGGAATCTAGGAATCGAAATATGCTTTTGAATTGTATGGTTGTTCAATACTTATACAGTGCATTTCTTTAATGCCCCCTTTCTTTTATTTGTTAAACGAAACAATTTAAAAAATTAAAACTTTAAGATATAAAATAAATGCAAAAATACTATATTTTAGAGTGACATTGACAGATAAATTTTCAAGATGGCGGCTGAAGGCCTTCTTGGGAAAAAAACTTAATGAAAAGGGTGGGTCTTGTGACACATTATTTTAAAGCTTCTGACGAGTACTTTAAAATCCTAAAATATATAAAGGCAATAGCTTTACCTAACAAAAAATTGAGGCACTTTCAAAATTACCCAAATATCTTGGATTGCCATATTTCTAAAACCAATAAAGTTAAATGTACTTAATGTGGTATTTTCTTAAATCTCTTTTAAAGTTCTTTTTAATGGTAATATAATATACAGGGTGCCTTATTAAAAATATATTCTTTTTTTCTATCCTGTATAATACTGTATATGATTATCAGTCTCACCATGTAAATCTATAACCAAAATGGGCAAACCTAGAGAAAACATATTTACCTATTAGCCCTACAAAAATAAAAAGATGGGCGCTATAGATAAAAAGTTATTCTTACTTTAGTAGTTTAATTTGGCCCACACTGTATAGTCTAAGATTAGTCTTGTAGGTAGGTACAGTGGAAATTACATACATTATTTTTTAGATTTAAGTGGTCACATTTCCGAAACTATTAAAAATAGATAAAATACTTTAAATGTTGTATTTGTGTAAAGCCCTTTAAAAGACCTTATAAATGGGGGTATAATATACAGGGTGTCCCATTTAAAAAATGTAGGTTATGTCAATATATTCTGTTAATAAAATTGTTTTGAGTAATCTTTATTACAAAAAAGTTAATAATTCACTGTACAATTTGGTTTTAAGATAATTTTTTAGGTTAGGACCTAAAGAAGTTATAGACATTTCAAATGTGGACAAGTAAGATTGGACGCACTGTAGTACTGCGATTTTTTTCGTAATTAGGGTTTATTATAAAACAGTATTTATTTTTAAAATAGCGCTAAGATATTGCTAACAAAATAAAACGACGACCAATATTTTTACTATAAATAATATTTTTTTTGGTGGGCTTTTTTTAATCTTTAACATTTCCCATTTTTCTTTGTATTTAACAAGAAAAAAATCGCTTTATAAAAACAATCCCTTTAGTTTTTTTATTTTTACTTTTGCAGCATTGTTTTTCTAATAAAATAGCACAAATACGCTTCAAATTTTTAAGAACGGACGATACATTATTTTAACACGACATGGACATTTGCATTACGTAATTTAAGTATGTCTATCGTCGCCATCTTAAAAAGTAATAGTTTAGTGTGCTATGTCCTTTTGTGCAAAATTTATTAAAAAATTCACACCCCATAATTTAAAAGGTATTAAGTTTAGGACTTATATTAACAAAAAGTTTATTTTTATTTTTTAATATACATATATATTTTTCAATAGGAACAATACAATACAATACAATTTTTTCGAATAATTTAAAAACATTTATGTAGGTGACCATGTCAAACTTTTATTTATGATAAGTTTTTTTTTTATATGTTTTTATAAGCTTAATTTTTAGTTTCAAAATATCAGATGTTTTCAACAAGTAAAAAAATTCGTAAAATAAATAATATTTCTATTAATAAAATAAATGTTTTATATTTTAATAAATTAAATTATTATTTTGTAAGTTTAGGATAATTAAAATATTAAAAAAAAACAATGATTTTAATTTGTATTTAAACCATAAATGTAGATTTCAAAGTATTTAAAGCGATTGTACGATTACTTCTTTGAAATAAATTTTCATGTATAAGGACTTTTCTAAATATACGCTAATACATTTTAAAGATAACAAACACATTTTAATGTGTACTAACTAATTATTTTAATTTTTACCTTACATAACGAAAATAAAAATTATTTGGCACATTTAGTTCTAAGATGCTAACGTGACTTTTATCACTTAAGTGCGTAACAGGTAGACCAATAAAAGTAAACAAAGTTTCCGCGAAGTTATTCCTAAACGGGCGATGATATGTTATGTTTTACAGAAGCTTTCGCGTACACCGCACCGGCAACTATACGCGCAATCATTTTCAGAGGAGTTTGGAAGTTTACGACTTCTTGGTGAGATTGCGCGCCCTTCATTCAACTCCCAGACTGCGCGACGCCGAATCCCAACCTCTTTATACGTGGACCAAAACAAGTTTTTTGGTAAAGAGCTTGTCAATATTAGACCCAGACTAATAAAAAGTTCAAGAAAATTAGTTAAAGTAGTTTTTAAAGAGTATAGGATTTATATTTTTGTTTTTAATTCGTCTGCTACCTTTATAATATAAACATAGTAATTTACGAAAAAATTGTGTAAAGAAAAACATATTTTTGTAATTATCGGGCAGGTGTTTTTAAATTTAAAATTTTATATTAAATTTAAATGAACCTGTGGCAATTAAAAAAAGTCGCATATTTTACCTAGACACAGTGTCCCAGCTCAATTTATAAAGTAAATTACGTTTTGTCTCTAGTGTTCTACACAAAATTTGACCCTTCTTTGCAAGAATCAAATTTTAAGACAAATTTACTGACAAAAACCGCAAATCGTTACCTGCTACCGCGTGTTTCTTAATTTCTTGCGTTTTCCTTGATTCTTTATGTTTTTTTTAACTAATTAACTCTATATAAGCAATTATTTTGTCACTTTTTCTGTATATTGCAGATATGCTTTAATTTTTTTTTCAAGGTAACGCATTTTTGACTTAATCATTTATTTTTTTAAATTTTAAATGAAAAACCAGGTAAATTTTTTTAATATTAAATGTTTATATTATGTTTAGGCCGTTTTTAAAATATTGCATATTTTTTTATTTATTACTAATATTGTCTAAAGGGTATGCAATAAAAAAGTAGTTCTATTAAACTTTAAGTAATCTTAATTTAATTTTTAAATATTTTATGTATTGTATGTATATTTACTGTAATGGAAAAAAACATCTATATAAATAATGATTTAATAACCTAAATAGGCTTAAATAATAATCCCATTTAAGAAGTGACCTATTTTTTTGGTGTTTTGGCTTTTAAACCTTTTGATCGGGTTTTATTAATACGTTTTTATTATGTAACAAACAGCAATAATTTTCAAGTATGCGTATATAAATAATAAATAACCATGAAAAACAATTGTAAGCTTTCTGCTTAAATTTAGCTTGCATTCGTTTTTATAGTCATTTTCTACCTACCTGTATACAAAAGAAATTGTTGTCTGTTCCAATAAATGTTTACGTATTAATACAACCTCAAAAAGTTTTTGGGGTAAAACATTAACAGAATAAATTAGTTAACTTTTAAAATAGAATCGTTTCTAACACTTATTAACATTATTAAGTTAATAATATAAATGTTTTTTCGGCATTGAAGTCAATAAAATACCAAGATTTAAATAGGATTGTAAAAATAACCATTATTGCTGTTGCCTACTTGCTGGCCATTATCAGTAATAAATGACAAAATATGCAATATCTCAGAAACAGTTTTAATGATATACAGGGTTTAATTTAATTGATGGCTAAAAATAAAGGGTTTAATTACTTTGCTTATCCCAGAAGGAAAAGTTCATATAAACATTTAGTTCATATAAACATTTATGTTCTAAACTTCTTAACATTTAGGCTACAGGGTGTTAAATTTTTGAGAAAAAATCTTTTCTTATCGTTACTTTAAAACTGTTTAAGATATTTTTAAAAAATTTAAGAAGCACTTACTAATAACCAATAAGCAATTTTTGATGAAAAAGATTTTTAATTACTTTTATCATTGGCGTCCGAACAAGATGTATACTGGGAACTTAAAAAAATGTGATACGCCATGGCTTTTGTTAAAAATAAAATTATTTTTAAAATTTTCATTTAGCTTGCAACAAATTTGTGCTCTTCAGTTTTCTTTGTTTGATCTACCGTTGTCGCGTAAAAAAATAATACCGTTTTCGAGGCATTTTTGGTATAGCAAAATTATTTTAAACTAATAGTCTGGTGCCCTATTTTTAGTTTTTTTTTACGCGAAAACGGTGCAATAAACAAAAAACATTGTCAAGTCAAATTTTTTGTAAAGTAAATAAATATTCAAACATAATTTTTGTTTTTGAATAAAGCAAAGGCCTAAACGGACGTCAGTTTTTGTTTAAACAAAATATTATTTGGCTTTTTTGCAGAATAAAATTAAAAAGTGTATTTAACATTTTAGGAAAATTACAACTTTTATACATTATAAAGAACTATTCAGCTCTTACATAATATAATAAAAGTTATTATTACTTTAAAAGGAATAAAATTATAAAATATTTAAAAGTTACTTACAATACAAAGGTTTCAATCTATATCTATTGTAAGTAATTTTTGTTTAAATTTAATCTCGTCAGTTTTTGTGTAAAACGTACAAACTCACCCTGTACAAAACACAAAAAGAGACTGAATAACTTACCTACCTCAAGTACTTTGTTACAATGAAAAATTATAATAGGTAGTTGTCATTTTAATAGTATCAAAATTAATTTAAAATATTTAACACAATCACATGTTGGTAATTTTTTAAAAACCAGCAATAAATGATGTTAAGTGTAAAAACTAATCATTAAATTAGGAGCATTATTACTTACCGAGTTGTTAAAAACTAAGCAAGGGGTAAAAAAGGTTAAAAATTTTAAAACCCGGGACCATGGTACCTTAAGTTATTTAAAACATGTATAATTTTTATCATTATTATAATGTAGAATGCGTCAAAAAATCTAACTTGTCCACATTTTAAATGCCTATAACTTTTTATTTAATAACTTAAAAAAGTTTTTGTTCCGTTATGAAGATTACACAAAACAATTTTATTAACAGAATATATTTACACAACTTACTTTTTTTTAATGGGACAACAAATCTACAAGTATAGTTTTCGAAGGTTAATTCCATTGTTTTACTGAATCATCCATAGGTTATGTTACATTTTTGCAAAGTGAAAAGATAAAATTTTAGGATTTTTGCTAAATATACAGAGTGTTGTCTTTAAAATAATAAAGTTGCCCTATATCGGAAAGTTAGGTTTTGTTTTCTATTTTTTTTTATAAATTATTTAAAAATCCTAAATATCTTAAAAACGTTACATTCCTGACATTGGAATTGCAAATCAAAATAACCATATTTTTAATTCATAAAATTTAAAAATGGAATAATATACAGGGTGTTCCATTAAAAATAAGCGAGTAAATTGCACTCAAAAGAAGCTAATATTAAATCTTAGTTTCTGGACACCCTGTATAATTTCTAGTAAAAATTAAAGGTAGGTAATGGTAATGTTTGTATTTTAAAAGTATAACATAATATTATGCATAGTAAAAAGTAAGTAAGGTAAAATATATTAAAAATTTGTTTTTGTCGAGATTTTTTCCAAAATCATTAATATTTTAAAAACATTTTATTTTTGGTAAAGAGATCACTGATAAAACTTATCCTATTTTTAGTCCTACAAATTTGCATATTTACAGTACTATTGCAGATAAAGTCCGTTATTTGTTTCATCGGACACTACAAAGATTCTGGAAGTGTTATTTTTACTGTCAGGAATTTTCACCACTATCAAATTTTCATTATCATATGTCATCGATCATTCTTTTTGTAAGTTCATATCTCCTACAAGCACCGGCTAATCCAAAAATTGTAGCAACTTTTATTACAAGGTAAATATTATCAGGTGCTCCTTTCATGAATCTTATAACTTCTTCTTTGCTAAAATTATTTGTTTTTTTTGGCCGGTATCCCACGTTTTGGTGTTTAAGTAAGTAAGATGTTAGCTTAAAATATGAAGTTAAATCAAGGTTCCTTTTTACTTGGCGGACACATTTTAACATAGTGTACTTACTCCATAAAGTATTAGGTTTATATGTTTTTTGCAAATCCGCAAAATAGGCCATGAATACTTCTTCTTTAATACTTTTTGTCCCCTTGCTGAAGAGCCACGTTGGAAACCGCTTTAGAAAAAAAACTACTTTTTCTAGCTCATTTATACCTACAAACGCTACTAATGATTGTAGTAAAGTTCATTTTTTGTAGTACCAATAATTACGCTGCTACCCTAATAATTATTGTTGTAAGCCAGAAAAATAAATAACACTGCGTTAAAATTTTTGAAATACACTCAAAATTGATTGTAGTTTATTATAGCGACAAAAAATCTTAATCCCACATTATTTAAAAAATATTATAAAAAAATTAAAAATAACATGGCTATGGGAAGTCAAAAAAACTTGTTGAAAAACGCTCAAAAACTACAAACCGTACCATTATATGTCGTAAAGTCCATTTTTTGTAGTACTAATATTTACGCAACTAACCTAATTAATATTGTGCCAAATCAGAAAAAAACTGCTTTAAAAACTTTTGAAATACACTTTAAATTGGTTTTAGTTTATTGTAGCGACAAAAAAATCTTAATCCCAAATAAGTCAAAATATATAAAAAAATTAAAATAAAATGGCTATGGGAAGTCAAAAAACTTGTTGAAAAACGCTTGAAAACTACATACCGGACCAATAAATGTAGTATAGTACATTTTTTTGTGGTACTAATATTTACGCAACTTACCTAATTATTATTGTCTTAAACCAGAAAAAAAAAATAAAACTGCTTAAAAAACTTCTGGAATACACTTTAAATTGATTGTAGTTTATTGTAGCGACGAAAAAAATCTCAATCCCATATAATTCAAAAAATATTAATATTGTTCTATATCAAAAAACTAAATGAAACTGCGTTAAAAACTTTTGGAATACCCTCCAAATTGATTGTAGTTTATTGTAGCGATGGGGAAAAATCCCAATCCCACATAATCCAAAAATATACAAAAAAATAACATAGCTATGGCAGTTTAAAAAATCTGTTCAAAAACGCCACAAAACAACAAACATTCTATTAAATGTAGTAAAGTTCATTTTTTTGTAGTACCAATAATTACACAGCTAACCTATTTAACATTGTTATAAACCAGAAAAATTATTAATACTGCATTTAAAACTTTTGAAATACACCTTAAATGAATTGTAGTTTATTGTAACGACAAAAAAATTCAAAAAAAAAAATTAAAACAACCTAGCTATGAAAAGTCAAAAACTTGTTTGAAACGCTTAAAAACTACAAACATTAAATGTAATAAAGTTCATTTGTTTATAGTACTACAAAAAAATGAACTATACTTCATTTAATCTTATGGTTTGTATTTTTTGAGCGTTTTTGAACAAGTTTCTTGACTCTCCTATAGCTATGTTATTTTAAAAAATATTGAATATTTTTTAATATTTTTTGACCCTTATGGGATTAAGATTTTTATTCGTCGCTGTAATAAACTACAATCAATTTAAAGTGTGTTCCAAAAGTTTTTAAAGCAGTTTTTTTCTGGTTTAGGACAATATTAATTAGGTTAGTTGCGTAAAAGTTGCTACTACAAAAAAATGGACTATAATACATTTAATGGTACGGTTTCTAGTTTTTGAGCGTTTTTAAGCAAGTTTTTTGACTTTTCATAGCTAGGTTGTTTTAATTTTTTTTCAATATTTTTTAATTTATATGGGATTAATATTGTTTTTTCGTCTCTACAATAAACTGCAATCAATTTAGAGTGTATTCCAAAATTTTAAAAGCAGTGTTATTTATTTTTCTGGCATAGAATAATAATAATTAGGTTAGCTGTGTAATTATTGGTACTACAAAAAAATGGACTATACTACATTTAATGGTAAGGTTTGTGGTTTTCGAGAGTTTTTAGCAAGTTTTTTTGACTTCCCGTAGCCAGGTTATTTTTATTTTTTTTTATAATATTTTTTGACTAATGAGGGAATGAGATTTTTTATCGCTGTAATAAACTAATTATTTTTCTGGCTTACTACAAAAATGAACTTTACTACAATCATTAGTACCGTTTGTAGGTAAAAATGAGCTAAAAGAGTAGGTTTTTTCCAAAGTGGCTTCCAGCGTGATGAAGCTTTACTGAAGCACCAGTTTTCGAAATGACTATATTGATTCTCATATCTTTCACGTGATTTTGCTGGTAATAAATTCAAACTTACGGTAGTTGCTGCATCCAGGATAGAATCTGGTATCTCCTCATCGGAACTACTCATTTTAAATAATTATTTAATTAAAAAAGATACTATGACGCCTTTTCATTAAAAATGCTTGATTGTATTGAAATTCATTAGTGCAATTGTTGCTTGACTTGTCATAATCATTTATTATTATCATAAAGACTACTTAAAAAATGTTTTTTTTTGTGTTTTAGTTGAAATATTGAAAATAACGAAGTAACAAACAAAGAAAAGAATAAACTAAAACTTACAATGGCTTCGTATATTGCATGAAATAGCCTACAATTACTAAAATACATATAAATCTTGCTTACTTGTAAGATTTTAGAGTAGTTTCACTTTTCCGCACGCCGTGCTATTTATTGTAGCATTTTTTTGTTTTAACTTGCTGGGATATTTTTATGATATATTTTTATTGGTATTATCTGTTTTTAATGATTGTGTTGCTTTTTGTTTAGTTAGTGCTGTTTTTTAAAAAAGTTTTTTAAATGCAATTTTTGTTTTAATTCTTAATTCATCTTCGTGTTTTATTGGTAATTTTTAATATACTTCTTTAATGCAAAAAATAGTTACGAGTTTGGAAACGTTTTGGGTGTAATTAAAAAATTTAAACCTTTAGAAAGTCAAGTAAAATAATTTGTTTGTTTTTTTTCGGTTAGGTTAATTACAGTTTTATGATTCATGTGATCATTTTTTATAAAAAATACTTTAGAGCTTATTTTTTTTTCTTGTATTAAATTAAAGTTCTTGTAATTAAATTTAGTTTAATATAAATAAATACAATACACAATTTAAAAAGCAAAAAGGTTAAAAGTATTTAAAAATAACTATGGTATTTGTATGATCAAACGATAAGTTGGCCATTTTAGCATTAAGCTAAAGCTAAAGATAACAAAAACTCTTATTTAAAACAAGGAGTATTTATTCTTTTGTAAAGTTTTTAAAATAGCTTTGAATAGAAAGCTTTAGTAAATATAAAGATAGCAAAAAAAACTTAAAATAATCCGCTTTGCTTTTCTTTATTATGGCTAATGATTACTTTGGTAGAAAAATTTATGGAGAATGGTTAAAAATAAATAAAATACCATTATTGAAAAAAAAACAAATATATTCTTTAGTTTAACCTTTTATATTTAATTTTTGTAAACTTGGAATAAAGAAAACCACAATAAATGTATTTCAAAATTATTTTGTGTGTGTAAGTGTAATATATGCTCTATTGTCACATACATACTTATTATATAGAGTGTCTATAAAAATGTTAACTCTAAATAACTTGTTTTTTTTTTAAATGGGATATATGTCGCTGCTTTCCAGAAAGACGGGCACAACTAAAACAAAATCCCGTGTTTGGATAGAGGAATTTAAAGGTTTTTAAAAAAATACATAATATTATTGTGGATTCTTTACTTTAATTATTACACCGGCACACAAAAATAAAAAAGTAATCGGTACTTTTGACCAGACCAATTTTTTATATAATCCCGTGTTTGGATAGAGGAATTTAAAGGTTTTTAAAAAATACATAATATTATTGTGGATTCTTTACTTTAATTATTACACCGGCACACAAAAATAAAAAAGTAATCGGTACTTTTGACCAGACCAATTTTTTATATGTTTTTGGTGCCCTAAATTTAAATCCGCAATCCGATTTTTTGGGGTTTTTCATGGGTTGCTCTAAACTGAAGCGTAATAAAGATACTACTACATTATTATTATTATTATTATTTTAATCAATAAAAATGCTAATTGTTACAGTTTTTCCATAAAATTAAAAAACAAATCTAATTATTATTCTTATAAAAAAAGTAACATCTCTTTTTTTCGAATATTTAATTTTTTTATATGCATATAAAATGCATAAATAAAATTAAACTTTTTAAATTATTTAAAATAATTTTAATTAAAAAACAAATAATATTTTTACTTATAGCATAAAAAACAACCTTTAGCAAACGTTGCATTATAAAATAAAATAGAGCCTATGGGTTTTTATTACAGGTATTATAAAACCATAAAACAATATTGTTTTGGAATAATAAAAGTATTCCTGTCTTTATTCATTCGAATACTTCTTTTATTTTTTGTTTATGCTTATTTAAAAAGTATTTTGTAAAAAAATCTAAAGACCGTTTTAGACCATCTTTTTAGACAAGATTCAACTACAAGAAGAAACGACATACAAAAAATAAATTAATTTCGTCGTTTACCTTAATTTCAGTAAAAATAGTTCCATAGGTGCATTAGAATTTAAAGAAATAAAATTTTATAACCTTAAATTGACATTTTTATAACCAAGAATTTCTTTAAATAACATTTTTATACGTACAGGGTTTCGCGGTTAAAGTATGTATGTGTGTAATCCGTTCGACTCTTTGGATTTTTAATATGATTTTTTTCCTACAAAGAAGGAAAGGGAAAATAGGTCACATAAAAATTATTTTGACGTAACCAACTAAAATTATTTTAGGTATTGGTTGACTTTAGACTAAATAACTTAAATAGCTTAAATTTGTAAAAAAATCGTCTTTTATTAAAGTACATACCTTAACTAGTAAATTTAAAGAAAAAAATTTGCGGAAAATTTAATATTTTTAGATTATAAAAGATTTAACTAACCAGACCTAACCTGACCACCCAAATGTGACAGTTTTGTATGACCGTCATGGCTCTTTGAACCAATAAAATTACACATGCTTGTGCTTTTTACTGTAGTCTCTCATTTTCTTGCATCCAAATTGCACGTTATAGTTTTTGTTAGTATTGGGCGAATAGCCCAATACTAACAAAAACTAACTTCATTTCACTATATTCTCCCTTCCTTTTGCACACAACTCTACAAAAAGAAGGGAAAATATAGAAGTGGATATTCAATTGAACGTTTTGACACGTGTCCATCGGGCACGTTGAATCTTAGTAGAAGAAATCAACACCATATACAACTCGAATGCGTAAAGTTGAAAACAGATACGCCGTTTTCCTTAAAGTAATCGTAATAACGGCAACATCGTAAAGACATAAACACATGAAGAAAGGCACAAAACGTGAACAGCTGATCAACTCTACGAACTCGTTTCACTAATGAATAGCCGAAAAAATTCAAAAATTCGGCATATTTTAGTTATAAAAGAGTTTTTTAAAATTGGCTGCCCTAAATGTGATAATCCGCACTGTAGTAAGTGTAAATTGTTGTAAAATATTGTTAAATTAATGTATTTTAAAAGAAAAATTGAAGAAAGTACTGCCCCTAAAGTCGACCTACCCCTTATTTTAAATATGTCAAGGTACGACGTCACTTTTTTCTGGTAATTTTTTGTTTCATCTGGTTTGGTAAAGTTGGGAAAAGAGAAAAGTTTTCACTGGGGTAATATTTCTACCATACATACCTTTCCGGCCAAGAGTGACATAAGTCAAAATAGGACGATAGTGATTAAATAAAATATAAATTGCTCGTGACACAGTTTGTGTCAAGACGGTTTTCTTTCTAGTAGCACAAAAAACTTTAAAATTACAATTTAGAAGTTGTGCCGGTCCTTTCGGAAAGCAGCAATGATGCTGTTGAATTTTTGATTTTTCAGGAAATTATAGATATATTTTATGTATACAGGGTGTATCACCGTCGATGGTATTTTAGACGTTTACGAAAAACGGCACACAATTTTTTTAATTTGGCAACATAGGTAGTTGCTTTTGATCTAACGATCTCAAATATTTTTATTGATGCAGCATTGCCGCTTATACCAAAAAGTAGCATCATCTTTAATATTTCAAATAAAATACCCTATATATTTTAGTATTTTTGGATCCGTTATTTTTTTTTTAATCATTTTGCCAAACATTATTTTACATCTACCTCCAACGGTTTTTGAGCTAATGCACATTTTTTCACATTTTTTGTTTGAAGCATCTATAATTAAATGGCTTTTATTACTCTATCTGCATTCTTAGGGACTTTTATTTTAGGGTGTAGCATACCCAGGTCCTCAGCATTGATCTCTAAATAATATATAAAAAAATTATGAAAAATTAAATAATTTTTATATACTATAAGTTAAAATAATAATTATTTTATATCAAATATTTTATCAGCTATTTTTTTAGTAATCTTCACTTTTATATTATGCAAGGAGAGAATAGTTTTTCATAGTATGTAAATAGTTTAATTTTTTAATATTTGATAAACATCTTTATTCTGGAGAAAAGCCAAGTATTATTTTTTAAGTCCATTTTTACAAAAGTTATGTCATAGTTAAACTGTTACTCAGTAAATTTTTAATATAACCTAAATTAAATATTTATTTTTTTACGAAATATTTCTTTTAAGGTAATCTTACCTTTTATTATATTATGCAAGGACAAAATGGTTCTTTATAGTATATTAAACGTTTAATTTTCCTAACATCTTTATTAAACATATTTATTCTGGAGAAAAATCAAATATTATTCTGTTTAAATTTAAACTTACAGAAAAAAAAATAAACCATTTTTTTTACATATAAGGCTTGCGTTTTTTTAACTGTAAATATTTTCGAAGACTTGTTAATTTGTAGTGTAAATACTATAGTTTGGACTAAAATATACTTAAATTTGTTTTAATTTTTTTAGTAAATGGTACATGATTAAAAATATTGGGTCGTTTTGGCAGCCAAATACCAATTACAATTTTAATAAGAATGTTTACAGGCAATACATTTGACCAAAGGCAACTATTTCGTATATAGGCCATTTAAAATTCCAAATAATTTTTTTGCTTCACCCTTATCCCCAGTTCCCCTACACAAATTCCTTTTCTTCCTTTGTTTTGATGCCTCATTAAAATATAAAAATTACTTTGACTACATCAGGAATAAATGCGCTCGAGAACTAAATGTCATGAGGGTTCTATCTGGCTTTAAATGGGCATCTCACCAAACTACTCCATTAAGAACGTAAGTGAGTTGTGACCCTCTTAATCTTTCTAACTGGACCATTGATTCATTGTATATCCAATCATTTCCCGCCTGGCAGCTTAGGAGACTGAACCCCATTTACAACAGTGGACTGCGCATGGCCTTGGGCGCATTCCGTACACACCTCGCCATCAGTCTGTTCTGTGAATTAGAATTCTTTCCCCTTCATCAAAAACCAACTGAACTATGAAGCTTTTTAATGGTTTTAAACCCTACATTTCTTATGCAAGACTCTTTCTACGCCAACTGCTTTACAGGAACCATATACCGAAAATACTTCTTTAAGAGCACACGAAATTTTTTATCGAGTCGCCAAAAATACTTACCCGTCACTTCCCAATTCATTCTAGATTGAAAGATTAAATACCCGACCTCTTTATGCAACTGGCAGACACTAAGTATAATAACCATGATATTATCTTTTCAAACGGATCTAACCCCTTTAAATCCTTTAAAACAATATGGAAAAACTTATATTCAGAATAAGTCAGAAACACTTCCCTGGATTCCTAGTCATGTTGAAATTGGCGGAAACGAGAGGGCCGACCCCTTAGCCAAAGCAAGCCAAGCACCAAAAATTCAATCTTATTTTTAGCATAAAGGATCTGCAAGTATTCCCAAAACACATAATCAAAGTTACATAAGGATAAAGATACAATCTTTACAAAGACCTCCATGGAACACATTTTCAGGCACTCTCTCACCCTCATGATCAGACTTTTTGCTTAGACACTAAAAAATCAACCTGAGTTGATGTGTCTTTAGTTAATATTTTTCTCTCTCCTAAAGTTACACTTTTGTTACTTTAAAATACCTTTAAACTAAATAAACGCTTAAAAATCTTAAACTAAAATTTATACAATAACATTTTGTTGTCTTTATTAAAAATGTTAAGTTTGTTCAGTCGAAATGGGGTAAACGAAGCTTTACTGACTATAATTACGATTAAAAAGAGTCTTTTATTTGGAGCAATTTAGGTTTATTACGCTTAATGTAACTGCAGTATTTAGCTAATAATAGCTTGCCTAATAAATGCTCAACGAAGAGCTAAAATATTTTAAAATTTGTTTAGTCCGCAAATAAATGCAGTTTTTTAGCTATGAATTAAAAAATGCTTTTAATATGGAAGCAAACTAAAACTAGTATCAGTATTTTTATTCGTATTGAAGGTAATCTTGTAACTCTTTTGCCAAAGTTTTGTTTTTATAGCGTACGACCTTGTTAGTGTTGATAATATTCGAATGGTTTTGATATTCAAAATGTATGGTTGTGGAATAGTTTGATTTCCGAAATGTGCTATTGCGTATTACTATTCCGTATTATTTTTACACATTTACGGATACGGAAACATTGCGCTTGATGAAAATCATTTGTATTTGAATTCGAATGTTCCAACTATTTTCTTTCGACAAAGCTGACTTAGAAAAACTACCTTACTAACTGTATCATCAAAAAGCAACCAAGTGAAAAAGGAACCACTTCGGACACTAAATAAATGAAACGAAATACAAAAAATACATATTATTATTGGATAAAAACAATAAAAAACATAACATCACCCATCACCCTGACCCGATTCCATTATACAGGGTGATTCAAAAATCGATCACGAAACTTACGGGGAGTGATTCTACTTGACAAAATAAGGGTAGAGCTTTATATAATTTTTTTTTAATGTCATTCGTTTTCGAGGTACAAGCCGTCAAAGTTCAAGTTTTTATTTTTTGTTTTTTGATCGATTTTTGAATCACCCTGTATAAATAGTAGATAATATACCGTACTTTTATTCGTTCGCGACGCGACGTTCGCGTTTTTATTCCTGTGAGAGGTTACGAATATAAGGCGGCATTACAGGTTGCAAAAACCAGAAATTATACTATTAAAGTAAAGGTCTGGCCACACATAACCGCACCAAGGCTGCGCCGAGTCCGGTTTTACTGTGATAGAGGAAAGTGGGGCAAATTAAATTTAAAAAAAAAACACTTTCATGCCCTCAGAAATATAAAAATCATTTTTGTTAATCTGAGTTTATTGTTTTATTTATGTAAAGTGTAATTCTTAACCTATACGCATAAACTTGGGAAATTATTACTAAGGGCAAATAATGACTAATAACGAAAAAAAGTTAGTAAAATAGTTTTAGTTTGGGAGATAATATTTACTTTAACTAAAAAGAAGTTAAATTCTATTTTTATGTTAGAAATTGTTTTAATTTCCAAATTATTTTTTTTTGATCCGTGTTTACTTCCAATAAGCAATTATCTTCCAAGTTAATGCGTAAAGGTTAAGAATTACCCTGTATATCTCCTTGTTTAAATAAAACCGATTTTCCTACTTATCTCTGTTCCTTTTTGTCCAAACTTTGAGTGTAGTATAGGTGAAACTATGCTACCTAATTTATGAAGGTTTATTTTACAATCAGGTGTAATTTAAAGCGTATCATAACAGAATCATATTACTGCAATTTTATTTTATTTAAATTTTTTCCGCTGCATCCTCCTACATTTTCTCAGCGAGACGCACGGGTGCGAGCTCGCTGTGGTTATGTGTGGCCAGACCTTAATACTAACCAGAACTAATATGTAATATTTTGGTATACAGACTAATTCAATATAGTTCACTCTTTAAAAATAGACGAAATAATTAATACGTATTTCCACATCACTAGACCCTGTTGTCATTGCAGTAGAGGTTTAGATTTATAAGAAAAATATTGTATTGGTTAGTTTTGGCTATAAACACATGGGTTTAAAGATAAACGCAGAGCACAACAAAATGTATCGCGTTTATGTAAAAATCAAAATGTGATTTCAGCTTAGTAAGTACTATAAAACTAAGAAATATATTAATATGCCGTTTATATAACGCTTTTACGCTTACTTGGATTATGTTTTAGGGGTTGTTAATTATTATTTAGTTAAGTCTGATGGCATCGCATCTCGGCTTGCGAGGTTCCTTTAAGAAACGCCTGGCAACGCCACTGTTTAATTTATTCTTTTATATTTAAAACCCATTTTAATGATTATAAAACATTTTGGAATTAAAGTCTCGACCATACCTAACAATTGAGTTATTTTTATCACCTCACATTAATTAATTTTATTTTACCCACATTTTTTCAAATTTATTTCTTTATTTACTATACCCTTTGTTACAGCTCTGGCATTATTGTCATTATTTTAAATGGCAACATACGGCTATCATACATCATTTAAAAGCAGTTGCCTGTATCGGGGTTTAGCGTCGGATGTGGCAAAGTTCTTTGGGTCGCCTGTACTTTTAAATACAAAAATGTTTAACTAGTTAAAGTTTTTTAAAAAGTAACTAGGCTGGCTAGGGATTTGTTATTTCTTTTTTACTTTAATAATTTAAAAATTTATCCTATTTTCAAAATGGTTTGTTAACAAAAATTTTAAATAAAAAATTGTAAAAATTGACATTTTGTTTAAAAAGACATTTTGTAATAAAAGCGCTGCTTATAAAAATTAGAGCAAATATTGTAACAAGGAAACAACAAAAGATGGTATAAAAACCAGCACTAGTTTAAAAGGAAGACGTATGTTTAACTTTATAATTACTTTCTGTAACAAGGAATAAAGTGGATAAATTTAAACACAGTGATACACTAAATTTACTCTGTACAACAAGGTTTTGTACTCACTGGAAAACACAAAAAATTATTTTACATGAAATAAAAAATTTCTAAGCATATTTAACATAAAATACAGAGCTTGTCCAGAGTCAGGACCCCCTCTTAACTTTTAAAATATTTGGTAATTTTTCATGACAATGTGAGGACCTTAGTAAAACAAAAAAAAACAAATTTTGGACAAGAAATTACATACAGATTTAAATGTTATACTGACAGCTGGATGCCATTTTGAAAAGAAAAATTAAATGGAAAGGAAGGTCTTATAGCACATTATTTTGAAGCTCCTGACAAGTTCTTTATAACCCTAGAATATAAAGTAAATACCTTTACCTCCCAAAAATAGCGCTACTTTAAAAATTACCTGAATACCTGATTTGGATAGCTATCTCTCCAAATCTAAGAATGGTAGATGTATCTTATGTGGTATTTTCTTAAAGGTCTTTTGGATATCTATTTAATGGTGATATAATATACAAGGTGCGTTTTAAAAAAGAATCTATATTTTGTATAATATTACCAATATTACCAAAAATAAATCCTTAAATAGGCTTTAAGAAAATACCACAATAAATGTATTTAATTTATTAGAGTCTGAAATACGGCCATCTAAATGAGGCATTCAGGTAATTTTCAAAGTTATTTTGTAGTTGGTAAAGGTATTGACTTTATATTCTGGGATTATAAAGTACTCGTCAGAAGCTTTAAAATGTGCCATAAGACTCCTCTTTCCATTTATTTGTTTTTTTTTAAATAGAGCTCAGCTGTCAGTTCGCCATTTATACATATATGTCATTTATTGTCTAACATTTTGTTTATGTTGTCTTACTACAGTCCTCAAATTTTAATAAAAAATACCAAACAACTTAAAAATTAGGACGGGGTCTGAATATAGACAAGCACTGTATAATGTTTATTAACAAAGATTATTACTTTTTCATGTGCCACTTAAGGCGTCATTATGAATTAAAACCATTATTTAAATAAGAGCTTAATAAGCTCCCTGCTGTTATAAATAACGTTATCACATTAATTTAATAGAAATCCGATAGGGAATATTTAAAGTATTATTAAAAACACTTTTTTTCTAAGTTTAATCTTGGAAACAATGCATTTCCATACCGATGTGTATGTAAACTTTTTTCAAATTGCCTTTAAAATAAACCAAAAATTTTTGTTTCTAAATTAGAAAACACCCTACATATATACTTACCCAAAAGTAAACTTTTTACTTTTCCACGGCAAAATTTCTTCTTACCTGAAAAAAACAAAAAAGTTAATATTTTACTCAAAAACATTTAAACTATAAGAATCTATTGAGTAGTCCGTTACTTTGTGACAATACATTTTTACGTAGAATGTAATAAAAACACAAATTTTACTTTGTTATTTTGTCACATATTTTATATTGCTTTTGCGTTACTGCAGTTTCGACATACTATGTCATTTTCAAAAATGACATAGTATGTCGAAACTGCAGTAACGCAAAAGCAATATAAAATATGTGACAAAATAACAAAGTAAAATTTGTGTTTTTATTACATTCTACGCATTTAAACTATAATTTTTTGTTTTTAAATAGTTCCACTTATGGTTTTTAAACTTATATTTGAGGGGCCTAGTTTCAAAGTTTTCAATCTACATATTTATTTTTTAGGTCATTACTGCATTTATAACATAGAATTCAAACTAAAAAAAAACGTTACATTAAATGTATACATCCTTGATTTATTTTTTATTAGAAATACAATAACAATATTATTTTGGGGATTGTACACTTTAAAACAAGGCTCCTTATTTGTAAAACGAACTTTAGTTAAATTTAGAGATAAGTAAATAAATGTTATTTTTTACCAAAAATGCCTTTTACAATACAAAAACAAATAACAGTAATGCTACTCTAGTTTACTTTTCTTACTAATAAAGAAATTAAAGACCTAGCTATTTTATCTATACCACAATAAATATACTTTATTTTATTCTTTCTTTAAAATGTTAACGCTACTTATGACAAAGGTTTGTTACGCCTAAATATGATAATAAAAAAATATTGCTATAAGACAGCATTTTAAGAAGTAGGGCCACATCTTTATAACGTGTTGCGGTCCTTGCCCGTGAATGACCTTTAATATGAATGGACAAAAAACGAAGATTTAGGACAAGTTTCTGCTAGACCTAAAAGATTTTTTAATATAATATATGGGTTAATAAGAACTATTTTTTTGCATAAATATTATTTAATTGGAGGCATGTTTACTTTCTATTTTATCACAAATAATTGTGTTCTTTGTCTTAATTTTTTTAATAAAAATAATTTCTTTAAAATTATAAACTAAACTTTTAGGAAATGAGCAATATCCTTTATACATATAAGCCATTAAAAACAGTAATTATAGTTTGTGCGTATAGGCTGAAAATCACCCTTTATATTCCGAAAACCTTTGTAAAAAGGATTTTTATAGCCATGTATTCCATTTAAAAAGTGCAAGTGCAAATCGTACCTCAAAAAGAAATTTCTGTATCAAATATTGAATTACAACATTTTATAATTATATATATAATACAGTTATTTACAAACTTTTGATTATATATATATATATATATATATATATATATATATATATATATATATATATATAATCAAAAGTATATATATATATGCTTCAATTTATAAAGATTTTTCATTGTCCAGCGGTAGGATATTAAATCCTGCCGTTGATGCCCTACTGAAACCGCATTCAGTAAATACGAGCATCAATTCTTAGGTAGTCCAACTTAAATAAAACAAAGTAAATTTCAAAACACTTTAGGTCTTTGCTTTTCCTTACTAGGCACCTCGATAAACTATAACGGATGTATAACAGCAGCTTAAGTCTTATACTCTAATACGACGGTCTCCAGGTCTCTACTGCTGACTGACTACTCGAAGTTTACATCTTGACTCGGAACTTACTAGTTGTTGACTCTATGACGGTCTAGTGTCGACTGTTTTTAGATGTTTTCTTCATGACGGTTTGGATTTGACTATCTCGATTTACCGAATTTTGCTGCTTTAATACCTTTCGCAACAATATCTCAAGAACAAAACGTTTCAGCCATTTTTTTGTTTTAATTCGTTATCAGCGCCCCAAAATTCGTTATAATCGGAGTTGGTCCAGGTTTCTAGAAAAAATATTGGTATGTTTTTTTGGAAACCTTAATTTTACAAGCTTTTAAGATTTTTAATTACTTGTAACATCTTCAATTCATTGTCTTCAGCCATTTTCTTTAAAATTACACGAGTGATTTTTAAATGTTAAAAACGACATATTAATGACGCATGGTCTAGACTAGCGTGATTTTCTTGCATGAAAAATGACTTTTATCCAACACGTACATATAATATCTACATAATTGATCAGATTTTGAGGATATAAAGTGTACTATAAGTCACTAGTGAGCTAAAGTACCCTTTAGCTCACTAGTGAATTATAGACTTTAACAAACCCGTAGTTACCAACAAAATGCATTACAACCAAACAAGCTTGCTTTCCAAAAAATACAAAATTTTGTTGCTGGTGTTGACAATGACAAGTAACAAATAATGGATGACGTTTTCAAATTATTTTCGATATTAAAAACGATTTATACAAAAGTGTTGGATAAAATTTTGTATTAGACACGTGAGTTATTACATATAAGTCACTTAAGAAAATTACCTCTCTCGCCCTTCGGGCTCGAGAGTTAAACTTTTCTTGCGTGACTTATATGTAATATAACTCACTTATCTAATAAATAACTATTTCGAGACTCCAGAATACATTTTTGACTTCTAATGTGACATTTAACATATTTCGCGTACGACATGGTCTAATAGAGAATCGAGAATACCCCCAGGTCTATGCTTATCTTTATATATATCACATTTTTACTTGAGAACGTATACTATTTTCTGCACAAAAGCCAGCATTTTGGACGTACATATATTAGAATAAACTGTGGTTGCAACCATTCAAAAATATTCTATTGCATTTTTATATTAATCTGGGCCATCCTGGTGTCTTTAAAAACGTAGATTTAAAATTTAAATATCACCTTTTGGTTTGATCTTTGTTTTTGGTGTAACTAAACGGAAAAAAGCGAAACTAGGTATATTTAAGTTTTTGCAGCTTAACCATTTTGTTGCTTATAAATATATTTTAAAAATACACCCTAAAAATCATCATCATTTTAAATAATAATGTTTGAGAGAGGTTTTATGGAATACGCCTGTAGACTACCTATGTAATAATAATATAATTTATTTTATTTTATTTAAATAATATAATACCCTTAAATAAAACTAAATTACCAAAATTTTATGAATAATTATTATGCTACTAAAGACACTCTAGTTATTTATGTACTCAATTTCTTAAGCTTTTCGGTGGCGTAAGACCAAGATACCAGCGTAATCTTATTCGTTCTGCTTGGCTAATATCCAAAATTTTAAGCGATTATTTTGCTACGCTAAACTGCCTATATATACTTAATTTATCTGGATTCTATACAACGTGTCCAAGATAAGAAGGGCCAGTATGGGCATCTTGGAAATGGTAAGGGATACGAAGTCGGTTAAATGAGAACAAAGTTGAGGTTTTATGTGCCTAATATTATGCTGTTTAGAAAGTTTTAAAATTCCGAGCATTTCCGGAGATACCCGGAAAAAAAACGAAAAATTAAAAATTTATTTATTTGTTTCCTGGTTTAATTTA
This sequence comes from Listronotus bonariensis, assembly GCA_014170235.1. Taxonomy (NCBI): domain Eukaryota; kingdom Metazoa; phylum Arthropoda; class Insecta; order Coleoptera; family Curculionidae; genus Listronotus; species Listronotus bonariensis. The sequence goes on along the minus strand of JACEGR010000051.1, from coordinate 81,239 downwards.
AAATTGAATTTTAAAATAAATTGCACTTTTGCATTACCACTTTTTCTCCTCTATCCAACGGTGATACTTTATTTGAACTGCAACATTTTGTTTTCGTGGGACCATCATCAACTTCTTTTTTAAATACGGTCTTGATATTCTAAATCAAAATTTAATACAATTTTAATGATATATCACATGTTAAGGTGTAATACTAACACGGACCTGCATTTTTGTAAATTTAATAAAAAATATTATTTCCACATTTTAAGTTGATAAATTACTTTAATGAACCAAGCATAATTCTAAAGAGATCCCCCTTACTTTACTTACTCACATTTTTTAAATACAGCCTGATATTTTAATACCCAAATTTCAAAGCCAATTTTATTTTAAATTTACTTTATGGTTTAACTGTAATAAGGCCCTGTATTTTTAAAAATTCGGTAAAAAAGTAAGCTTTACATTTAATAAAATACACTAGTTAAGTAAAAAATAATAAATTTAAAAATTTACGAATTATAAATGATTAAATAAATAATATATTTGTAAAATAACAATTTGTTTTTTTGGAGGGATCAGTAAACCCTGCATCCCTACCACCTTTATTAATATAAATAACAAAGTAGTTGTTTACAATAGTAGATAATTTTGATAATTACAAATATTATTTTCGTAAACGCCTAGGTGTAAGATTTACACCTGTATGCGTTCATATACACATTTTTATTAATTTAAAAATATAAAAAAAGAACAATATTAAGCTATTTTAATACACTAAGTATGTACTACATACTTAAAAAAAAACGTACACTTTCTACAGGAAAGCGTCTATTTCCAACAGCTGTGCAACAGACTGACAAAATATCAGAATAGTCTAGAGAAGAGATAATAATGGTTATGAATGGATTTATTACAATCTTTATTAAATTTATTCTTATTTTTTGTTTGTTTTATTACAGAAGGGAGAAGGTTATATGTTTTTGGTGCAAGATAAACAAAAAAATTAAATTTATGCCTTTCAAATTATTTGGAATGCTCAAGTTTCCTCTTGCTCTTGATCTTGTATTATAAATGTGATTTATATTGATTTTAATGTGATCATTAAAGTGTATGTATGAGCAAATTGTTGAAATATACAATGTCCTTATGTTGGTCCTTTGTTCTGTAAATAGTTTTTCAGTAGGGAAAAGCTTGCGTTTGTTATAAATAGTTTTTAAAATATATTTATGTACAATATTTAGTTTATTCAAAGCATTGTTATATAATCTCCATCCCCATACCAAAATTCCGTATCTTATAATTGATTCAGCTAATGATTTGTAAATAATAATAAGTTCTTTTATATGTAAAAAAGTTCTTATGGTATAAAATTTATATATTAACTCTTTAAGTCTTTTGGCCAAATATTCAGTATATATATATATATATATATATATATATATATATATATATATATATATATATATATATATATATATATATATATATAAATGTACATACTGACAACAACAACAAGCAAAACACCTTTGATAATTTTTAGCTGCAATTTATCTAAAATATCAGAAAAGCCTTAAAAACAAATAATTAAATAATTAGGTTGGTAGTAGATTATTTGTTTTTCCTAACATTGACTGTATGATGGTAAGATCCTCGGTAAGATCCTTAATCTGTGCAAATATAAGCCAACTTAAAAGGCTTTTATGATCATATCGTCATACCGTCAATGTTAAGAAAAAAATTATCTACCATCAACTTAATCATTTGTAAAAACAAATGAATTAAAGCCTTAAAAAGGCTTTTATAATATTTTAGATAAATTACAGTTAAAAATTATAATAATTAAAGATGTTATATTGTTGTTAGATTTACCTGAGTAGAAAAAAGCTTAAACCAGTTTTATATAAAAAATTTTATTTAAAAAGTAAAGTATTCATTTAATAATTTATTATTCGTGCATTTTTAATTCATTATTTTTTACTACTAATGTATTGTTTTAAAATGTACAGATTACTATTTTTACCGAATTTTGAAAAATACAGGGCCCTATTACAGTTAAACCGTAATGTGAATTTAAAATAAAATTGGCTTTGAAATTTCGATATCAAAATATCAGAACTGTATTAAAAAAATGTAAGTTAGTAATGTTGGGTGTTTTCGTTAAATTATGCTTGATTTACTAAAGTAATTTAATAACTTAAAATGTAGGGATAATAGTTTTTATTAAATTTCTCAAAATACAGGTCCGCATTAGGATTAATTAAACCTTAACATGTGATATATCATTGAATTTGTATTAAAATCGGCCTTTAAACTTTAATATCAAAATATTAGAGGTTGATGAGGTTCCTACAAAAACGAAACGACGCAGGTAAAATAAAATACTACCATTGGGTAAAGCAAAAAAGGAGCAATGCAAAAGTGCAATTTATTTAAAAATCCCATTTTAAATAAGACCAGGAAAAAAATAAAAGAAATTTCCTCTTTTCGGTTTTTTTCGCATATCTTCGGAAATACTTGGAATTTTAAAACTTTCTAAACAGTATATTATTAGGCACATAAAACGTCAACTTTGTTGTTATTTAACCAACTTCATATCTTTTACCATTTCCAAGATGCCCATACTGGCCCTCCTTATCTTGGACACGTTGTATAACCGGTTTTAGTATAATTTACCACTGAGCAATTATTTGTTTTCGTAACATATTATATTTTTTATTTACAAATTAATTTTACTTCCTGTTTTAAAGTAAAATGCCTAAATAAACACGGATTATCCAGTGACTGAACCGACAGAGTTTAAGAGGAGATTTTAAAATTAAAATAAAGGAACATATTTATATAATAAACGCATGTCAGGTTCAGAAATTTAAAAAAAAATATTGTTTTTACTTATAATTCCTTTTGTACTATTTTGACATTTTGGAAACGTTTTCTATGAATCAAAGACATTTTTTAGCATAAAAGAGAAAACCTAATTTCTATCACTGTCGTCCATAAAGGGTATAAGGTAAATATTTTTTCAAAAAAAAATGGTATGCCACTGTATTTTTTAAAATAAAAATATTTTTTTAAATTACTATTTAATTTGAAACAAATGTCCCCGCAGGAATCAAATAAGAAATGGGTTTTAGTCAAACTTTTAAAACCACCTGATTTAGATAGTTTATAGATAGATCAAAAAATATGTCATTGGTCATTAGGTACTAAAAAGTCAAGGACAACAGTTATACCCTATCTTACTCTATTTTTTATAATTTTGAAAAAGGACTTATAATTTAATTTTACACTATGATAGAAGCAAAAATTGACATGTATTTTTTATTGTCATAACCTTAAAATTACTTTCGGTTTAACCGAAACTACCAGCAACTTTCTTATTTTAAATAGAAGGGGCTATTTTTTTTTATAAATAAATGATCATTGGCGCCGTAAGAAAAATATTTTATGTGGAAATAAAATTATAGATAAAATAGAGGTGTTTCAATTAAAAATGTTTAAAAAATTTTGAATTTTTACTTATTATTTATATTAAAAACTAAAATTACGAAATCTAAGTAATTTATTAGGGCAAATGAAATATCTCACTGTCACTATCCGTAAAAGTAAAAAAACTAAAACACCAATGTCATTCTTTTGTGCCTACTTACGACACGAAAATAATTATATTAGATAGATAGTTTTAGAGATACATAAAAAAGTAGGCACTTATATCTAAAACAAGAAAGTTGTATGTCATTTTATAATTTTTTTATACTGTAAATTTTTTATCAGTTTTGCTTAAAAACTAAAAAATAGAGAAAAATTGCGCTTAGGTAGTAGCAGGTATTTATATATTGAACTGTGAACCTTTAATAACTAATAACTCTTGTCCGTGAGTTTATAGAACCTAATGACCATTGACACTTTTGATCTGCTGTCCAAGAACTATCCAAATATAAAAACCATATCTCGGCATGGTCAAATCCATATTAAATTAAAAAAAATAGAAAGGTAATTTTTTTCTCCGCAATTTGATAAAAGCGATGCAAAATGGCCATTCCGAAAAATAGTTTATATTTAATTAAGCAAAAGCCGTACATTAAATAAAAAAGCCAAAAATTACATTTGCTTAAAACTAAATGAGAATTTTTAAAAAATATTTTTATTTGAAAAAATGCAGTAGCGCACCATTTTTTTAAACATATTTACCTTAACACCCCATGGACGACTATGGTATTTTTTTGTATACCAAAAATGTCTTTTAAAGCAAAAGGGCGTTATTTAAGTTTTTCAAAAATATCTAAATTGGTATAAAAATTATTAAAAAACAAACAATATAAAAATATATGTATAACCCCGTAGTTTAAGTACCAAGACCTTTACTCAAATAAAGTTTGATTTTTAATTTCATTGTAAAATCAAATTTTAAGGTTTGTTGGTAAAGTAACTGGATACCCTGTATTAAAAAATATTATTTTAAACATTACCACACAAGTTATCCGCGAAAAAGAGAGATTTGAGAAAATCGCTGAAAAACGTCAAGATATTTATATATATATATATATATATATATATATATATATATATATATATATATATATATATATATATATATATATATATATATATACATATATATTACAAAGTATTTTACTCTTTTTAAAGATAGTTAAAAGAAAATATCCTGCTTTTTATGCTATCCACCACGACTCTCTCCCCAGACCGGTTTCGCCTGCCTTACAGAAACTCCTCAGTGAGGCTGTATCGAGTCATGGTAAATAGCATAGAAAACCAGCGTCTACTTATTGAACAAGTTTCGTTGTACAGCGGTAGGATATCCTACTACCTATACGTCAGTCGGGTATAAAATGGCCACTATATTTGTTGAATCATATGGATAACTTCTTTATATCTTATCTCTTAAAAAATCAAGTTAAAAAGAAATCTCCTGTTTAAAAATTGAAAATAAAATATACTTTACCAACTTAATTCGTATAGAGCAACTATATCGAATTAGGGATTATTTACGTTAATGCAGGTTAGTTTTATAAAAGTGTATATTTGTAATTTTTAAAACATTTAAATACATTTAAAAACCCTTACTTTTAAAATAATATTATTTAAAAAAGTCTTAATAAAAAAAGCTGTTAAATAACATGCGCTGTTTAGTTTTAGGTTTTTTTTACATATTATATTAATTCTATTATTATAATTTTCATTGTAAATAAATTTACGTTGTTAGATTAGCTAAAAATCCTTTTTTTTTTTTGTAAAAGTGTCCCTTTGAAAGAAAAATGGCTAAACATAAAAATGTTATCTGGCGAACTTGTCTGATTCCCATTTATACTAATAACTAAAAGTTTTAAATATTTAATTTTGGCATTTTCTAAAATTTCTAAATTCTTAGATTGTTTTGCATTTAATTATGGTTACCTACATGTTAAATGGCAGTTTATGTAGGCGTAAGAACTGAAAAAATGTTACATATTTTTTAAAAATGGTTTTGAAGATACAAAAACTGTTAAAATCTAAAGGATGTTTCATTTAAATATTTAAAATCGGAGTTATTTTTGCTTTAACCAAAAGTGGCCAAAAAAGAAACGGAATGTAAGAACTTTTTTACTGTATCATTCTCTTGGACTAATTTTTATTTTGATATGTCTGACACTTTAAAAGTTATGGCTTGTCTAAAAGATTTGTTTGTATCCATTATAAAGATAATATTTTTGTTTCTTGAATTTCGTTTTCTAGCTGATTTAAAAACTGTTTTTATAATTTAATTTTATGACATTTTTCCTACTAAATTCGGGTTTATAAAAATGGAATTTTAAAATAAAATTTGGAGAACGCCTACTATCTAAAATTTAAATCATCATTTTAAAAATGCATTTTTACGTGAATTAAACAAAACTGTAATAGGGTTTTATAAAATTAATTTAAGAAAATGGTAAAATATTTAAATAATTTTGCTAGTAAAAGGTTCTTAAAAATATTGAAATTACGCTTAATCTTTTATAAAACTGTTCGGCAGGTTTAATTCTGACCTATTCCAACTAAATATCCAAAATAGAGATTTTTCCCAGATTTGTAAAGATATATCGTATCATACAAATATCATTACAGTATAGAGTAGAACTACTACAATATGTCAAATCATAAAACTTTAGTGCAAATTTATTATTTAGTTAAAACAAATTTGTCCTTAAAACTAAAGCTTAAAGGGTGCGGGAATAAAACCAGGAAGGTCCATTTTAACAAAAATTAAAATTATTAGCGCAAACTCATGGTTATATTGCCATTATAAGTTTATAGTTTTATTGGTCAAAATAAAAACTCGTATTGGCAAAGCAAGACCCAAATAAAACTTAAAGTAACCATTGCTTATTATTAAAAAATAAATAATAAGAAGGTTATATCAAATTGTTTTTGTTACAAACCTTGTTTTATGTCTGTACCCTTAGTTGGATTGGAATTGGAACTTAGATAGAATAGTTCTAACGTATTTTTGGAAGACTAGTAAAATATGAAATATATGATACTACTAATAAAAAAAAATACTTCCGGATTTCGAACAAAATACAGGGTGCATGGTAGGTACTTTTAAATTGTAATTGGTAGGTGGTAGAGGAGCTTTCCTCGCCTGAGGAGGTACCACCCCACCACCCTTTAAAGGACCCGTGAAGTCTTAATGGACGTTTCGGGTTCTGGGTGCGTGAGTCAGTTTTCCTTCTTCCTTCTTTCTCTTTTCTTTTTTTTCCTTTTAACCCCCAACTATGTACAAATGAGGGCGGCACACCCGGAAGTAAAATGTTCCGGAGGTAAAATACCCCTCCATTCGGATCTCCGGGCGAGGGGTGCATCCGGGAGGCCTTCATCGAGAAGTTCAATTTCTTTTGCAAACATATGTGGGCTTAACACCAATATAAACTCCGTTCACTATCACCTTAAGTCATCTAAGCCCCACATACTGTTTCTAACGGAAACACAAATAAGTTCTAGATCTTTAACCAGCCACCTTCTCTTTCCAGGCTACGAACTTATTTCGTCTTTTCGCCCACATGGTGGTGTATGTGCTTACGTCCGCAACGATCTGGCTTGTGCTCGAGTTTCCAATCTTGAATCGGGTAGGCCCGATATCCTTTGGCTTAAACTTTCCCTTAGGTCTTCAACTTAATTTATCTGCTGTTTGTACCGGTCCCCATCTAATAACTCCTATGTCGAATTCTTTGACTTTCTTTCAACAAAGATCGATAGCATAATTTCTCAGTTTCCATCGGCTGAAATAATCGTACTTGGCGACTTTAATGTCCATAATAATTAATAGTTTAAAAAAACTAAAAAACACGCTTTTATATGCAACCGAACTAAAAATTAGAAAATAATTTTTCATTAAAAAAATATTGTCAATTCATAGTAAAAAGCGTGGGGTGCATTTTACTATTTTTTCATAACTTTTCCATCATAGATATTGGCAAATATAATAATTATAACATTTAATATATTAAGCACCCCACGCTTTTTACTATGAATTGACAATATTTTTTTAATGAAAAATTATTTTCTAATTTTTAGTTCGGTTGCATATAAAAGCGTGTTTTTTAGTTTTTTAAACTATTAATTATTTTTCATTTTTAGTTCGTTATATCAATTAATTTTTTAAAAATAAATGCTCCAGTTTATTTACTAAAAAATTTTTTCGCCATTTTGTCAAGAGTAGCAAAGTTTGGAATGTTGCCAACAGATGGCAACCCACTAAAAAAGTTTTTTGTCAAGAGTAGCAAAGTTTGGAATGTTGCCAACAGATGGCAACCCAGGTGTTGTTTTTATAATATAATGGAATTTTTTTTTCTGGCGATCCAAACCAGGATAACGGGATACTGTTTGCAGATTATTGCATTGTCATGGGTCCTTAATACGTGTGCAAAGTTTCAAAGAAATCGAATAGCTGGAAGTTGGTTAAAATTAGGCTCAAAGATTCCGTTACAAACATAGCCAGATGGATAGATAGATTGATAGATAGATAGTTACAACCCAAGTTAATAAAAGCGTGTTAATAAGGATTGGCTGGGCTCTTTAAAAACTGACCCCCAAGGCAGAGCAGCCGAAATCTTCGCAGTCAGTAACTCTCTTACCAACCTTATTATGGAACCCAACTACTTTCTTAGAGTCCCGAATCATAATTCAAATCCCCTTGATCTCTTTCTTACTACCAACCCCAAACTCTATCAAACATCTGTCACAGCTCCCCTAGGTCGCTCAGATCATGGCTTAGTTACTATATCTTACCCTGCACATCCCGAGGTAAATGAATACATGCCACCACGCACCGTATGGCACTACAACTCAGCCGACTGGGATGGCCTGAGGGACTTCTTCGCCACTTACCCCTGGAATTCCATTTGCTTTTCTTCTGGTGATCCTTCTCAAATTTGCAATCAACTGACGGAATCAATTCAATTGGGCATTGAAACCTATGTTCCACACACCATCAAGAACCCCAAACAATCCAATAACAAACCCTGGTTTTCCAAATCTTGTGATAAAGCTAGAATTTTAAAAGTTCAGGCTCACAAGAAGTTTCTGCAGGATCCTCGTCCAGAAAACCGACAGGCCAGCATTGAAGCAAGAAACTACTACAATCAAACAATTTCTAAAGCCAAAGACTCCTTCGACAATCGTATTAAAAACAAAGTTCTTTCTTGCTCAAATGGCAGCAAATCTTTCTGGTCCTTTGCGAAAAACATAAGTAGGAATTTTTGTACCAGTTCTTTTCCGCCACTAGCCTTGGAAGATGAAATTGTTTCTACCGCTAAAGGAAAAACAGAATTATTTGCTAAACAATTTGCTGCCAACTCAACCCTTGACCCTCCCGTAAATCATCCAATTCCAGCGGTTACCCCAGTTCCTCATAAAATGCCCGATATTATTTTTAAGGTAAAACACATTAAGCGTATCCTTTCTTCCCTTAACACCAAGAAATCGTCTGGGCTGGATGGCATACCAGCAATCGTTTTAAAAAAATGTGCTCCAGAACTTGCACCAATCTTAACTCGGCTCTTTCGAATTTCTTACAACACAGGTATCTTTCCGGAAAGCTGGAAAGCTGCACGTGTAATGGGAAAAATTCATTAATTCCCAAATTCTTAAGTATTTGGAAAAACACAAGATTTTTTTTCCTTCGTATCACACTGCTGAAATAAGTCTCTTAAGTTTTTAGGTGAGTCCCAGATCGTTGCTCTTGATATATCCAAAGCTTTTGACCAGGTCTGGCATGCGGCACTTCTTAAAAAACTTCTCTCCTACGGTCTTTCAACTAAACTCTGTACTTGGCTCTCTACTTATCTATCTGATCGGCGTATATCAGTTATTGTAGACGGCCATTCTTCAAGCTTTCACTAAGTAAATGCTGGAGTGCCTCAGGGCTCAGTTCTGACAACATTGCTTCATCTTTACATCAACGACTTTCTCTCGTCAACAACTAAGTCCATTCATAGTTTTGCCGACGATAGTACCCTTTACTCCAGTTTTCAGATTCCTAAAGCCATCACTAAACCTGATTTGGAAAACAAACCCAAAGCAATGCAGATATCTCTTTGCAGGATCCTAATTTAATATTGGATTAGGACGCCAAAAATCTCGTCCATTTTAATGCATCCAGAACACAATCATGTTCCTTGTCGCAAATGAGTCACCAAATACTTATCCTCTACTTATGAGCGGCCAAGTTTTGCAAAGCAAGGACACCTTCAATCTTGTGGGCGTCACATTTGAAAGTAGCCTTAACTGGCGTAAACACATTGTATCTATAGCCACGGCAGTTTCAAAAAAGCTTGGATTTCTCTTTCGAGCCAAAAGTATTTTTCCCCTTCTAATTTATACACTTTGTATGTGTGCCAAATTCGACCTCCCTTGGAATATTGTTCTCATATCTGGGGCATGGCGTCCTCCACAACCCTAAGCATACTTAATTCCATTCAAAAAGAGCTATTCGTCTCATTAATGATCCTTTACTTACAGAAAGGCTTCCCTCTCTTGCCCATCGTCGGGCTGTGGGGGATCTATCGATTTTTTATAGGTACTTTCATGGCTTCTGCTCTGAAGAATTATTTGGTATAGTTCCTCCACTCACGGTTCCCACCAGAGAAACTCGTAGTGCCGCGCGTATGCATCCCTATATAAAATTTTAAAATTTACCATAGCTTTATTTATAAAATCGAAGAAACAAAATGTACTAGTATATTAGTACTGTCATGTATAATAAAACAAAATAAAAATGAACATTATACAGGGTCACTCAAAAATTTAAAAACTTACTTTTTTTAATTTGTCATAGCCTTGCTCTAATTTTTTTAGGCAACCCCATGGCAAAACTTTTGTTTAAATACTATCTTTAATATAAAACAGTTTTTATCAAGTAAACAGATGAGCAAAGTTCGCTTTTTTTCGGATCTCAGACTTTAGGGTTGATTAAATAGTAACTTTTATGGTAATTTAATAGGGAAAGATCGGAAAGTATAACTTACATACCAGTTTAGGTGTAAAAAAGTATTTTGATCAGTAAAATCCAATAGTAAAACTATTAACGCAAACCAACCGACTCGTTGGTAACAATAGTTGGTAACATTTGAGCAAGAAATCTGTATGAATATTCTGGAAATATAAATGTCTACGGTAAACTACAGCACAATTTTGAAAAATTGTCCTATTCATTTAAAGAATAATTATTTTTAGACCTTTTGTATAAACGGAATTATTTTTAAAATAAATGTTTTGGGCTCGATATAACGACGGCTATAATTTTTTTAACGAATGTGTTCTTTATTTATATTTATTTTGTAAATTGTGGGGTACTCTTCTAAGGTCTCATTTTTTTGTTAGGTGGCACTTTGAAAAAATAATTAAATTATATTATATATTATAAAAAGCACTGATAATATACTAACCCCTTTTATACACCGCCAAAAGATTAAAAGGTATTTATCTCGCACCCTGTAGACATTTAACTATAAAGCATTTTCGTAGAAAGTATTGTTAAGTATGACTTGCTAAATACTGAACTTTGATATATTTTTCACACGTTTTAGTTAAACCAATGTTTATCATATTGTTTTGTACTTTTTTATGCATAATTTTTTAGTTTTAATAATTTAATATGTATTACTTTAAAAAAGTTAATAGTTAATAAAAAAAAACAAAAAAAATCCAACAAAACAAATTTTTGCAATTAGGCTTAAAATATTCATAACATCATATTTCTACCCAAAATAATATTAGTTTCCCTATTCTTCACTTATGTACATAGCATTTTAAGTAACTTGGTCTCTAATATTGAAAAGGCAAGTTTTTCAAGTACCAAACTTAAAACTTTTAAGAAATTTAAAACCGTAGTTTAAAGTTTGCTGCTTTATGAAAGCAAGAAGTGTTGTGTATAAAATGCATTGTAAAATTTAATTAAATTTAAAAGCCGTACGGGAAACCCTTAATTAAATAAAACTTCCAGTTTGTACTAAAGGTATTTGCATTTTATTATCGTCAATGAAATTTAATTTTATATTAAAGTGTTGTTTCTTATTTTATTACAAGTCTACATGATATATTTTACTTGGATTTTATTTACTGTTTCGTTGTTTATTATTAAATGCCATGTAAAATAAAAACATTGAATTTATTTTTATTCTTTTAAAAATTTAAAAATTTGCGTCATAAATAATGAATTGTTATGAATATACAAAGTTATTTTTAAGATGGTACTTTCCTTTGTTTAAACAAGATTTGTACTGATTCTTTTTTGAAGAAAAAATGGTACGACACTGTCTTTTCTTTGCAATAATATTGTGACATTAGTAGTTATGTCACTACAATAAAAACAATATGGAACTATCTTCTCTTGGGACCATGAGACCGGTGGACCATCAACACTAACTTTGCATTTTCTAGGACCAACTTAACTTATTTGACTAAATAAATTTAGTACGGGCATATCCCTAGGGATAGTCTGTACGGGGCTTAACTAAACTTTAACTTACTGCTTGACTTTACTAACTACTTTTCTCTGATAAACAATCCCCTTTAATTTCTTCTCTATCTTCTTAAATATCAAATTTACCAGGGGTTTTTTTGTTTTGCATTTCTAGGCGACCTCAGCTTGTTTAATGTTTTTATTTTATTATTATAAGAGTAACCTAGAAAATTGTTTGATTTATACTTTTAAACCTTGACACCTCACGTATATTTTATTATGTCCCAAATTTCCCAATGTTAAGTAACCCAATTAAAATTTAAATTTCCCAAAATGTATATTTTTAAAATTTCTAAATGTATACTTTTAAACTAGGTGTTCCACATATGCTCCCCTTCCTGAAAGCGTTGGACCCACAACGCTATTAGAAATCAGACAAATTTACTTTAAAGCCTTAAAAAAATAGCAATATTACCGACAACGATAGTTCCATACAGCTTACAAAATTCCAAACCTAACATTATGTTACTTATTATATAAATTATATTTATCGTAAATAATCTTAACGTTTTATTAAATCTTTGTTTTTTTTTTTTTTTAAACTCTATAAAATTATTTTTAACCACTATTAATTTTTTTTTTTCTAAAAAATAATTCATTTAGGTCATATTTTAACATTCTTGACCCTTTTTTTTAAATTTTAGAAAATTCTTCCTGATAAATTATTATCTAAAATAATTATTTAAAAGTTCTAGAGATGTTTTTTGCTGAAATATTTGGTTCAAATAATTTTAGCCTAATTGTTAAAAATCTTTAAATTTGAGCTTTTCTTTAAGTAGGTATTTTAAATAAATATAGTTTTAGTGATAAGATTATTTTTTAGACAAAAAATGACCTAATTATTGTCACTGTTAGTGATCAGTTCATACAATAAAAGTGAACTTGGTTCTGTCTCGTCAGCAAAACGTTGAACCATTAAAAGTAATTCAATGATTTACTTAATATACCAGTGGGAAAGAAAAATAATTAACTATGTTTTACATGTACTATTAATTAGGTGACTTTTTTCTATTTTATCTTTGCTCTTTTTTAAATTTATTGGATAGTTTAAAAAACAAAAAATATCTCTTACATAAAAAAGAAAAAATCATTTCTTTTTATATTTATACTTAGAAATTAACCTAATATTCCTTCTTATACTAGCCTTTATAAAAAAATTGGCGTCCTGCCTCGCCTGTCCATGTCCTTGATGGTGCGTTCCCTTGACCATATGTCCCGTACTTCTCCACGTACCATTGTCTGCCTTTCTTCTTCCACATCAGGTTACTGTAACCATGCCACTTCCATATCCTGAGCTTCCTAGGGCCGCTAGATAGTCTTGTACCACACACCATTCAAGACCATAACTTCAGAGCTCTTCCCCATACTAGAGCTGCGGCTTCTAGTGCTAATGCTGCCTAATGCTGTTCGAACCCGTCTTCACGACGTAAACAACAATCTCAACGCAAATAAATATTTCATATTCTTCTTCAACAACTCTGGCTAACACCATTTAGCCATATTTCAAAACTGAAGATATAATACCTTATCTTCCTTTTCTTGTAGCTACGCTGCTACCTCCTTGCAGCTACGCTACGCAACATATTTTTTCCCCATCTTCACACACATTTCTTTCTCCGCGGAACGGGGACGCCTTTACCATATATATAGCATTTTCTTCCACAAATACACCGAGGGGTATGAAGGGCGTACCATGAGCGACTTTTCCGCCAAAGGGCACTGGAACCGCGGTCACGCTTACCATTACCGAACGTTTCACAAAGGTCACTGGGAACGGGGCGCCTCCACCATATGTGACGTATAATTTTGGAATTACATATAGGTCACTTAACGTCACTGGGACTATGTACCATGGGTGAACCATCTATTGGGAACATGAGACTCATGGACCATCAACACTAACTTTGCATTTTCTAGGACCCAACCTAACTTATTTGACCAAATAAATTTAGTACGGGCATATCCCTAGGGATAGCTCCACGGGGCTTAACTAAAACTTCTTAACTTAATGCTTGACTTTACTAACTTCTTCTTCTCTGATAAACAATACCCTTTTATTTCTCTCTTTTTTCTTTAAATATCAAATTTACCAGTGTTTGTTTTGCATTTCTAGGCGACTCAGCTTGTTTAATGTTTTTAATATTTTATTATTATAAGAGTAACCTTAGAAAATTGTTTGATTTATACTTTTTAAAATTAGTCAATAATGTATATTTTTATGTCCCAAATTTCCCAATGTTAAGTAACCCAATTAAAATTTAAATTTCCCCAAAAATGTATATTTTTTAAAATTCCTAAATGTATACTTTTTTAAACTAGGTGTTCACAATACAGATTTTAAATTACTTATTTACTTTTAGGTCACAGTTTTTTAAATCAATATTATTTTTAAAATATTATTTTACTTTAAAGGTAATTTGGTCTTTTGTTGTTTTTCGTACGAGAAATGTTTTCGTTTAAAAAAATTACTAAATCGCTAAAATATGATACGGTGTTTTGTATGTAAAATTGGTTAGTTAAATTTTTGGATTAAAAGATTATCAAGTTACATTACTACAATTTTTACTTAATAAAATAAAGTAATCAGTAGTTATAATTTTTATACGTCAAAAACGAAGTTGAAAATGGCTTTTATTTTTTTGTGTCAAACGAGAAAATAACACGAAACCTAATTAACTCCAAAGTAAATGATTATTTCGAGAATAATATTGATTTAAAAGAAAAAGCAGTGGCGAATATTTTTTTCTTATTTTTTTTTATACAAATCTTGTCTCGAACGCCACTGGTATTTTGTGATAATATCTCGGAGTGGTAGGAAAGTTATAACAAAGAAGCCATTATTTTCTAGAAAACTTTAACACCCTGTTTCTTGCTAAAGAAACATTTTGGGACATAATTTAATCTAAAAAATGTTCATTCTTTATGGCATTTTATGCTAGTAAGTTTAAATAAAAATATCGACTTAAAATTACTTAAATAGCCCCCTGCTAACTTTTCTACCTTTAATTTTTTCTTTATAAATTTTGGGTGTGACTAATGAGAGGATATAAACTACTTTTTGACTTAAAATGATGCAAAAATTAAGATGGCGCATGTCTGCCATCTTAAAAAAAAAAGTTAAATAAAAAGATGGGTTTTTTAACATTTAAAGCTCCTAATAAGTACTTTCATAACCTGGTTTGGATGACCATATTTTTGCTACAAATAAAGTAAGTAATCTTAAAGTTAATAATGTGGTATTGGTAACACTGTGAGTAACAAAGCACATATTTCTATACGAAGCACCCCGTATATTAAATAACCTTTTAAAAGACTTTAAGTATATATTACGTAAGTCTAACTTTAGTACACTTTAGAAAATATGGCCACCCAAATCGGGAACTTAGGTAATTTTTTAACACCATTTTATAGTAGTTAGGATGTTGACTTTATATTATAAAGTACCCAACGAAAGATTTAAAATAATGTGCTAAAAGACCCTCTTCCATTTAATTTTTTTTCTACAAGATGTTGCCCACTGCCATCTTGATTGTTAAAACTATTATTTTGACATCAAAAAAAGTTTTAATTTTATCATTATTCATACCCAAATTTTATAATACATTAAAAAAATCCAGAGTACAAACGTTAGCAGGGGGAAGGAAACTATTTACGTCTACACGTTACGATAAATTATTTTGGTGGGTTTTAAGATTACCGCTGTATTGTTGTTGCGTGTTTTTTAACCGAGGTATTAAATTATTTATTTTACTACTGACGAAAAGTAGAAAATAAAACTTAACCGGGATTTTACCATGCTGGTTAAAATATATATATATATATATATATATCTATTTATTGCAACAAATCAGTTACTTCAAATTTAGTCAACGAAATTTTTAAAGTCATAACGTTTCCATGTACTGTGCTGATAATGCCGACCACGCCAGCTTGAGCTTCAAGAGATAAGCCAGGCTCAAATTATTTACGATCTCGACCCGTGATTGAGCGGGTCCACAGGCTTCCCGAAAGCCGCTCACAATATTTGGCTGCCAGATCTCAACCGCGGGGTTCTTGCTGGTTACCCTGGTGGGATCGAAGATTCAATCCGGACGTATATCAGCTAGTCTGAACACAAGACATACAGGCTCAGTGTACTTGACTTTAAAATATTAAAACCAGCAATTTAACTATTTTAAAACTGGCCAAAGAAGATCACCAAACTATTACTCGCGGCTCTCAGCAGATCTTGGCAGACAATGATTCGGGGCCAGTAACACAAGGGTGCAGCCTGGGGTTTGGTATCCGGGCCAGGCTGTGAAATAAAATCTGATTGGTAAATAGTCAGATATATTCAAAATTTATATATACATCCAAAATAAATTTGAGAGTTCACCTCAAGCAAATAACAAAAAGATTAAATATCTAAAAATTCTACTGTCGGTGACAGGACGTCTTATATTGCATGAAGTCGGCTTACGGTAAGCGCTCCACAGTAGCATTTAGTTTCGTCGGATTACTTTGTCGTTAAATTGGGGTGGGACGCCGAGTCGTCGTCGTAAATTACACCCGCCAGTGTCACGACAGTCCGGAACCACCAGACGGGTCGTAGAACAGCGGTATGAAGAAAAGTTCCGCCGTACTGATGAGGAGAACACATTCTGCCTAGCCTGTTTAAATGCCAAGCAATGGTGGCCGCCGCTGGATTGGCTGTGGCCGGCGCTCGAGGTACTCAGCCGCCGCCAGCCAGCAATCAGTTTTCGACTTTGATAAACAGAAGACTTGGTCCAGAACATCGGCGCGAATTTCCAGAACACGTTTGTTCTCACTAGTATTTTGACACGAAAATATTCCCCGATTACTGAGCAGCCAAAAAATAACCGGTCAGCAGCCGGGATGGGTGTATTAAGAAAACAGTGGTCATCCTCTAATAAAATTAACAAACTTGTGCTGCTCACAAAAAAAAAAATATATATATATATACATATATATATATATATATATATATATATATACATATGTTGTTGCTATTATATATATATAGCATATATATATATATATATATATATATATATATATATATATATATATATATATATATATATATATATATATATATATATATATATATATATATATATATATATATATATATATATATATATATATATATATATATATATATATATATATATATATATATATATATATATATTTTTTTCTTTTTGTAACGAAGTTACAAGATTTTTATTTAATTTTATTAGAAGTTATTATTTTGTTTTCTTAATTCCCTTTATCCGACATAGAAACTGACCGGTTATTTTTGTATAGTGTGAAATAAATCGGGGGATTCTATTTTCATTATTAAATCCGTTACGCGAAACCGCGAAATACTTAATTATTGAAAACAAAATAACCGTTCTACCGAATTTCGCGCCGGTGATGTTCGCGAAATCTCGTGAGACCCGCAGTCCCACTGCCGAAAAGTCTAATATGACGCGTAAAGAGTCGAAAATTTGGTTATTTAAACAGCTGCAAGCGGTACGACAGACAGAACCTCACGTTCTCGAACACCAGCAGCTCCAGCAGCAGCAGTACCCGAGCAGCCACCACCGAGACCAGCCGACCGTACCCTAGCCCTAACGACCGTAGGTAAGACTAAGTGGATTCTCCTGGACCTGAATCGCCAGGCAATAGGGCTTTCTTCGTTTCTTCTACTTATGTTCTGTTATCCTGGTGGTTAATTCCCGGATTTGTCCGTGGCAGTAACGTCACTGGCAAGTGGCATTAATTCCCGGCCAGTGACCTACATTTGTAAAGGTCCCACCCCAAATTTAACGTACATGAGCGATTCATGACAGGCAATCCGTATTGAAAGTAAGTATACCGATTAACGGGCTATAAGACCGCTACCGTAGAGAATCACTGCCGACCGTATATAGTAAATATAAGACCGTTACCGTAAAGAATCACCGTTGACCGTATATCGTAGTAGATTTTTAGATAGTTTAATTAATCTTTTATTTATTTACAGGGTGGGTCTCAATAATATATATTAAAATTTATTTTGGATGTATATATAAATTTTTGAATATATCTGACTTTATTTTACTATTCTTACTGTAATTGTGTGTTTTATTTCCTAGCATAGTAAATTTGGACTCTACGCGTAAACTTGAACCTTGGAAAGCCTTTCTCCACTGTATTAAAGCTATCCGAGAGGCAAAGTGAACCCTTTACTACTATTAAGAATTAAGGGTGGCGCCCGAGATATTAATAATATCGCGCCAAGATCTGTACTTTTTCGAAACCGCGGAAAATTATCGTTACAATTTAAACTAATATGTGATCTTCTTTATTAGTTTTAAAATAGTTAAATTAATAATTTTAATCAAATTTTATTTCGCCTCCTTTTGATATTTTAAAAGTCAAAATACACTAATTACAATATGTCTTGTGTTTATTTAGTTCAATTTTATTTAATTGCTTGATAAAACATTTTCCTAAATCCCCTTCGTTGAATGTTCGAGTATTACACTAAATTATTAATAAAATTACTACAACCAGTTTGCTCAGAGATCTGGCGAATTAAATGATCAATGTGGATACAAAACAGGCTTATTTCGGGGAATATTTGGACCCTTTTCCAAAGTTTAAGGATATTAATCACAAGGTCGGGATCGTAAGAAATAATTTGAGCTTTGTGCTGACTGCCTTGCTTGGTAATTTATCCTCTTAGGAAATAAATAGTTTGTGGTCAGCGATTAGTCGGATTTAGAAGCAGTACTAAGTAATTAAGGTATTATATGGCCTAAAAACATGTACAGGGTGTCCGGATTTCGTTGCATGTTATCTTGGTTATTTAGAGGTAGAGACCTACAGAGTGCTGATTTTTGTTGCAACAAAAGATAGATCATTTAAGACTGTCTTTGTATTCGACATACAGGGCAAATTTAACTTTTTTTATTTGTGGAACTATCTCGTATTTTAGTTGTCTTGGACAGTACAAAAAAAGTAAAAACAAATATTAGTAGGGAAAACTGGCCTAAAATGGCATATTCGGGTAAAATGATACACTTAAAAAATTTGAATTTTTACCGTACACGTAAAAAAGTAATTTCGCGTTTAATTTTTAATTTATCAACCGCAAAATACTTCTTATCAATTTAGAAGTTGTGTATTTTTACGACGTTACATAGTTTTGTTACAAATTTTGTTACTTTGTTATTGAAACACAATAATTTAGCTATGTTTATAAATATGATTATTATGGATTTATTTATACCTTTAAAGTTTAAGCATATTTGCTAAATTGTCGTTTTTGGGTAAAATGACATATGTGTAATAAGTGTGAAATGACATACTATTTTTACGTGTCCGAAAACGTAAAAACTTTTTTCTTGATGGTTGATGGTTGGTAAATATAAAATGGAATCTACATGCCAAGGTTGTTCAAAGTAGGCCCATGCTGAATGCGCTTAATCTCCTCTAGAACGAAGATATTTTCCGAGTATTTTGTTGTTATATTAGCCCATTAATGCCAAAAGGGTCGTTAACGAAGAACTGAAATCATCATCTAATCAGTACTATAATATATAGAGAGTGATGCATGTATCTCTAGCAAGTTAACGACACATGTGTTTGCATATTTTTAGTTTTTTGCATTTGGTGATTACTCACACTGGTAACTGTCTCAAATTAATATTATATTCGTAAATATTTTTATTTTAGGATTTTGGTAATATAAATATATTTATATCCTAGGTTTATGTTTTAAATATTTATTAGCAGTTTATATAAATTAATGATAGTATATGTAAATTACATGCAGTTTTCTGATAATGGGCCGTTAATGACCCCTTGGTTATTTATGACACTATTTTGAAGAGGTCGAAATTTTAAATGTAAATAATGTTAAGCTACTTACAAAAGGCTTACATTTATCCTCTTTTACCTAAACCAAAAATAACGGCGTAAATACAGATTGTGACTAAGAAGACGAATGTATTACTTATCGGAATCACTAGAGTAACCTGCAACTCAAAGCGGAAAAAGCGCCTATACATAAAGAAAGTAAAAGAATTTTATAATGGAGCAAACAAATTATGCGGAAAATAAGGATATTGGTATTATAGGTATAACATGGAGAGGCAAACTGTATAGTCCTATGTTCAGTCAAAAATATGAGAAAAGAAACTTAAAACTCTTGCAAATAAAATTTATAGCAAAGTAAATATATAGAAAGTGAATCAAATGAATATTATTATATACAACAACTACAAAATAGCTACAGGAAGAAGAAAGTGGCAAACTCCAATAATTAGATGATTAATTTATGCCTTGCTAATGACAGTTATTTAACTCTTGCTGCTGGGTATAATAAAGACAATCTTTGTTCTTTAAACAAAATACGTTATAGGTCAAAACCACCTGAACAATAGATGGCTGTACTGTACCACTTCGACAAAACGTAGCTTGATAGTTTAACAACAGACAGAATACAGGTAAAGAATGCTCTTTTTGTAAAAATAAAACTACCAAAGACTGTAGGAGTTGTTAAGTTTTACTACAAATTAAAAGGATTCACAAATTACATAATATGTAATCAAGGTAAAGACTTCAATATTCTTTATTTCATTTAGTAAAAAAATTTCAAGTTTATTTTTTTATTATCTTATATTAGCCACGGGTCATTAACGACCCACTTTTAAACTCCATAACTACATATAAAAGATTTTTTAAATATTTTTTTGGGATATATTTTGCCATTTTTTAATACAAAACATTAATTTTTATCCTCTGATAAAAAGTTTATAGTTCTGGGCATTAATGGGTTAAAAAGTGTCAAGATTATATACATTCAAACCTTATCATATTATTAATGTTAAATGTTTTTTATAGAAATAAGTTTTAAATTTATTTTGTTTATGTTTTTATAAAATTTTTAAAATGTCTAATGAACGTTTTAGCCTAAACTATTGGGTCATTTTAACTGACACCATGCCTAAAATGAAACAGCGGTGAGTACGTGGGTGAACGGAGGCCAATGCACCAAAAGCGGTGAAATGTATGGGTGCAATGCACCCATATGATAGAAGAACATTTTTACATTTTTGTCCGTAAAAAGTGTCGTGTAGATGCGGTGATGGCTTTTTTTCGCTCTTCAAATTTTTGATAAGGCAAGAAAAGAGAATACGATTTTTAAAGTTTAGTGTACGTAGGAAGGATTAGAATGTGAACTTTATGACCTTATTTTTTTCTCTAATAATTTTGGCACCTGCACCCATATTAAAATTCAAAACGCGTCGAGCCTAAAATAAAATACTTTGAGACAATATGAAAAATAGTCGTTATATTTTTCTATGCTGGATAAGGTGACCCTTGGCTGATGTTATGACTAAGAAAAAGGTATAAAGGCCCTTTATACTTTGTTATAATAAATCGCAATATTATTTTTTGAGAAATAGGCAAAAATTTATAAAGTATGTCATTTAGGTCCATTTTCCCCTAAATATTTTTTTACGTAAAATCCAGTGGTGTAGTTGTTTTTTTGTTATTTTTTTAGAATATAAACCAGACATACAGTGTGTTTACGTAAGTTCAAATCATATGGGAAATTTTTATTTATTAATTTTTCGAAAAAAGTTATTCTTTATACAAAGTTCTGCATGCTCCAAAACCTAAAAAGTAACCATCAGGTATAACATTCCATAGGTCATCACTAGGTTTGGTCAAAAATGTAATTTAAGAGTAAAGTACCTGTTTTTGCTAAAATAGAAAATTATTATAAAGAAAGATATTAGGAATTAAAAATTCCTTTTAAATATGCAATTATTTTTATTTAAGAAACTAAAATATTTTTCTTTTTTTTCTGCAATCATGGTAAAAATTTAAGTTTTTACATTAGTACAAAACATTTCACGAATATAAGTTTTATAAAACGATAGTACCACTTTTTTTTAATTTATTAACCTACAAATAGGAAGAATTTCCAGTGCACTAATGTATAAACTTAAATTTTCTCGATTTTAGCAAAAAAATAAAAAAATTTGGTAAATAACATTGCAAATATAGAAGCAATTTTTTTATTTTAAACATTTTTTCCCTAAAAAATTTTTAATATTATCAAAAATACAGATACTTTACTCTTTAGCAAAAATTACGTTTCTGGCCAAACCTCGTATATCACTGATGCAATTTGATATTTGATAATTGCTTTTAAGGTTTTGGACCATGCAGAACTTTTTAAAAGAATAACTTTTTTAAACACACTGTATGATTTTCTTAGGCTAAGCCTTAAAATTATCAAATATTTTTAAAATTTTTGAAAAATATTTTATACCTGATAGTTATTTCATACTTTTAAACCTTTTAATAATGCGTGTAAGTTAGCATTTTATTTTATAATTAAATTTTGAATAGTGGGCCATATTTTAGCCTTAACATAAAAAAAAGTCAGTCAATTTTAACTTTTTTACATTTAACAGTCACATTAAAGTTTTAACAAAATTATATTTTGTTTATTACTTTTTAAATATTGTTTAGACATAATAATAATTAAAAAAACTGTAATCGGATGTTTGAAAGTATATGCTAAAAAATATATATTATATTTGCAAAAAATAATGGTTTCGTAAAAAAATTACAAATTAAGTTTAAAATACCAAATACTTTCTAAGCCGTACATTTTATTATTGGGTCTCTTTTATATAAAAATGACGTCACCGACATGAGTGCGTTTTTACAAAAGCTGTTAGCATGGCGAGCGACAACGCTACCTCTTGTAGGTGTATGCTCTTAGGACACGTCAAACAACAATCCTAAATATATGATAATTGGTGTATTCCTTTTATGCTCCAGGACCGCCCGGAACGACACCATAAGTGTTCCTTTTACATTTTTTGACATTTTTTCATGTTATAGAACCGTTCTTGACATTATCGACAGTTCAGAGAACGATTCAGAACAGTTCTACAAGGTAAAAGGAATACACTAAATAAATGCACTTCATATACTCATGACGTCATTCGCTCCAATTGGTGTTTTCGAATTTATTTTATAGATTTATTTTATAAAATATAAATATAATTTTTTTTTAATATTTTTAAATAAACAAGTTTTTTAAGAATCCATAACGCTTACTTCATAGAATAAATACAAAAGAAAAATAATATTTGGTTATTGTTATTATGCCAATCTTTTATTAAATACCATTTTAATAAAATAGAATTAGCATTATACGCCAATTTTACAAATGACGAAAAATGTAATAAAAATAAAGGTTTAATAACATTTCAATTCTTTACAGGCACATTTAAAATTTTATTATCGATAATAATTTTGATAAGAGTTTTATACTACCACTATTTTATTTTTATTTCTAAAAATAAACTATACGTATATACTTATATTAGACACTGTTTTGGGCATAAAAACACAGTGGCGCTTATTAAAATAATAAGCTTCTTTTAGGTAGGTTTAAAAATAATTAGAGGTAAACAAAATTAAGGAATGGAGAAATAAATAGATGTACTAGGTGAGGTAGAATGGGTAAAACTTTGATATTTCTGTAAATATATATGAACAAATTATGGACTGGCAGCTTAATTGATGAGCCACAAGACTCCCCTTTCTATTTAACTTTTGTGTCCTGCCTCCATCTTGTAATAATATTTTTTAAATTTTACTCTAAAACATATTATTTATGGGTCAATTTCATATCCCAAAAATTACCTTTTTTAAATTTATTTCCTAAAAAAAATAAAAGGAGGGGATATTAAAGATATGCACTGTATACCACACCTTTTAGTTAGGTGGCAGGTACTTTTGCACATCGAAAATGCCCGTTTTTTTTTAACTTTACTATGAATAAAATAGATTATAAAATGTTTAACTTACAGAGTCAAGTTTTGTTTTAAATTATTTTAAACTTTTGTAAAATATACAGGGTGATGATGTGCAGGGCTGATGCTTGCCAGGTGATGATTATCGTACTTAGCATTCTATGACTCATCACTATACAAATTTTCAGCTCTACAGGCAAAATGTTGCCAAGGGTTTATTCTCTGGGACTATTAATCCAGGGGCCGGATTACTAACGGCTGTGTCTTGTTTGGTATTTGAAATATTTTGGAAAATATAATAATTTTTATTTTTACAAAAGACATTTTGTATTTTAAATAATTTTTAATATCTGGAAAAACATTATTAAAAACAACTATACAGTGACCGCCAGAAATGTTAACTACATGTAAAACTTTATTTTGATTTCTCAAAAATTAAAATCTGCATATACAAGAAACTCACAAAGCACTAATCAAAGATTAAATAATCTATATCGTTTACGGGGTAGGTGCAAATTAACGAATTGACCACAGAAAAAGTGCCCTTATTTTTGAACTATTATTTGAAAAACTTATTAAGAATTAACAGGTATGTCACATTATAAGCAGAGCCTTTTAAAAAATAATATGTAAAAACTTACTTTTCTAAAATAAATTCTAAATTAACTATTTGTAAATTATCTTAATTGTCCTTAAATTTCGAAAAAAATGTGTAAGCTTTGATATTTTGAAATCATTTAATTACATTTAGATCACTTGGAAAAAACAAAAGTAATTTTTGCTTTCTTGTGGTTCAATAGGGCCCAAATTCAAAGACCCTTTAGATTTACGTCCCATATCGTTTTTGCCACATTTAAAACGTCTTTATTTTAAAAATATAATCATATTTTTATGATTTTTATTTACAAATTCATGTAAATAATGTTCAAAAATTGAACTTTATTGGAATTATGGTTAGAAGAAAAAATAACACGGCTTTGACATTTTTTTTAATTTAAAGGCAATAGGGATAATTTACGGCAGTAAACTTAGTTCGATCTGCTCTATATACAGGGTAAGTTGGAAAAGTATTTTTTTTATTATTTTAAAAGTAGACTCTGTTTTTAAAATATAACATAACATTTAATTCCTAAACACGTTTTTAAAATAATATTTTAATTTTAAGTTAAAAAATAAAGGTGCTTTTCTCTTGTATCCACATTTTTTAATTGGCACCTACCTCGTAAAGCTATGATTTATTTATATTTAGATAAATGTTTGTGAGTTTTTAACAAGGAGTCAATGCTTTAAATCAAAGATACTCCAGCTGATGCTTTCGGCAGTCACTGTATAAGAGCAATGCATTAATGTGTTCAGATTTAAAGTTCAACGTTTCGTTTTTAAGACACTATCAATAAATTTTGTTTTCTTATGTCAAACACTTTGTGTTTTTGCACATTTAAAAACCTATTGTTGGCTTTACCACAAAATGCATACTGCCCACGAATAGCGTTACTTAAGAGAAGATAAGGACCAAAAGTTAATTTTTAATTTTAGTTTAATTGTTATTTTGTTTCTTTTTTTTCCCGATTTTGTAATGTAAAATAAAAAAAATACTAGAGCAAATCGTTGACAGTTTCGGGAATTGTAAGCATAATTAAATCTAAAATCAGTCTTAAATCTAGAACAAGACAACTGTAGACCAGTGTTATGTTCTATTTGGTACTGTAATGTGTTTTTATTTTTGCAATTCTCTGGCAAATTTGTTAATACTATTTTAAACTTTATAAATATTTTTAATTACCAAACTTTGAGTGCTAGACATTAAAAACCTTGTCAAAAAAACTAAGAAATGGTTATTTAGGAGTAATAAGATGGCCCGCTAGTGGTTATATTACGTTGGTTTTTAGAGAGTAAAGTCACTAAGTACTTTATTACATAAACTGAAAGAACTAGTTTAAAGCGTTATTAAGAATTTACATATTTAATTAAAAATTTACAAATTTTCTATTAATTAAATATAATGCTTGCTCCTAAGTTATTTTTAATGAATTTGTGGCTTAAAATATGATTATTTAAATTCAGCGCTGCAACAAAAATAACAACACTTTATTATTTCATTTGTCATTAAATAGAATTAAACCGAGATTTTACAGGGTGTCTGAATTCCTTCGAGATACAGACTTGTGGTAGGAAGGCAAGGGGGATTTCTGCAGTAACTAAAAATGCCCGTCAGAAAAAATATACCGGAGAATACCTTGTACCGATTAAATACCTTAACCAAATATAAGCCCCATATACAGACGCGATCGTAAAAAAAACAAAAATATATCCCACATAAATTGTCGTGCGTCAAATGAAGATAGGGTAAGTTAATTACATGCTAAAGTGTATATTCCACTAATCTGACAATTAAAGAAGTGACGTAAAGAAACCGGAGGCTACAAAAAAAACAAATCATTTTGACATGCTCAAGCATGGTTATTATTTTTTATTTTGAATAAAATATAATTTGAGGATGATGAAAAATATATACTTCAATATGATTTGAACGATTTCCACAGGCCGAAATATTAAAAATATTTTTTTGACCTACTTAAAAGTCTATAGCCGGTTATCGCCCCGATGCAAAGGTATACATTATATAATATTTTTTCTATCCTGTTATCTAAGCTTTGCAACCCAATAGGTCTCTATGACGCTCGAGTAACAGAAAATTTATCATCTTGGGCTCCCCTACTATTGCGGTTTTCGCTAACTCTTCCTACTTTTTATAAAACGAAAGATGACACTAAAAGTTTTTTAATGGCCCTCTTAGTTTTTAACATTCATATATTTCCATTTGTGCCCCCTCTCCCCTCTTCGTGATGTTTTAATTGTCTGTTAATTTACAACAAAAGTAAATAAAATAAGAGCTTTTTAAAATATATAATACCTTCTTGTTATTTTATATTTTTGAAACCTAAATTAAGGGATCTAATTTTAAAATTATTTTTCGCATAGTTGGCCATTATAAGAGAAGAACAAAATTAGCCCTTAGTTTATAATTTGTTTACATTTTACAGCAAAATCTGAGTTTTAACTATTTTATCTCGATCAGCATCTCTATTTACCTTTCGGTTCCTTGAGTTTGTTTAGTTAATAATTAATTAAAAACTGAATATTTTAAAACAGCGTTACTGCATTTATATTTAACACCGTGTTCAAAATCAGTATAATTTTACGAAAAACATTTGATTTTAGTCAAAATAGTAGAGAACCGTATATAAAACTTACAAAAACTATTATACAAATTCAAATTTTAAAAGTATTAGTTTTATACATGGTTTTCTCTTTTTTTGTCTAAAATCGTATGTTTCTTTTTTAAATTATGGACACATACTGGTATTAAACACGGCTTTAAATATAAGTGAAAAAAAGCTTTTTAAATTATTTAGTTTTTAATTAAATAATAATTAAACAAACTTGCGAAAGCAAAAGGTAAATAAAGATGCAGAGCGATGTAAAATAGTAGTAGTAAAAACTCAGATTTTATAGTAAAATGTAAACAAATTACGAACAAACAAATAATTTTAATCTTTTGTTATAATAAAGTCTACATCATAAAAATATATGCAAAAATAAATTTAAAAATTAAAAACTTTAATTTAATGTCCGAAAATATAAAGTACCTGGTAGATTTTGTATATTTTTAGAAGGTCTTATTTTCCATAATTTAAAAAATAAAAAATATACAGGTGTAAAACATATAATATTTAAAAAGTAGCGACAGTCTGCGAGAATCGCAAGTCTCTATTTCTAATAATAACAAAATACTCTGCGATTGCAACGAAATCCGGACACCCTGTACTGGGTGGCGCCTTTTCGTTGACTTTGTAGAGTATGGGTTTATTCCAACAGGCTGTCAGAAATGTTTGCAACCATTCGGATTCTGCGCACGTCAAATTTGTCGTTCCAGCAGTGCCATGTTTCTAACATTATACAAGTGTTTGTTGTTCTAGCAGTAGTTTTAAAATGTTGGAAACTGTTTAAAAGTTTGCAAACTTTCTTTAAACATTACTGACAAATTGTTAACATAACCTTTCTTGTATTGACGTATAAGCAGTATGCACGCCTTGCTTATTTTTCCTTTCAGCAGAAAACTGTTGCCAACATTTCTGACTAATGTTTGTAACAATTTCTGCGTTTTACGATTGTTGCTAACATGTTTCCAACATTCTGCTGGAAAAAACCTTATAACGAAAACCTAAAGAAAACAAATCAATCGTATTATCCTTATTTTGATTTTTGAAACGTAATGAAAGTAAATCATGGCTTACTTGATTCGTTTTGAAGATACAGGGTGTTTTTTCGAAAAATGTAAATAAAAAAAATTGGGATTGTACGTAGAATTTAGTGGCGTATCTACATATTTTTTTTATTTACTCTTATTTTAAAGTAATAACACAAAGTTGGTTATTTTTAAACGGAACACCCTGTATATTTTATTATTAGTTAAACAGTCTCTCCAAAAGCCATGAGAAATACTACATTAGATGTTTGTATATATTTTTGGTAGTTTCGGAAATATGGCCATCATCAGATTTTTTATTAATGAAACACCATTTATCTTAATAAAAGTTTAACAAAATACCACATTTGATATGCATTTTTCTTATTTTTTGGAAATATGACCGTCTAAATCTAAACCGGGGTATACACGGTCATGCAAACCTGAAACGCACTTGCATGAAAGCAAATGTCAAATGAAGCTTTTAATACACATGATTCAGATGAACCTGTCAGTTCAGCATCAGTTTTGGCACTGGTGGTGTGATCAACTTGAACATAAGCGTAATTCAGCGAAAAGATTTTTTTATTTTTGTCAATGTATTAATTACTTTTAAATTTCCAAAAGCATGGATAGCCTTGGTACAAATCTATAAAATCACGTAATACAAGAGCCATTTTGTTAACTCAAAACCAACATATAACCCCGTAAACGACGTTCACAAACTGAAACATTAACTGACGTGTCCAACACATGCATACGTTTGCACGACGCGCGCCACGAAAAATCAAACTCGGACATCGAGTCGCATGCCAAGCCAGATGTGACAGTTTTTTTATTACACACGGTTAAATTTGCGCGCGAGCTTTGGCTTTTGATAGATGTGACAGTTTTGCATGACCCTGTATACCTTGGTTAAAAAACAGTAGATATACATACGCACTAAGATTTGGAGGCTCATATTTTCAAAACTATAAAGAAGATCAGTTTAAATGTGGAAAATTCTTAAAGATCCCTAAAATATATTTTTATTGGTAATACCATAAACAGTTTTTTTATTTTAAATGGTACTATATATCGAACTTCCGACGATGGCTATATTTCCGAAAGAATAACAAATTAAATATACCAATGTGGTATTTTTTACGATTTTTAAAAAAGACCTATCTATTGGAAAATAAATATGCAGGGTCCATTCCTAAAATAACAATACCTAAAACTTTACTATTTACATCATATTTTTTATTTTTAAGCAAGTTAAGAAAGCAACAAAAAAATTTAAAAACACTTTCTATCTCCAATACAAATTTAATTAGCCGTAAATTATTTTTACTAACGAATTTATTTTAAAAATCAAAATCGAGATTGGGCAATCAGATTTGTACTATCTTTTTATTTTTCGCTATACCTGCTATCTTTTAGAAAAAATCAACCTAAAAAGTCGCAACGTAAGCACTACTACCGTAATTATAGACAAAAAGCAACACCATAAATATGCACACTTAGGCAGATTTCACACCAAACGATAAGCAACAGGTAATAAGCGATACGAGATGGGTTCATACCGAGAAGACAATATTGCCGTTTTTTGGTATGAACGGGTCTTTAATTTAATCTAACGTTATTTACATTACCGACGAATGTTACCCATCCTCTATCGTTTATTGCCTGTTGCCTATCTTTTGGTGTGAAATCTGCCTTACACCTATTCGCATACGCAACGAGAGACAATACTTTGGCGATCAAAAAAGGGTAAAGCACGGATTAAAAAGCATACTTACTAGGGTGTCCGTTATTTTCCAAATCGATTTTTTAAAGTAAACGCCCTCTAAACTTTTAGTTTTTAGCCTAAAAAATATCCAGGGTAAAAATTTTCTTAATTCCTGATTTAAACAGTACCCCAATCATGTTGCTTTTTCCATTTAAATAACATGGGATTTTTAACTTTTTTCTTATTTTTTTTCTCAGACAAAAATAGATAGAAAAATCTGCAGCGTTAAATTTACACCAGAATATGTAATAATCTTCTGGTGTAAACGCTGTTCAAAAAGTTCTCTTACAAACTTTTGATTAACACCCGTGACGCATGAGTCGGCACCCATCAGCTGATTGTCGGGGTTTTTCAAGGACACGGGTAAAATCATATGTATGCACATTTGAATCGAATCACCACTTTTGGTAGTACCAACCGTTAAATTATGTAGGGAACTTTATCAAAAAGTCGTCACCCATATGGGAAAATTAGAACCAGTCCTAATTTGGCGGGTCGGAACGCACGAGTTTTAACCCCTTACCCATGACTCGCAGGTGTGAATCGTCAGGAGTCAAAGACTTTTTACCCAGGGTGAAAACCCCGGGTTAAAGACCCCTAGGTGGAAATCGACTATAGGAGTTACTTACCATCAAAATTAAGTTAATATTGGGTTGTGCCGATACTCAAGAATTTTATAGATACCCGGCGTTTTTAAATAAAACACTCTATATATAACATCACCATTAAAAAGATATTTTAAAGAGCAAAAAAAACTACAATTATTATGTCTACCTCTTATAGTTTAAAAAATTTGGCCATTTAATACTTACGTAACGTAATTTAGAGTTCTTTATCAACCACCTAAACCCATTTTGTCCAGGGTTTGTATCCTAACATAACAGGTGTCAAACAGACGACGATTTTTATCGTGATTTTACTGTGGTTCAATTGCTCTTTCTTCGTGTTTAATTAACCTATAAATGCAATTTTAAATCCAATGTTTTTAACTTTTAGCTTTTTACTCACTTGTCAATTAAGCAATCAATTAAATTTTAAGGATGAATCTTCTTTTAAATTTTGACATACCAAAGTCGGTATGCGTTGCCGATCGCGATTCGGATATATAAGGCCATATTAATAAGTTTAACGTAACGGACTGAAACTAACGTATTGCTTTTGCGCAAGCGCATTGCGGTACGGATAGGAATACGTGATGATTTTTTAAACTGCTATTTTTTTCTGTTAATTTAATTAAATAAGCTGGTAATTAATTTGTTTGCATCTTGTTCCGTGTTTAAATTAACGATGGATGCAATTTTGGATTCATTTTGTTTTTAACTTTTAGCTTTAAACTCACTTGTCAAATAATCATATAAATAAATTTTATGGTTATGAATCTTTTCTTCTAATTTTGACATACTTAAGTCGGGATACGCTACCGATCGCGATAGAAATACGTATGCCATATTGATAAGTTTAGCGTAACGGATTGGAACTAACATGTCGCTTCTGCGCAAGCGCATTACGATACAGATGGAAATTCGTGATGATTTTTAAACTGCTTTTTGTCTCTTTAAAAAAAAAAAAATTAGTAATTCATTTTTTTGCATGGAATACTGCATAATTTTGCATCGTAGTTATACAAATTGAGAATTTATTTTTTGTTTATAAAAATTAACCCATACTGTTAAACAGAAAACAGCCGAAAATAAATCTATTTTTTATAATTAGGGTATTCTAAATATTATTTGGCTTTTCTCCAGAATAAAATTAAAAAGTTTATTTAACATTTTATGAAAATTAAAACTTTTATACATTATGCAGAACTATTCTGCTCTTACACAATATAATAAAAGTTATTATTACTTTAAAAGAAATATAATAATGAAATATTTAACATTAAGTTACTTACCATACAAAGGTTTCAATCTATAAACAAAGGTTCATAAGAACTCGGTTGAAATTATTTTAATCTAATAAAATAAAATCTTAACGACGCCAGACGAAAACTGGGCCAATGGTTGCGTTTCAAAAATGTGGTAAATAGTTTACCAAAAATGTGGTAAACAGTTCACCTAAAAACTTATTGATAAACTTGTTAAAAAAACTAAAAAATAAAATGAAAATGAAATGTCTAATGGACACTTTAGAGTTTGACATTACTTTTGGAAAAATTAACTGGTAAAAGATACACCCATTAGGTATCTTAACCAGATAAAAAGAATAGTAAAAATGTTTAGCCATATATTAAAGTATTATTATTTTTGTTTATAGATTAAAACCTTTGTATTGTAAGTAACTTAAAATTAAATATCTTATTATTATATTTCTTTTAAAGTAATAATAACTTTTATTATATTGTGTAAGAGCAGAATAGTTTTGCATCATGTATAAAAGTTTTAATTTTAATAAAATGTTAAATAAACTTTTTAATTTTATTCTGGAGAAAAGTCAAATAATATTTTTGTTTAAATTTAATTTCCCAGAAAACAAATAAAGCATAAAATATGGTGTTCTATTTATAAGAAATAAATATTTGTCAATATTTCAAAAATAATTAAAGTTAGAAAATTTGTAACTACGCCACTGTATCTTAGAAAAAAGTTATATGAAAAACGTTTTTACCTTTTTGATGAGTGGTCAGTTAACTAAAATAAAAGAGGTACATATAAATGCAATATTTTGAAACTTGCCCCGTGGCTTAAAAAAAAAGACCATACTGTTACTATAAATTGAGAAAACACCTGAACAAAAAATGTATTTTATTGGTTTAAAACTATAGTAACCGAAGTTACTTACTAGGTAGGTATTCATGACACAGCCCCACAAAAAAAAGGTTGGTGGTCCGAAGGACTTTACCATGGAATCTTTATATTTTTGGGATTTCTGAATCCGAATCTGGGGTCAGTTTGCTCCCATCAGTATGGTTGAGGTCATTTTAAGGTCAAATAGACCACACAACGTGGTATCTTTATGTTTTGAGGTCGCTAAATCCCAATCCGGAGTCAGTTTGACACAATCAGGTCATGGTCAAGATCATTTTAAGGTCAAATCATCAAAATTCATTAAAAATGGGCCACAAACGTGGTACCCTTATGTTTCTGGGGTCGCTACAGATTCGGATTAAGTGACCGAAAAACCTTAAGATATCATGATGTTGCTGCATTTACCATCACTTCTGATAATTTGACCTTAATATGACCTTGATCTTAAACTACAATTTGACCACGGATTTGGATTCGGCGACTCCGAAAACATAAATATTCCTTAATTGTGGTTTATTTTTAATAAAATTTATTGATTTGACTTTGACCATGACCTGATGGGATCAAACTGATCACAGATTCGGATTCAGCGATTCCAAAAACATTAAAATAACATGGTTGTGCTCAATTTTTGATAAATTTTATTGATCTGACCTTCAAAAAACATTGACCCTGACCTAATAGGGTTAAACCGATCTTGGATTTGGATTCAGCAATCCCAAAAACATAGATACCATGGTCTAGTCTTTTGGACCACCAACTTTTTTTTGTAGGGCTGTGTTATTAATTTATAGTGGCCAAAGTATAATAGGTATGAAGACTTTATTTATGGCATCTTCGTTCACAATAAAGTAGGTTATGCTGCGTCCAGACTTGATATTTCGCCAAACATCCGTCCAAATAAACCAACTTATTTGCGCGCTCCTTTAAAGCAAAAAACCGACAAACTCTGAATCACCGCAAAATCATTTTCCAAGCCGTACACCAACGACGTGAATTCCGTCCATGTCCACGTCCACCCTAAGTGGGGCTATGTGGCGCGCTATTCTGCGCGGCGAATTCTTGCAAGTCTGGATGCAGCATTAGGTTTGCGAAAACCACAAGGTTCTATATCTAATAATAACTAAGTTGCAACGCAAATGGGATACTCTCTACACTTTAAAGTTAGGTCTCTTATTCTATAATTAAGATCTGTTGCAATAATTAATTATTATTATAGTAACAGTTCGGTGAATTAAGTCATATAGTTTTCTACGTAATATAACTACGGAACAAGACTTCGTCAGCTAATTTATTATGTGTTTTTATAAAAAAAGTTTATTTAAACCTATGTACAGACTTGCTACGTTTCTGAGATACAGGGCGTTAAAGTTTAGAAAAAGAAAATATAAAAAAAGACTTAAATACACTCTAGCCAATTTAGATTAAAATTGGAACACTTATTTATTGTAATAAGGTGCCTTTATACCTTTACCTATATTAAAATGATTGGGTCCAGTGGCGTCTCAGTAAGCACTTTATTATTAGGAAAAAACGCACGCCACTAAGTTTTTGCAAGGTTTTAATTTTATTTTTTTAACTAAGCAATCAATAGAGCAACATTGGATCTTTTAAATTTTATTCGTATCTCGCCTTGTTTTCAATTTAAAAATTTTGGCTACTTTAATTTTTCCTAAAAGAGATCCATAGACAACATGGTAAAAAGACAAAAATAAAAAATAAACAATTATTTGCTATAAAATAATTAGGCAGTCTTAGATTTTATAAAAAATTGTCATTTTCCTTATTTAAATTGTTTGTTTTTAAATTTTGAATTTTATTTTATGCAGTTTATGGACACTTTTAGTATCACCACATAATAACTAGCTGGCTAGTATCTTCTTTGATATCACTTAAAGTAGCTTTAATTTTGTTTCCCGAAAACAAAGCAAGATACAAAGCAAATAAAACAGACTAAAAAGTTGCGTTTTTTTTTATTTATAAAAAAATATAAAAACTTTATAAAAAGTTTGTGGCATATTCTTTTTCTCCATAATATTGGCTGTGGTGTCTACTTAAAAACCAGTGGACCCAATAATCTTAATCTTGGTAAATCTTTACAAGCGCCTTATTACATTTAATAGTTGTATTTTTTACAAATCGGTTAAAATTTTTAAGATATTTAAAAAATACCTTCTTTGTTTTTAATACTTTACCACTATGTATATTAGACATAAGGCAAGTGCGAACATAATATGTTTATGGGAACTTTCTTTATAAAAAGATACAATAAATTACTATCTAAAGTTGTGTAAGTACAGTAGTTAGAAAACAACCTGTTTATTTTATGACAGTTTTAGTAAAGCGATATTATCTTTATGTCAATTTGTATAAGCGTAACGGTGTTAAGTGTTACCCTTAACATTTTCGTGACAAGCAGTTATAAAATAAAAAAGGACATATTAGTGCGAAGGTAATGACCCAGAAATAAACTAATACTAGGCGAATATGCCTTAGAGAGAAACAAACAGAAATGATAATATATTTTTTATCTCATTATACAGAGTGGTCCACTACATTCGACACAGTCTGTAGCTAGATAACTTGCCTATACCTATCATTGTACTTTTTGGTAAATTTCGTTTTAGCATACTTTTGTTCCAAATGTCTATTTAAATTTAAGTAGGTTGTAATGTAGCTATTTTTGACTACTAAGCCATTGTTGTGGAATGTATATTTGTTTAAGAATAGTACAAAATTAAAAACCTTTTTATAATTTGCCAGTTTTTCTAGAATCCACAGACAAAATTTAATTTATTGCTGAAAATGTCATTTCGAATAATACTGGTTGCAACTGAATCTGGTAATACTAAAATTTATGTTTTAAACAATCTTTTTGGGGCGCCTAAAGTTATAATAACAGTCTGTGATCAAAAAGTAGCCTATTTTAATACCTATAATCAATTGGTCAAATTTTTTAAATAGATTTAGAGAGTAAGCGGATGGTTTTTGCTGAAATATTTTTTGACATGAATTCTTGACTCAATTAACATTTTTTTTCATCCTGCTAGTAATATGTCATTATGCTGTTTTAGAAAAAGGATTTTTGTTTATAATCACTAAAATTTATTTCAAACTAACAAAAATACCAGTAACCCATAAATGGTCATTGTAATTTCCTTAAGAAAAATAGTGATAGCCAACTTAAATTTAAACAAATTACTTAAAATTTGTAAAAACGGAGTTTACCAAAAAAAATGCAAAAGATAGGTGAAGGTGTGTGGTGTAAAAATATAAAATATTTTATTTAAAACAACAGATTTATTACCGTTTAATTTTAATATTATATAAGTTATTAAATGTAGGCACTTTTTAAGTACCTACTATTAAAATTCTTTAGTGTTTTTTTTTATGGAAAATTTAAAACCCTCAAAAAATACATTTTTCATTTCAAAAACATAACTTCAATATGTCACACTTTTCTGGACAACCCTGTATATGGTATAATAATTTTACACTGGGGCCTTATCTGATCCTTATAAATATGTTCCCCAATTATTATTTTTTAAACTCTATGGTTATCCAGCTACAGACTCTGTGGTATTTGCTGGGCCACCCGGTAAAAAGGTTAGTTTTTGTAAAAGATTGTTTATATTTTAAATTTTAATTTTACTCTTTTTTTGTTGTAACTTTTTTGAAATTACTTTTTTCCCGGATATACTTACACGTATGTAAAGGTAAATATTCAAGTTTGGAATGTTTTATTATACAAAACTTTCATTTCCTTTATATGAAAACTAAAATCAGATATTCTTTACGTTTATATTACCTAAAATAACCATATAACAACCACATTTTAAATAGAAATACATTAAATTACAAAAGCACATTAACATATTGATATCGAATAATTACCTTAAAGGCAACTTGGGTCTAATTGTAGTTTTACATACAAAAGAATACTGACTGGTTTAAAACCTTAAATTTACCTTTCTATTGCAATAATATGAGTTTTCAATATTTATTCGTCGTTTTTCGTCGCAACAAAAAACAGTGTATTATACACGAAAAATTTTTAGATTTTAGGTCTTTACTCTGTTTACTATAAATTAAGAAAAACACCTGAAAAAAAAAAATGTATTTATAATTTTTTTTTATAACAATTTTCGATATTAGCTAAAATACAGGTAAATTACATTTTTGACCAAACCTCGTAGATGACTAACAAAATTTTAAATCTGATTATTGTATTTTGGGTTTGGGTAGACCATGCAAAACTTTTTATAACCAACCGCTTTTTTTGTAAAATTAATAATAAAAAAGTTTCCCAAATGATGCCAGCTTACGTTGACACTGTATAAAGTACTAACATTATCTTTGCTCACTCTATGACCCCTATAATTTACGACCTTATCTTTTTAGACACCCTGTATGTTGTTTTTTTTGTATATATTTTATGCTTAAAATTTACAGGTTGTTCATTTAAAACTTACAACTCAGTTATCTGCAAAAAGAGACAGATTTGAGAAAATAGCCAAAGCACGTCAAGTTATTTTGAGGAGGAACGTATTTTACAATAAAATTGACGGCGCCCCTTTAACCCCCTAGCCACCAGGGATCCCAGGTCAATTTTTTTTTATTGCACATGACAGTACTAATATCTTAGTACATTTTGTCTCTTCGATTTTATAAATAAAACTGTGATAAATTTTTAAATTTCTAAAATTAAAAAAAAAAAATTTGGTACATTCTATATAATTTTAAAACATATATTTTAATAAGTAGCATACGTATGTTAACAAACATACGGGTTGCCATTATACAAGGTGTGTCAAAAATTCTGACGTTATTTTTTAAAATTAAATATGGCCTTTACTTAATTTTTTAGGCAAGGCTATGGCGATACCTTTGTTTAAATACTATCTTTAATAAAAAAGAGTTTTTATCGAGTAAACAGATAGGTGAAGTTCGCCTCTTATTCGGATCTGGTACTATAGCTGTTGCGTCCATCAAATAAAGAAAAACCTTGTTCTTTGTTTTTGTTTTAAAGTATTTTTTGTTTTTTAATTTGTTAGTTAGGTAAAATAAGAATTTTACTCAGATATAACCGTTTTAGTAATGACCTATAATTTCTCTTTAAGGAGTCACAATTTCTAAGTCAGGGTTATATTTAAACTTTCCAGAAGAATACATTTCGTTTATTAAGTTTTGAAATAAATTTTTACCCCTGATAAATCAAAAAGTTTCGTAGAAAACATTAAGTTAAAACAAAAATATTACCTTAATCTAAGACAGTATTTTATGTTTAATGGACGACAATGATATATTTCAAATCAAGAAACTTTTAGCGTGGTAAAAAGAAGAATTTTAGAAAAAAATCGTTCTTTGGGTCCCAAATTACTTTTGTAAATCAAGTTAAATATTTTGGTGTCTTTTGTGTCTTTATTTATTATTTGTATAATAAGTATACGCCTCTGTACAAGTTGTCCGGATATTGTTGCAATTGCAGAATATCTTGGTTGATATTAGTGATAGAGATTTGCGCATAGGTCTATTCTCGAATCATGAATACATTATCTCGCATGCGAGATCAATGGAATGTCGTATAAAATTAAGCTCATCGTAAATCGGTATTCTCGAATGTCACTTACGAAATTTTGTATTCGACATATTTTCGAGTGGGAGGACCCATTCGACAAATAACTTTTCGTTCGTGATTTTGGTATCTGATTAAACAAAATCTACAAATAATTGAAGACGTCAGTGGATGACAGTGTTATGCGACATTTTGTTAATTTCTGCACTGAAAAAAATGTCTTAAAACAAAAGCCTTGGTTTTAAATTAAGAGAATTGTGACTTTCATATGTGTGAAAGAAATAGGATATCAAACAGAGAAAAATATTTCTTTATCTTGCGTACTTAATTTAAAAGAAAGCTCTTTTGTAATAAAAGCAGCCTTATTTCATTAAGAAAACACCAATGAGCTTATTTTAAGAAACTATTCATTGAGTTAAAAACTAAATGCTCTCAAATCAAGACATTCAGGGATTTGCATTAAAATATTTGCACCCTTATATTAAAGTATTTAAATTTACAATGGAAATTCCTGGACCTTTTACACTGAGGAATCCTTTCTTTTGAGACAAGATAGTAAATACCTCAGACTGAAATAAAATTGAACGCATGTATCTTGAATTGAGAACTTGGTCTCTAGATATATGATCTTAACGAGTTTTAATTTAAGAGCTGATCTCTTTATATGAGAGCGCCACGATTTTAAATCAAGCACATTAAAGGAACTATCCTCTCCAGGTGAGAGCGCAATTACTTTCTAGTAAAACCTATATCAAAACCCTAAATCTTTATTAGAGAAGCCATTTCTTTAATATAAGGAAACAATTATACTGGTATAAAACCTTGAAAGTACTTTGAAGCAGTTCTTAGATGTTTTAAATTAAGATCTTGGTGACTTAAGACATAAATGTTGCACAGGGTGTCCGGATTTCGTTGCAATTGTAGGGTATCTTGGTTAATATTAGAGATAAAGACTTGCGGGTTTCACAGACTGTTGCTACTTTTTAATAAAACAAAAGATGACACTAGAATTTTTTATGACCCTCTTAGTTTTTGACATACATTTTGTTTTTATTTTTGTACCCCTCGTATTTCAGTTGTCTTTTAACTTACAACAAAAGTAAAAACGGATATTAGTAAATATTTCTACGCTGAATCCAGTGGTTTCTGACTTTTGTTCTAAGTTTCAAGATAACTGAAATACGAGGGGGACCAAATATAGAAAAAAAAACGCCCAGTATGTCAAAAATTAAGAGGACCATAAAAAAACTTTTAGTGTCATATTTCGTTTCATTAAAAAGAAGCAATAGTTCGCGAAAACCGCAAATCTCTATCTCTAATCATAATCAAGATATCCCGCAATTGCAACGAAATCTGGACACCCTGTACAGAGACCTCATTAAGTGGTGGGTCAAACTTTTATGTAAAGTTTTGATATATCAGTATCAGAACTATACACAATATTTTGACCTCCCACTAAGAGGAATTGCTTTTGTATATTACCAAGATTGCAACTTTAAATATTTAAGAACTTGTTTAAAGAAATTTCATGTGTTCATACCAGACAGCAGTATCTTTGAATTAAAATACTATATCATAATCAAGTAGGATTTATAAGGACGGACATATAATTTAAATTATCTTCAAATCCTAAAATAAACCATGTATCATAATTACTTATACATTTTATTAAACCTCATTTCTAATAATTTCTAAGATTAAAGTCAAACTTGAGGTACTCTGTATATACTTGTTTCTTAACGATGTATCCACTTTATATGTATAATTAAAACTTTATCATTAGGTACTTTTTTTTAGGAGCCCTATAAAAAAGTTAAGTTTAAATAAATTAAATAAATACACAGCAAAAACATAAATTTAAAAATTATTTATTGAAATTGGGTTTTTTATAAATGTTTAAACAATACAGTGTGGGCATAAATAGTCCCCCCTGCTAACTTTTCTACCCTTAATTTTTTCTTTATGAAATTTGGGTACGAATAATGGAAGGATATAAATTACTTTTTGACGTAAAAATAATAGTTGAAACAATCAAGACGGCGGATGGCCGCCATCTTAAGAAAAAAATTAATGGAAAGGGGTGTCTTGTGGCACATCATTTTAAAGCTCCTGACGAATACTTTATAGCCCTAGAATATAAAGTCAATATCTTCACCCACTACAAAATGGCGGTACTTTATAAATTACCTAAATACCTGATTTGGATGGCCATAATTCCGAAACTAATAAAGTTAGATGTACTTAATATTTTATTTTCTTAATGTCCTTTTAAAGTTCTTTTTAATGGTGATATAATATACAGGGTGTGTATTGGCTGAACGCTGGTTCACAATAAATTAAACGATAGAGTGGACTGTAATATCTCTATTGAAATACTGTACTACATAATTTATTGAAAAAATCACTTTTAATGAACGAGTGAACATACAGACATGTTACTTCGCTGCTGCAGACATCAAAATAGGAAGAGTCTTTTTCTCAAATGTGTGAAGTTAGGTAAAAAGTTTTTGCACTACACACGTTAACATTTTAAGTAAATATTAAGAGTTTTAGCATGAAGTTAAATTTGTCCATACTCCCGGCGTTGAACGGTGACGTTCAAACAAACTTATTGTTCATTAGTTACAATAAAGTTTTGATCAGGTAATGGACACACTTTTGTTATTGCTCGTTTTAAAAGTCCCTTATGAGTCTTAACAGTAACAACTCTAACAACATTGTCTTGTCCTGGGTGAACTTGCACAACTCTTCCCAATAACCATTTGCAAGACGGAAGTTTTTCATTTCGGATTAAAACCATTCTTCCTGTTTCAATATTACTTGTCATATTTCGCCATTTTGATCGTGATTGCAGTTGT
Source organism: Listronotus bonariensis (assembly GCA_014170235.1). Classification (NCBI taxonomy): domain Eukaryota; kingdom Metazoa; phylum Arthropoda; class Insecta; order Coleoptera; family Curculionidae; genus Listronotus; species Listronotus bonariensis. The sequence goes on along the minus strand of JACEGR010000051.1, from coordinate 40,237 downwards.
GATAAGTAGGATTGTGACCAATGCTTCCAGAAGCATTGTATAAGCTGCTGAAGAAGCTGGTATCTTGATAACTGGTTGATCCGAGTACCTTCTTTGAACTGTGGATCAGGAACTGATGTGTATGGTCTCCCAATAAGAAAGTGAGATGGGGTTAAGGGTTCGAAATCATTGGGATCAGAGGACATAGGATAAAGAGGACGGGAATTTAAGATTGCCTCAACCTGCACAAGAACAGTTACAAATTCCTCATAAGTCAGTATTGTGTTATCTATAACCTTTAGTAAATGATGTTTCACACCCTTAATATTCGATTCCCAAAGACCACCAAATGTAGGAGAATTTGGTGGAATAAAATGCCACTCAATATTTTCTTCAGCACATAATTTATAAATATGATTGTAAGATTCATTTAAGAATGTGTACAAAAGTTTAAGCTCTTTTTGCGCACCAATAAAATTTGTACCATTATCTGAATATAAATGAGAAGGTTTACCGCGTCTGCAGGTAAATCTTCTTAGAACAGCTACAAAAGCTTCAGTTGTCAAATCTGTGACTAATTCTAAATGTACTGATTTTGTACTGAAACAAATAAAAAGACATACATATGCCTTAAATATTTTATATCCGCGACCTTTTCTATCCTTAAGATTAAAAGGTCCACAATAGTCAACTCCGGTATGTTTAAAAGGAAATGAAACAGAGACTCGTGGCTCAGGTAAATCAGCCATTAATGCTGAATGTGGAAGGGGCTTAAATTTAAAGCATTTTATACAGTGTCTAACTACAGACTTAGCAAGATTGATGCCAGAAGTTGGCCAGTACTTTTGTCTGACAGACGAAAGCAACAATTGAGGTCCAGCATGTAAAAGCTGAAGATGCTCATGCTCTAGAATAAGACGTGAAAGTACATGTTTACCATCTAGTAATAAAGGATGTTTCCTATCATAATTAAGTGGTGAATTCTTTAAACGACCACCTACTCTGATTAATCCATAAGAATCAATGAAAGGCGCTAATGCTTGTAATCTATGTTTAGATTTTAATTCTTTATTTGACTGAATAATTGGTATTTCTGTTGAAAAACTCTCATATTGTGCAAGCTTAACAAGACTACGTGTACTTTCTTCTAATTCAATAGTAGATAAAACACCTAATTTTCTATTCTTAACTAAATTTTTTAAATTAAAAATAAATCTTAAGCAGTAAGCGTGAACACGTACAAGTGTCCGAAACTTAGAAAATCTGTGAAAAATGTTTAGTTTAGTTTTTGCTAAATTTACATGAATTGAATTATTTTTTCGTAATTCAGGAATTGCAAATGAATCAGATGAGAGAAAATCTTTAGGAATAAAATTACTATCATATAAAAACTGTGGACCAAACCACCACATATCTTGTTGAACTAATCCCTTTGGCATTATTCCTCGCGATGCAACATCGGCAGGATTATCCTTTGATTGAACATAGTACCATTTTCTTTTATCCGATAATTTTTGTATGTCAGATACTCTGTTTCCCACAAAAACCTGAAGGGATTTAAAATCACTGTTTATCCAATGAAGTGTAATTTGAGAATCACACCAATAAAATAACTCACATTGAATATTGAGAGAATCTGTAACAATTTTCATTAATTTTGCCAACAATAATGCTGCACAAAGTTCTAATCTTGGTATTGTCAAATTTTTAATAGGTGCTACCTTAGTTTTAGCACATAGTAAATTAATTACAATTTCACGTCGTTTGTTTATACATCTAACAAATACGGTTGCACTGTACGCATGTTGTGACGCATCACTAAACCCGTGTAACTCACATTTAAGTATATCCTCACATGAAACAAATCTAGGGATTTTAAGTGTATTAAAGTTTGAAAGTTGTGACTTAAATGTAAGAAATTCATGTGAAATGTCTAAAGGAAGACTGACATCCCAATCAACCTTTAATGCCCATAATTTTTGAATTAAAATTTTCATTAAAATTGTAGACGCACTAAGCAGTCCTAAAGGGTCATATATTTTTGCAATTTCAGAAAGAATACTCCTTTTTGTAACTGTATTTTGACATAAATCAGGAATATTATATCCTAGAACATCTAATTTTGGAAACCATTGTATACCTAAAGTTTTAATAGAATCATCTCCACCTAAATTTAATACACTAAGAGAGTCTGAAGTATTTTGTAAATTTTGCAATATTTCTGGATTATTTGAGACCCACTTTCTCAAATTAAATCCTGCTGAACTTAGTACATCTGAAATTTCCTGACAATATTTACGGGCTGAGACTACATCATCAAATGATGTGATTAAATCGTCAACATAGAAATCTTCCAAAATAATTTTTGAAGATTGAGGATGAGTATTTTTGACATCAAGACCAACTTGTTTTAAACATCTCATAGCGAGATAAGGGGCACTGGCTGTGCCATAAGTAACTGTATTGAGAGTCATAGTTGAAATAGGATCAGTAGAATCACTTCTCCAAACAATTTTTGCAAATGTCTGTCATCTGGATGAACCAGAATGCATCTATACATTTTCTCTATATCTGATACGACAACAAATTGATGACATCGAAATCTTATTAATATCTGAAATATATCATTTTGAATGGGAGGACCAGTAAATTGAATAGAATTTAACGATTTTCCTGAAGTGGTGACTGCTGATCCGTCGAATACAACCCTTAATTTTGTTGTCATACTACTCTCACGTAAGACACCATGATGTGGAAGAAAATAGGATATAGTAGAAACATCATCATTTTTGTCTGGAGACATATGTCCAAGATCAAGATATTCTTTCATAAAAGAAACATACTTTTGTTTTAATTCATCATTATTTTTAAAACGAACTTCCATATTAATAAGACGCTTAATTGCAAGATCCTTGGAATTTCCCAACTCACTGGGAGCACCCTTAAGAGGTATACGTACCATAAATTTTCCACTTACATCCCTTGAAACTGTATTTTTGAAATGTTCCTCACAAATTTCATGATCAGTTGACATTAACTCATTAGGAGTTATCTCTTCAATTTGCCAGAATTTTTGAAGATCATTATGTAATGAATCATTTTTTGAAAAAAACAATGAGAATTGGACATAGTATGTGAAAAATTCCCTGCAACAATATATCCCAAACTAGTATTTTGGAGAACTGGTAAGTTTTTACCAAGAAGTATTTTGCCATCTTTAAGTAAATCCCAAAATAGGTTTGCACCAATTAAAATGTCTACTGGATTTGAAACATAGAATTCATGATCAGCAAGATCTACATCATTGGGAATTTTTAGTAGAGACACATCAAGGTTGTATGATGGCAAATTTTCAGAAATCTGTGGTATGACATAACATGTTAAATTGTAAAAAGATTCATTGTATTGCGATTTTAAAGAAACTGCACATTTTGACTTTAACATTGAATTGACATTATTTATGCCTATAATTGAAATATTTGCAAATGTTTGTTTTAAACTTAACCGTTTGCATAATTCGCTAGAAATGAAAGATGACTGACTGCCACTATCAAGAATTGCTCTGGCTTTATGAAATTGTCCATTTATATCTGATACATACACTGTCGCAGTTGAAAGCAAAACATAATTTTTTGAATTAGAACTAGAAAACTTTACTATAACCTTTTGGTCAACATTTTCATTTACAGCAGTTGAATTAACCTTATTTTCTTGTAAACACTCATTATCATTGCTGTCTGCTGATAACATAACATTGGAATTAGTATTCTGTTGAATATTTGAACTTTTTTCATGATGTAAAAGGCTGTTGTGTTTATTTTGACATTTTTTACAATTGCCATAATTACAATCTTTATTAAAATGACCTTTCGATAAACAGTTGGTGCAAAGTTTTAATTCTTTAACCTTATCCCATCTTTGTGCAACATTTAATTTTAAAAATTTAAAACAATGATAAATCAGATGTGTATCTCCACAAAAAGAACATTTTGATTTCTGAGTGGCGGATACATCACCACTAAAATATGAAAGCTGACGCCTAGGTTTTTTATCATTTTTATATTGAGAATTTGAATTTTGAATAATTTGCCCTTTGGCTTCCATGGTTTCTAAAAAGTCAGCTTTGTTCTCAAGAAAAGTAAGAAAATCATGGATGGTTGGTAAAGTACCTTTTACATTATGTTTTTCCCATTCGCATAAAGTATCTTTGTCAATTTTTCCTGACACCATATAAACAAGCAAAGCATGAGAAAGATTGTGATCATTATCTAACTGTAAATTTTTTAAAGCGTGTAAATGTTTACGAACACTATCAATGAGTTCTCGTAAAGGTTTAGCTGATTCCCCTGTAACATAACTTAAATTGAATAGAGCTTTAATATGACTGTTTACTAATAAATGTTTATTATCAAACCTTTCGCATAAGGTTTTCCAAGCAATTTGATAATTTGCTCCAGAAAATTCTAAATTGTCAATAATATTGCTAACATTACATCCTAACGAGGACCTGAGATAATGAAAACGCTGTACTTCACTTAAATTTGTATTTTTGTTAATTAAAGAATCAAATGTATCTTTAAATTCAAGCCATTTTTGAAAATTTCCATTAAAAGAAGGTAATGAAATAGGCGGTAACCTAATTAAATCGTTAGATTGTTGAAAATGTGGTAACAACTGAGGTGCAGAAGTATTTATCTGAGATTTATTAGACTTACTACTTGAAACGTCACTTGGTAGCACTTTAGATAAAATATATTTAGATTTGGACAAATAATTAGCATAAACTTCCATAAATTCTGAACGCTCTGAATACTGAGTCTCTAAATCATCATTATCACAAATTTGTTCAATATTAATCTGAACTTCCTCAAATTCATCAATAATTGCTTCAAACCTGGCGGTTCTCTGTTGCAAATCAATAATTGTTTGTTCACCAATATCATTTTGACTTTTGAAAGACAATTCAATTTTATCAAAAAATGTTTTGAACCATGAAATTTTTTGTTTAATTGAAGCACGTTTACGCACTAAAAGCTTCAACTCTTGAACACTATCCATTGTAATAATGTATACTTAGTCAATAATAACCATACAATGTACTGAACATATGAAATAAGTATTTATAGATATAAATACATAGCATTTGAAAATAAATCACATTAAATTGAAATAAAGAACCATTATTATGATATGCACATCATAAATAAATCATCTGAAAACATTGAATGTCACTTTACCCACACTAAAGGTAAAATATTAACCATCTGAAAGAAAGCATATTGAAACTTTTAGGCAACAACATAAAATCACCTAAAAACATCTACAATTGCATATGTAGCATTAATTGTAATCAAAACATCATTTTCTACATTTACTACATGTAAAATTTACTACGTCACCTTTGTAACAACCCTGGTGTACGTATGTCACAACCCTGGTGTACTTATTTCACAACCCTGGTTAAATGAACTACTAGTGTAGTTTGCAACACATCCCTAATAACACATATGAAGTTAGGTACATAAACATAATTTGAAAATGAAGCAACAGGTGGCACTAGGTACACCATACATTAAAATATTTCTGAAAATAATTGAAATCAATTCTATTGAACATGAATATTATCACTGAAATAAATGCAAAGTAAACATTATCTTGTGAAAATCAATGCAATCTTAAGGAAACATAAGGATAATAGCATGAAACGGACTCACTTTTTTGTTGAAACCTGTCTTCTTTGTCGGCACCATAACCATCAAAACATCGGTGAGAAGGATCAAAAAATGCCATGTATTGGCTGAACGCTGGTTCACAATAAATTAAACGATAGAGTGGACTGTAATATCTCTATTGAAATACTGTACTACATAATTTATTGAAAAAATCACTTTTAATGAACGAATGAACATACAGACATGTTACTTCGCTGCTGCAGACATCAAAATAGGAAGAGTCTTTTTCTCAAATGTGTGAAGTTAGGTAAAAAGTTTTTGCACTACACACGTTAACATTTTAAGTAAATATTAAGAGTTTTAGCATAAAGTTAAATTTGTCCAGGGTGCTTTTATAAAAAAAATATCCATTTTTGTCCTATCCTGTATATTATCAGTATTACTATTAAAAAGATCTTTTAAAGACCTTTAGAAAATTACCACATTAAGTAGATCTAACTCTATTAGTTTTGGAAATATGGCCATCCAAATCGGTTCTTTAGGTCATTTTTAAAGTACCGTTTTGTCATAAGGTGTATTAATTTTGTATACAGCCTTTTGGATTAATACATAGATGTGTTCACTTTGTATAGGATAGTGTACATGAAAAACATGAAAAATTTTAAAAAGTATATCCAAAGCTCTAGCGCATGAGTCAAAGTGATATCTAATTTTGTCAATTATAATGTAGGTATCTTTTATATTCAAAAGTGTTGGTCCAACAAAAAGTAGATATGGTTGAAGAGTATTCTTCCTTTGGTATGTTTTGTTCACTTTGTCGGATATTATTCTGTCAATATCTCCGGGTTCCTAAAATTATCATATTACCAATAAAGCATTCAATGTGCAAATAATAAAGTATGCCTAGAATTTGTTTCTTTTTTTTATATAAATTAAAAATATTCTTTTAAATGATACCAGATATTTTTTGCTGAAGCAACTTTATAAAATACCTATCTTTATTTAAATGAATTATTATTTATTGTAACTAATTTTAATCTCTTTTTTTAACAATGAACAAAATATTGTACTATGTAAGAGTTATCGATTTTGTTTGTTTTTTTATTATTTACGAAGTAGTAATTACCTTGGCATGGGAAAATAGCCCTTCTATGCAATCTAAGGTCGAGAATTTCCATATTGTCTTGCCATTTCTGCTTTTTCCAGTAGGAGGTACGAGATATGAAATAAGTTCTAATTGTCCTGGAATTTTATCACCTAAAAATAATAATAAATAACCAAACTTCGGCAACTTTAGTATTTTTACATGCCCCTAGGAGACTATGTGAGTCTCTTAAAAATTTAGAGGTACAAAGTGGGTCAGTGCAGTGTTTTATTTTTAGCAAATTAAATTATATCTTTGATACGTATATGACTTTATTATTTTAGAATATTTTTACCTTCACATTCAAGAAGCGCATTATAAAGTTCTAATTGGGAGTCTTTCACTCGTGAACCTCTCTTTAATACTATTTTGTCAACAAACTTATCCCAGTTAAGATAAAAGTTTAGGTTTGCTTCTGGAAATAATTTTTCAAAGTCCAGGTTGATCTAAAATAAATATTTTACTAAAGTACATATAGCTATTTTTTTACGTAAATTGCCTATTTTTCAATGAACAATGAGGAAACAATTACTTTTCAAAATTGCGAATGTTACAAGTATTTACCCAATCAGAAAAAACTTTTCATATAAGTAAAGCATGCGGCCACACTATTTCTTGACCTCGCATCTGGTGCTGCGCTAAACTACCAAACAGTAGTTAAGCTAAGGAGCGGACATGAAGCATCGCGGACCCGTGCTTTACTTATATGGGGGTTGGAACTGTACCCAAATAACATAATACAAAAATTCAGCTTATTCAAAATAACAAAAGTTTTAATTTACTAACCTTTGATACCTGGTACCTGGCAAAGCCACTATGAATCAAGCTACATAGTCTCCGATCGCTTCTACCTATATTGGGAGCATGCATTGACAAACATTCAGCTTTTACAAAATGACGAAGGTCTGCCGTTCAAGAGCTCTTGGACTATTATATTTATATTGCATATAATTAATAATTTTGGTACTCTTATGCTTAGTTTTACAATTGTGAGTTTAGTTTAGGTTCAGTTGAACTCAACTGGTACATGAACCTGTCCATTTAAAATAGTTTGCTGTCAAGTAAATGCCAAAAGTGACTGTAATATATTTTAAATGGATAGGTTTATGTACCAGTTGAGTTCTACTGAACCTAAAATAAACTCACAATTGTAAAACTAGGCATTAAAGATACAAATTAAAAAGTAAGGCAAGAAATGCAAAACTATTTGCATAAATAATATTATACATACCTACAAAAGTATCTATAATGCTTGGGGTCATACCCCATGTCTTTAATAATTCCTCCATCTTATTCTAAAAATTAAAAAAAATAAAAAATAAAAATAATAAATTTAAATTTATTTGAAAAGAGGCCTGTTCAAATTATCTTTTTTTGTTTTGCTAAGTTCTGGTTAGGTAAAAAGAAATGTACCGCTCCACAATTTAAACTAACCTTTAACCAAAAGTAAAATTTACTTTCTTAAAAACTTTCCTTATTGCGTAATGTCTAAGGGTTAAGTACAGCAAAGAAATATATTTTCTCATCAAGAAGGACATTCTATGAGAAGGCACTTTTTTCGTAATATTATGTAATTAGGTATAATTAGTAATATAATTTTAAGAAGACTGTAAAATAAAGTTTATAGAGAATGTAAAATCATATATAAACAAATAGGCATGCAGTGCGATGACTTTTAGGAAAACTCATTCCTGTCCTAACAACCCGTTAAGACTCGCATTATCTTTATATCCTTACTTGATCAGGGTAGAAGAACCCTATACTGTACATTATACAAAAAAAAAATATTAAAATTAAATACACCACAACACATTACAATCAATTATAAAAATATTATTAAAAGTTATACAAGTCTAATGAAAAATAACAACTTAAATCTTAAACCGGCAGCCATTACAGTTAAGACAAGACACCGGCATTTTTCAAAGTTAATCTTTTTCAATCGCGTATTTAAGACACGCATTTTGGGAAGATATTTTAAAGAAATTTAAAGCAAGTATCCTAAAATGTATAACTAAAATTAGTAACAATTTTACTTACCAGTTTATCAGAGTTCAAACCAAAAACACAAATTAGTACGACGCACACACACACTTACCACAAAGGGTTAAACAAGTGGTCGTCGGCCGTGCGGGTGCTTCTAGAAGCTGAAAAAATCCCCGAAATACTGGAATAAACGGACAGCGTAGTTCCGTCTTTTTCTATCTTGTGCAATAACATCTCAAGGTAAAAAGACGTGTTTCGCGTATGAAATATGATAATACGAGGGATTCAGAATTAGAACCCGATTTTCACATTAAGAGATTAAAGACATTCAACTGAAAAAAGTAGATTCTCAAATTAGAAACCTATTATTTTAAAGGGAATGCATAAATAATTTTAATCAAAACATTTTATTGCTTTTGTTTAAGATCTTAAAACTTATATTTAAGATATTTTAGCGCTTAAATTAAGAATCTTTATGTTTTCTTTTCTTGATTCTGATGGCCTTACAATAATACTTATGATATTTTAATTTAAGGAAATTCTTTTAAATCAAAGACATCAATTAAAGTATTTTTTTCCCATTTTAAGAACACTTGTTATTTCAATGTAAGAAACTAATTTTGTTTTGAAGGCACGGTTATTCAAAAAGAGAGCCTATTTTTAAAACCTTTAATTTCCTTAAAACAAGAGATCTTTTTTTCTGTGTGATATTGTACTGCAATAAGTTATAATTTGCCCATTGTAACTTAAAAGAAGTAAGAAAAAAGCTTTGTCTCAAGAACATAGTTCGTACAATAAAAAACGAAATTTTGTAATTTTCTTACGAAGCTACAAGAAATGGATATAAATTTCTGCAATTTTAGTCTTTTGAAACCTATTGCTTTCAAAATGAAAAGAAAAGAGCCACAAAATTTACCACCTATTTGAATACTTGTTATTCTATTGAAATGTTTGGAAAAACTGGTAAGAAACTGTTAGCTGCGTCAAAAAATTTTGATTTAATAATATCTGAAAACCAAATTCAAGAAATTAAGGCCTTTACTATAGATCAGTTTTAAAATAAAACCTGTTTTATATATAGTATTTAATATAATATATTTTATATCGTAAATCTTCTTTTTCTAAATAAATTTAAGATATTAAAGCAAAACTGCAGTCTCACTATATATTATATCAAATAGATCTGATACCAGTAGGCAGTATTTAGCAGGTAACAACTAAACAAAAATAAGGCATTTTCTTTTAATAAATTATTATATTTAAATCAAATAATATTCAAATATAAAAATGCAAATAAATGCGATTGTGTAAATTGTATTTCTTATTGGTTGGTTATAGGTTCTCTCAATTCTTTTCTTAAAATCTATTTTATCGTTCACTTATCCACATTTACTCTGTTGCCAAGTGTTATCTTTCGACAAAATTTTGAATTCAATATTAAAAGTCACTAACACTCAAGAATCGAAAATATATGGTATAATTGAGATTTAAATGCGACATTTCTCGATTGTGACATTTTCAGTCCAGATTCGAGAATTAATCTCTTCCTACTTTTGGATGAAACAAAAGATGACCCTAAAAGTTTTTTTCTGACCCTTCTAATTTTTAACATTTGACAGTGCAATATTTATTTATTTTTTATTTTGTGGACCCCATCATATTTTAGTTGTTACTTACAACAAAAATAAAAACTTATATTGGTAGATATTTTTACTTATTTTTTATTTTTTGAAATATAAACCAAATATGTGTTTCTTATAAAACACCCTGTATATTTTGTATTAATGAAATTGTAGCAGCTAAGAAATTTTTAAAAACATAAAATACCTATAAGTTATTTTATATTTTTAGACCCTAAATTATTGTTTTTAATTTTAAAATTGTATTTTTGCATATTGGGCCATGATATAGACTTTATATTCAAAGAATAAAATTACTTAATTTCTTTAAATTAATTACATTATATTTAATTATAATTTTTAATTGAAATTGATTTATAGTTTGTCTACATTTTAAACTAAAATTTAAGTTTTAACTATTTTATGTCGCCCAGCATCCCTACACTAAATATTTTAAATTATAGGCTATTGATTTATGTGCAAAAAAAAGGTTAAAAGAAACTACAATGGGCTTGTATGATTTTATGTGGTCAATGGACCCCCAAATAATAAAAAACCGCGGAGTGCTACCATTTAGATGTGTGCGTTTTTAAAAACGGGGTAAAAAAGAATCCTCTTTTCAGTTTTTTGAGGTTAGGTCGAAAATTACGCATTTTATTTTTAGGTAGTAGTCAACAGGAAAGTTTTAGAAAATCAAAATTTTAATCAAATAACGCTGGCCAAATTAAAAAAGTTTTTTTTTTTCACAAAAATATGCTTAAAAACGAAGCAAAAAGAAAAGACGAAAAATCGCGTTTTTTATTATTATTTTTTTAATTTTGGGGCTTTAGGTATAGGCATTGGTTTATGGAATTAAAACTTTAATCCTTCGTTAACAAAATGACGTCTTCAGAGTTCATAGTATTTAAAAGCGATTTTTTAAAGTTTGCGACTAATATCATTTCTCGACAATTTTACCTATTTTTTCGCAAACAATGTTCTGTAACTCTTTTCTACGCAGTTGTAGGTATAGCCAATGGTATATTTACTTAAAAGAAAAAGCGATTACCTTTGCAACCACTGCAAAAGGCTCTAAGACTATTTGTAAGTAAGATATGTTTCTTTAAGTCTTTCTCCTTTTAACATTTTTCCTAATCCTAACGTATATCTTTTATTATTTAATTTCTCGTTCTAACGTTGTAACAATTTATTTGTGCATCTATGTAGATTTGATGAAAAATTAAAAAAATATTTCTTTACCTTTAAAATGATGTATTTTTAAAATTGCAGAGGGTAATTTTAAGCAAAATATGGTTAGTCAAAGTGTCATACTGCAACGATTTTTGTTAATTTTTACTTATTTTTTTATTTTATTTACATTTTCTTCTACGACGGTTTGATAATGTATACATTATTAATGTGTTTTTAAACAGATAGTATGGCTTCTTACCCACGGCTGTTAGGCATGCTCATTACCCAGGGCCGTGTGCATAAATCCGATAATTTGTATATGATTTCGACAACCCCGATTTCTAAATATTCTATAGGTACTCCTCAGACAAGGTTTCTATTATTAGGTCACATATGAGTATACAAATTCAAGGTATGGAGTAATTTCAATATTTACTATCAAACCTTTTACGCCACAAGTTTTGCTTGAAAAAATAGCCTGTCGATGTACGAAAGGATGTATTTAGATTACGCGCGTTTAGTAAAGAAGCCTTCGACATCATCATTATCTACGCGAAATTTCCTGTATCTCTCTTATAATCGAGGATTTGAGGCTTCGTATCGTTACCTAAAAAGTAGCCATTTTTAAGTTTTGATTTTAAAAATAAATTACATTTTAAATCCGGGTTGCCAAAACACTAAAAACTAAGATTTTTGAAAAGATAGTAAAAACGCGGAAGAAATAGTTATTTATTGAATGGATTTTTTTTTGAATTGTGTCTAAATTAGGTAAACAAATAAGATTTTTTAAAGTTTAGCAACATATATATTAAATGCATAAAAAAAGTTATAATAAAAAATTTAAAAAAATTGCGTAAAAATTATCCAAAATCGTTGCGGTATGACACTTTGACTAAGCATATTTTGTATATAATTAACCTCACCATTTTTTACAAGACACCATTTTAAAAATATATATATTTTTTGTTTTACATTATATTTAGCTAAATAAAGAAGAGAAAAAGTTAAAACGGAAAATTAAAGAGATATACGTAAAGGTTAGAAAAAATCGTTAAAAGTAAAAAACTTAAAACCATGTCTTACTTATAAATAGTCTCGAAGCCCTGTACGATAGACCATTTTAAAGGTAGTTATATTTTCTATCAACTGATTATACCATTGCCTATACTTAAATCTGCATAGAAAAAAGTTACAGAACATTGTTTGCGAAAAAATAGGTAAAATTGCCGAAAATGGTGTGACGGGCAATCTTTGAAAAATCGTTTATCGAATACTATAAACACTAAAGGCCTCTGTCTAGCGTCATTTTGTAAATGAAGAATGAAGGTTCTTTTTTATTTATTAATACATAATCCTAAACCTCCATGGAAAAAAGTTATAGGGTAAAATACAATATATATATATATATATATATATATATATATATATATATATATATATATATATATATATATTGTTACGGTATCCCCCTCGCCTATAAATAGAGGGGAGATTCGCAAATTTAGTTAGTTGAGATCGGTCCTTCGTAGAGGTAACAAGTAGCCGATCCAAGACTCCGGTGGAGTCTGGTAGACCCATCGTTAGTAAGAAACGTCTCCGAAGACTCGGGATGTGGGGAGCAGAAAGTGACTGCTCGGAGGATCCCGTATGTTTTAGTTATCGAGGATGGTTTGGTAGAAAGGTTGAAGGGAAGCTGGAGCTTTGTTGTGTTGATACCTTTTGAAAATCGTAAAACATCTTTAAGCAGCTTGTTCAGCCGGAGGCTAGAGTCTCCGGCGTCAAGTTGGGTAGTTTACAGGGAAACAGTTCGGCCGCCCCATTGTACTACGGGGAAGGCGCCTGTTTCGAGAAAAAGAGGGATCGAGAAGAAAGAAGTAAGGGAAGAGTACGGGAGCATGCAATTAATTTGCAGCGCAGCGCGGAGGCTGCAGTAAGGAAGGGATAACAGAGAAGGACGTGACAAAGTAATCCCTGGTGCACAACCAGGCCGCGGGACCCGGCGTCACGGGAATTCTGGAAGAAACGGGAATCGGCTGGAAACGCGCCATGCTGTGAGCGCGGTGGGAAAAGCCGATTCGGAATAAAAGGAAGAGATCTGAGGGCAAGTTCCCGTAGGCACAACCAGGCGGCGGAACTTGTCCAAGGGGGACTCATCGGAAGAACCGGGAAGAAGAAGTAACTCAGTTCGCCGAAGAGCGCGAACCGATTTTGAAGCGTAAGGAGCTTCGGGGCAATAAGTTAAAGGGATTCCCTGTGAAAAGTTCAATCGCAATAGTCAGCATAAAGAAAAAATTAGTAAAAGGGACAACTCGGTTCGCAGAGGAGCGCGGACTGATTTCGAAGCTTGGGGAGCTTCAGAGAGACGGTTTAAAGGAATTCCTGTTGGAAAATTTAATTGCGCTAGTCGGCGTTCGGATATCGCGTCAAAAGTTTTTCTGACCCGCGCGGAGACTTTTGAAGGTTGGAAATGACTCAGGGGCACTCTAGAAGGACAACCTTGAAGAGAAAATTCACCGCGCCCCAAGGCGAGGCTGGGAAAATCGGAAAAACTAGGATTTTCCCTGGTCGCATCAAAGGCACCTGCGCAGGGCGGTTAACCACCCCTAGCCAAGATACGCCAGGGGTATAAAAAGCGGCCACAGCTACTAAGGGAGCTAGTGTGCAAGCGAGCGTCTATTAACAAACAAATAGTTAACTGCGAAGGACATTGGGCTAACGAGGACCCCTGTGAAGAGGGTGTTGACACCTCTTCATGTTTCACGAAATCAAGACAACCAAACCCAGGGAGAAACAGCCACAGGTGCCGGTGTGGCCGGCCCGGCACAGGCTGGTTATTCGGACAGCGACACGCCCTCCTTACTACAGGAGCTAGTCGAAGACAAAAGTAAGGAGGCAATACCCAGGAGGCAGTCGGAGCCTATTTTAGGGGCCGCAGCCCCTAAATTACCGGGTAGCCCCCGTACCGATAACAATATATATATATTATATATAAAAAACGCGTTTTTTGTGTTTGTTTTTGTTTTGTGTTTTGTCCATTAAATAAGCTTTAAGCCCCAAAGCCCCAACGAAAGTTGTGACAGATTTTTTTTGTATTGAAGGGTTAAAAAATAATATAGCATATTATTTTATAATAAAAAAATCTAGTTTTATTTTTTCCACAGGTTGTTAGTTATCAGATCGCCCCCTATAAAAAGGGTACATACTAGGTTAGTAAAAAGTACCGCGCTTTTTAAATATCTTTAAAACCGCTAAACCTACATTTACCAAATTTATTATCAAAGGTGTTTTGGATATCGTGATATCAGCACTGCTGCCAGATTTCCCAGCTTTGTGCTACACGTATTTTTTAAATGAAACGCATTATTTTTTTTTCAATAAATCAAAATTAAGTAAATTTTTAAATTTTTTAAAATTTTGTTTTACTATTTGCTGAGATATGATACACTACGCTTTCAGCAAAAAGTAATTTAGCGCTTAAATAATCTTAAAACCGCCAAAGTTGTCTTTACAAAATTTGGTATTTGGGGGTTTTTAGGTAGGTCTAATTGGTAAGTGATATCAGCATTGTGGTCAAATTATAATAAAATTGCCAAAATATTACGTGTTGCCAAAATTTAAAAAACCTGGCAACAATGACAGTATTACTATTTAATTCTACTTGCCCAAAAAATTTAAATACCAAAATTGGTAAACACAGCTTGGCGGTATTAAAGATATTTTAGCACTTCTAAACTTTTTAACTAAAATGTGGTGTTAAGTCTTTGCAGCCAGTAAAAATGGAATTTTGAAAATTTGTATACTTACAATTTGACCAGCTCAATTTATTTCATTAAAAAAATGTCCCATTGCATTTAAAAAATAAAGATACGTGTTGCACAAAACTGGAAAATCGGGCAACGGTGCCGACATTACTATTACATTCTTCATGCCCGATACCTTTTAGATACCAAATTTGGAAAAAGTAGCTTCAGCGGCTTTATTTATTTTATTTTATTAAAAGTCTAAAAAACATATCTCCGTAAAACAAATAAAACTTCTTTTATTGTTACCGTTCAGGTTTATGTTATCTTTTCTTGCTTCAAATACATATTTATTAACGTTATTTCATAAAATTGGTGTATATAAAAATGCGTGGTAAATTAAATTTGTAATGTACAAATGTCATATAATATAAATTATTTATTTAAGGGCTATTTTGGGAAATTTATTTTTTTGTATTTTATTTTCATTACATTTGAAAAAGTTACATGTGTGTACTAGATCATTTTTTTAAATTTATTTATTTTCTAAATAACTCTGATAAAAATCTTGCCAGATAATCCAAAAACCAATTATATAGTAAATTTTCAAATTTAAAATTAAACCATACGCAACCTTATTTTAACACAAGCAGTAAAATATGATAAGGGTGTTTTTAAAAAACTTACCAATACCTTATCTGCGAAAAGGTACAGTTGTGGGAAAATTGCCGAAACAGGTCAAAATATTTATTGAGGCGAAACGTTTTTTACAAAAATTGGAAAACGCCTATTAAACCCCTTAACCATCAAAGCCATCACCCCAAAATGCTTAAATGAGAATAGGAGTAAAATGATACATTATTGTAAAGCTCATGACCAGTACTTTATAACCCTAGAATATAAAATTAATACCTTTACCTATCACGAAACAACGGTACTTTAAATATTATCTGAATACCTGATTTGGATGGCCATTTTTTCGAAACTAATAAACTTAGATAAGCTTATTCTGGTATTTTCTTAAAGCTCTGTAAATGATTTTTTAATGGTGATACAATACCCAAGCTGCTTCATTAAAAAATATATACTTTTGTCCTACCCTATATATTTTTTCGAAACACCTTGTATAAAAACACGTGTCATCGTTTTTATATCTTAATTAACAATAAAACGTCACTATGGTTACAACAACGATAAAATCTTTAGTTGTCAATGTCTAGAAGTTTACACCACAAATAAAAGTCAAAACTATTTTATTTGAGCGCAGGTTTTCGTCGCCCTTTTTTACTATTGTGCAACAGTAAATAATGAACTGAGAGAAATATCGCAAAAATTTTATAGTACAGGATGGCATAAATGTTCTCAATGAATAATTTGAAGTGATTAAAGAACTTGGAAAAATTAGGGTAAATTATTTAAATAACATAACAAACTAAATTAAATGATCCCAACTCTCCAAAATTCCATAACCTAAACACATTTTTTAAAAGTCTATACCAATAATATTATTAGTTTCACAATTAAAAAGATCTTTAAAAGAGCTTTAAAAAAGTTCTGCCCCAAAATCTAACTTTATTAGTTTCGAAAATATTGCCATTCAAATCAGATATTTAGGTAATAATTTAAAGTGCCGCCATTGTTTAGTAGATGAAGGTATTAACTTTACATCTAGGGTTAAAAACTACTCGTCAGGAGCTTTAAAATAATTAATCACTCAAACCCCTGCTCATTCAAGAATTTTGGGGTGGTGACCCTGGTGGTTAAAGGGTTAAAGGAGCGTTGTCCAGTTTTTTGTTAAAAACTCCATAAATATCTTGACGTGTTTCAGCGACATTTCTAAATCTGTTCCTTTTGGCGGATAACTTCAGTGGTAAGTTTTTAAAAACACCCTGTATGTAAAAGCAAACTATAGCGAGTTTCTAATATATAATTACAAATCAAATAACCTGTGCCACTTTTAGCTCAACTTTTGAGCAAATATAAAATGACCAAAACGAGCTTTGTAATATAACATGTCACATTTCAAAAACAGGTATTCAATAAAGCTAGCACTCAATCGAGAACTAAATTAGTATAATAGGTTTTAAATAACACTATTTAACAGTAATTTTGCCACAAACATTGTGACCAATACTGAATGATCTTTAATTTATACGCATAGACTAATTAAAAATTATTGCTTGACTAAAAATATAAAAAGTTCGTAAAGCATTTTTAGTTAGGAAATTATTAAATAATTCTAAACAAAAAAACGGTAATCCTAAGGACAAATAATAAATAATAATAATAAAACCTTAATATTTTTTGTCAAAAACATGTACATAATTATAGTGTGAACACCCTGTATAGGGGGTGTATGGATTTTAATAATTTTATTATTTGATTAATTATTTTTGCATTAAAAAACACATAAAAAAATTAAAACCAATAATCAAAAAAATTTGCAAGGTTTTTTGCAAGAAAAAATAACTCTACTACTAACTAATAAGTCTAGGTCATATTATTTTATTTAGGGTCAACAACGTGCTAGGTCACCAAAATACCGAGTTTAACTTTGAATATAAACAGAAATTGTCCTAATAATGAGGTGGAAGAAATTAGATAAGAAGAAGGTAGTATATGTGAAGTCAAGTAAAAAGTTAAAGTTAAGTTAAGCCTCCGTACGTGGGGGATATGCCCGTACTAAATTTAGTTAGTCAAACAGTTTCTGTAGTCTTATTTAATAGTGAAATAAAAAGAAAATTTAGTTTTTATGGTCCAACGGTCTTATGGTCCAAGAAGATGATAGTTCCATATGGTATTTTTGTCCAAGTGACGTAGAAGTGGCCCTAAGTATCCAAAAATCCAAAGTCACAATAGTAATAATAATCTATAATTTAAGTTATAGCTTAAAAATAAAGTTACATGCGACCACAACTAATGGTAAAATACTAATAGATAAACGAAATACTAATATAACTACTTTAGGATGATTATTGAATCACTTCAGATACAAGGCGAGGATGTTACATTCAAGGACCAGGTTCGTTACCTGGGAGTGACCCTTGACAAAAAACTCAGATGGAATGAACACGTCCGTGTACAAACAGAGAAGGCTAACAATAGCCTCTGGGCGTGCCAGCGGATGATAGGTTAAAGTTGGGGACTTAAGCAGAGGGTGGTCAATTGGATCTACTCTGCGATTATGATCCCACAGCTAACCTATGCATCTGTCGTGTGGTGGAAATTTAAAACACGGTGTCGCGAGTAAACGACGCAAGATAGCGAATTACGGTTTTCACTAGTAAATTTGGCTTGAAATTTGAGCCTAGCAAATGGGGTCAGTTTTTTTGTAAAATATACAGAAACATGAATTTCCTATCAAAAGCTTCGTTTTTTGACCACAAATAAAATGGAATTTGGGCTCTTTTTGTTATTGCTGCTAAAATAATAAAGCATGGAATTATTTTTATATTTTTACCCTGTACACACCGAATCGAACACCTTCAAATCTGTAACCACATGTGCCTTGATTTGCGTTGGAATCTGTACGCGGCTAAATACTGCATTTAGATTAGCAGGAAAGAAAATTAAGGAACTGTTTAAGAAATGCATTTTAATAAATAAAAATAAAAATATACAGAATGTTCCATGGGAAAAAAATGTTGGGTAGTTTCTCAATTTGCTCAATAACAGCCCAATGTAGACCAAAACTAATTACACCACAATATTTCACGAAAAAATGCACAATTAACCTATCTAAAGTTTCGAGTAAAAGAAAGTTATAATCTGAAAATCACTCCGTAGCTTCGAGACGGATCGCAATAGCCATAAACTATTTTTACTAAGTTTTTCTCAAAAAATAGATTAAGAGGTCTTAAGAATTTTTATATTTTACTACTGTTTTAGGGATATCCTGTAAAGCCATCGAAATGAAATACCCTGTACAATAAATTGTTTAACAACTTTTATTTAATATTTTTTTAAGCAATTGCTCTCTTACTATTAAAAAAACATTAAATGCAAGCAAATCTGTAAAATTTAACTGGATATATATAATATATATATTCATATTTTTTTCTCTAACTGCTAACTTGGCAAGAACATTTCTTAACAGGATCTGACTATTTTATAAAAATACTTTTAATTAAGGCAAACATACATTTTGTGGGTGTAGGGTAAAATTAAAATAAGACAATTTTTAAAACTTAAAATAAATATTTCAACCTAAAATACTTTTTTATTTGGGTGTTACAACATGTTAGAGTTGTTTTACTATCAAGATAGTATTTAAATTTGTGAAACATTATTTCTTCTAAAATGTAATATTCTTAAAAAACACTGTCTCATTTTTAAACAAAAGATAGTATAAACATAAGATGAGATAAAAATAAGACACCTGAATTTTACTGCTTTATTAAGATCATACTAGGTCAGTGAATTTGTAAACCAGTTGTTAAAAAATGAAAAACCCCTTCTGTCTTTTTTTTTTGTTTAAAAAAGAAAAACTACTTTAAGAAACATTATTAAACATGACCAGGGTTGTCTTTTAAATGTAAGTATATTCTCGTAACATTGTCCCGCCTTATTACAAAAGAAATAAATTATAAATGGATCACTTGTATTTTATTGTCATATGACGGCATCGGACGAAAGGTATGGAAAAAAATAGTCCCACTGAAATTAAATGGAGCAGCGCACATATATGCGGACGGTACGCATGGGATTTTAAAAATCCCGCGAGAATATAGCAATTAAATTAAAATCCGGATGATGCCGATACCGTTACGTTTTATATTGCTTCTAACCATGAACAAAAACTTAAAAAATTACTTTTTAATTAGTAATAACCCAAATAATTTTTTTAAGGACTATATTTCAATAGTCACCAAACTAGATTAATTTTATTCTATTACTTAAAATTTGTGCTATTTATTTCAACAAATATATTAAGCTAAGGCATACAGATTAGTACCTATTTTATTTTTATAGCAATTTTAGTTTGTTTTAATCTGTATTGTAAGATATACAGTGAACGCTGCTAAAGCAGTGTAGGTATGAGTATCGTGTACCAAGATATGTATTTAATATTTTTGTATCAACATTTTTTTAAACTTAAAGGCATTACATATTCTATACTAATATATAAGGAGATAAAGTTTGTAACTTTGTGAGTTTGTGGGTTTGTTTGTAGCCGCTAATCTTCGGAAGCACTAAACCTATCATAAAAATTCCTTTACAATTAGAAAGCTACACTATTCAGGAGTGTTACAGGCTATATTTTACTATGATTAAACAAGAAGCTCAGATATTAATGCCCAACGAAGTGGGCACGGGATGTCTATCTTGGATTAACTAAAACTTTGTAAGGTTAAGTTTATAAGTTTCGATTAGTCCAGTTGTAGAATGCTCCTCACATCACTTGGGCGGGTTTGATTCTCTACGGAGGCAGATTTCTTTTTTATATAAAAATAGATAAGAATAGAAAAGCAACAAGTTTTTGCCAAAAATTTCCTTAATAAATATTTGGAAGGTACTACCAAGACATTATTCTTTTTAACTACGTGAGGACACGTGTGCTGTAAAGAACCCTAGCGATCAGCTAACGACTTACAAGTCACCGGTGAAAACTCTTAAGTAGAAAAAGATCTTGCCTGAAGTATTAATTGTAAATGTTAGTTATAATCAGTTTTGCAAAAAATTACCAAAAAGTTTTAAAACTACAAAAAATTGTATAATTTAGATGTATATATTATGTTAATAGTATTTGTATGGTATTTGTAATGGTCCGCTTTTTTTCCTTTTGAACATTTTCTTCTTCCAAAACAAACGCTCAAAGTGACATTTGCAACTGACAACTATTGACAATTGACTTTTATTTTAATTCTTTCGACGATACCGACGACATAATGTGCGATTTGCTGTAAGAAAATCGTCGCCTACTTTCCTTTCCGTCCGTACCAGATGACCGATGCCGAGCTTTGTGCGCGTACATTGAAATTGTTTCTACAGAAAAATAATTTTAAACCAGTCGTCAAAAGATTTTCTATCCTTAAAAACTGTTTAAAGGTTATATGGAATAACATAGTAGGTTTAAACTACTTTAGTTTTTGTTAGTGCAAATCCCCATTTTGCCCTGATACCTAGCTTTGACTTTAAATCAATTTTTACTTTAACAGACAGGACAGTTTTTCTGGTTTTATTCGGATATAACTTACTATTTTGTATGACATTTAGCCGCTCTAAATAACTAAATTTGCGGCTATTTTTAGGTCTATTGTGTATTTTTTAGCTTTTCAAATTTACTTTCTTGGTCTTTTCAGGCCCCACCATATTGTCAAAATAATGGTGTATTTATTTACCCTAATCGATGTTTTAATTTAAGCCCTTCACGGGTGTTAAATTTACCCCACGACTTTCCTACCACTACTCTTATACTCTAGTTTAAAAATACCAATTCCAAGAGCGTCAGACACCTACGGAAAGTTTTTGCCCGTAACGCGATTTTAGCAGAGTAAGGATCTTAACCTGTAAAAAATCTGCGGCAAAAGTTAGAAGATTAACGTTTTTTTATTAAAAATTCTTCTTTTAAGTATAACTTATTATAATAATCTTTTTTAATACATGTGTTAAAATATTTATTATATATAGGTATATTTGTCGACGGCACTAAGGGAAAAGGTTTTCTTTACCTTTGTAACATCTTTTACCCTGTTCTGTCAGCGGTATCCAAGCACTGAAACATGAAGTTTTGCATTTCACAGCACCTTTTAGACAACGCAGTAGTGCGACTGCGGACGTTATTTTTAAATAACTGCTACCTAGGATTGGCAGACTACCACACAGAGGCTTTGATATTACCATCTGTGAGGTGACGAGCTAATAAAAACCCGGTGTAAGAAACCGAGATTCGAATCCGGATCTCTGCGGTGAGAGGCTGGTACGTTAGCCCCTAGACCACGCTTGCCACAAGGAATCGGTAACTTTTGGCAAAAATGGGATAAAGACAGAAATACATTTAAAAATGCATTGTATAGGTCCCACCATATTCGACACGGTCTGTAGCTGGATAACAACAAAGTTTTTAATAAAAGAAAATAGAGGACACAGGGTTAGTAGAAAGAACCGAAACGGTGAATTAGGTATCTCAGCTACCGTAAAATATAGTTAAACCAAATTTTGTGTCAGGAGGTAACTGAACATAAAGAATTAAAATATTGTATATGCATGGTTGCCAAGTTTATAGTTTTCTATGTAGATTAAGAAATTATAAAATTTTAAATGGAATACCCTATTTTTATTATTGTAATCAATTGCTTGTATGAACTTTATTATAATCTAAAATTATTGTTTTTTTAATCCTGTCGATTTCTAACATATGGCATCTTTCTTTTTTTTTACTAAATACAAAAACGGCTAGGTATGGTCAATTATTTAAAAAACGATCAAACTATTATTCGTCAAAATTGGTACAGAGGTACAACTGGACCTTTTAAAATCATATATAGCATTTTTGCGTTGTTTCCAAGATTCCTGACAAAAAGTCAAGGAAAGGAATTAAGGAAATTTAATTATGAAACATCGCAAATGCAATTCCTGAATTTAAAATATCCAGTTACTTTCCTGTACTTATTTTAACAAATTTCGGTTGGATCGTTTTTAAGATAATTGACTATATCTGGTCGTTTCTGTCTTTAAGCTTGATGCCATATCTTCGAAATTAAAAAAGTAAAAAACGATAATATCAGGTCATATTAAAGTTGATGTTAGCAATTAATTACAATAATAAAAAATAGGGTGTTTTATTAAAAAATGTAAAAATTCCTTAACTTAGAGATAAAGCTATATACTTGGCAACCTTAAAAATGTAATTTTTAAATTCTTCTTGTTCAGTTACCCCTTTGCACATATTTGGGTCATTTATATTTAACGGTTGCTAAGATAATCCACTGTTCCGGTTTTTTTCTACCAACACTGTATATAGGTCAGATATGGCTACAGTATAATAATATTTTAGCGTACAAAGGGTGTCTCAAAAAGTGTGACGTATTTTTTTTAATGGAATACCCTATATTTTATGTTAGTTTTAGATTATATACAGAAAAATAATTTAAGTTTTTTTAATAGTAATTACAAAGTGTCTGATTTTATTTGTTTTTGTGATATTTGTTTTTTTGTTTGAGAATGCAGAGGTGCAAGTAAATTAATTTTGTTTTAACACTATTAACTCCTTAAACCTGTTACAAGTTCTGTTTTTACAAATTTTTAGTCCAAATGTTTATTTAAATTAAAGGTGGCTGTGGTATGACAGCCATTAATATTTTCCCTAAGGAAATAACAACGACCATTTATCATTTATTTATTAGTATTTTAGTCGGCTTAAAAGATATTATAGGAATTTAAATGAAAACCCTTTTTCTACAACAAGATAATATAATACTGGTTGAACGTAAAAAAAAAAGTTTACTTTAGTCGAGAGTTTATGCTTAAAAATATACCAACAGATACCTAAATGTTGCTTTAAAAAGTTTGATTTATAGATAAAAAAAAAATAAGTTTAAGGTCACAAAATGTTATCATAACTGATCAGAGGCATTAGTAGGATTGTTTAAAAACACAAGTTTTATCATTACCTCATTGAGCCGAAATAGGTATTATTCGAAGTAGCATTATGAGCAACAAATTAAATTGTGTCTGTGAATTTTACAAATAGTGGCAGAGAATAAAAATCTTTTAATTTTATGTTATTTTTCAACACATCTACATTTCATAATAATGGCTTAGTAAACAAACATAGCTATATCACTGTCAACTTAAATTTAAATAGGTTTTTGGAATAAAAATATGTTAAAACGGGATTTACTAAAAAGTATAAAAGATAGGTATTGGCAACCTATACATCGTGTGATAGGGGAGTTCTTTTTGTCATCATGTGATGTAAAAATACAGGGGTTCTATTTAAAATAAGATAGTTATTACTATTTGATTTCGTGAAAAAGTAGAAATTATTTTTTGAACACCCCGTACAATATTTGACCTTGATATAACCTACTTATGACATGGTAGACTTTTCCTAATCTTGTTACAAATTTTAAAGATTAAAGAGTTTATCGTGTTAAAATAAAATAAATTAAATTGCACCTGTGCATTTAAAAAATCAAATATTTTTAAAACGAATAAAATTAGACACTTGGTAATATTATAAATAAAAATGTTACCTATTTTTTCAATTTTTTGTAAAATCTTAAACCGTTATAAGATAAAGAATATTTCCACTTTTTTAAGTATAAGTATATGCTAAAATAATGCTTATACTGTGGCCTAATCCGACTTCTCTATGTTCCTCTCTTTACTTTTATTTTAAAACCCTAGGTTATCTAGCTCCAGACCGAGTGATGAGCCACCCTGTATAAGAATAGCAAAATCTGTCAATTTATAGCCACATAAAGTTTTTTGTTATTATCTTTGGTATGGTGCATTTTTTAATAATTTTTTTACTTATTCCGATTTTCATTGAAAAGTGGCTTATTATTTTGACTTTTTTCTTACACCCGTTACTTATAAATAAAATAGAATTATTTCTAGACTTCTTTCCCAACGTACGAAAATGTTGTATAAAATTTAAATAAAAGTGTATAGAACAGGTTAATTAGAAAAAAATAAATATCAATATTAATCGAGGACCTTGACTTGATATTTTTGTTTTTTTTTTATAGGGGTACATGCATTGAAAAAAATCTCACTGTTAATTGAAAACGGCGAAACGATTTTATTGTAAATATGGACAAAATATTATTTTAACTAATAATAAAATTAAACACAATTATTAAAAACTATTGGACAAAAGCATGCACTATATGGGCTATACAGGTATGCCCAAAGTCCGGAATAAAATTAATAGCTTTTAAACGAGTTACTTAGAAAAAAACTCTAAAACACGTCAATTAATTTTAAATTGTAAGCATTCTTGAGAAATAAAATAAAATGTTTTCAATCCCTTAGCTGCAACCCTCCCCAACTTTTTTGAAAAGCTCGTAAAACAGGGAATTTGACCATACCTTTTCTTTTTTTTTTTTTTAACTTATATGACTACCAGAAAATGTGAAAAAACTCTTTTAAAAACAAAAAAGTTAGAAATACCTATTTAGTGCTATCAACGGGTGAATTAACATTGCAAATAAACAAATAAAGTGGCATTCAGCATTGATGATTATGATAACAAAATTATGTTTTTTTGTTTTATACCTGAACCTTATAAAAATAAAAATTAACTAATGTTTTAAAACTCCTTAAATTTAGGATAAAACTGCAAAGTTAAAAAAATAATAAAAATATGCATTAAAAAAACTTCTGGTTAGATATGTAAAGCAATTAAATTAAGTTCTACTTATTTTCAAATTTTTATTTATTTTTAACTTAAGAAGATGCATTTCTATTAGAAAAAATATGTTTACCAAAAACATTCTTACATATTTTTGCCAAAGAAAATTTAAAAGTTTTAATTTGAAAATAAGCTTTTAAAAACGTAGGCTTTAATCTAGTGTAACTAGAAAATAAATAATTTAAAAACTTTCAATTTTCGTCTAGACGAGTATTTTTATTTACCTTAAGTAAAAAATAAATTTAGTTTTACAGTTCATTGCAAATAACGTATACAAAAAAGGCACTTAATATCAGTAACAAAAAACGCCACAAATTTCTTTTGCTTTAATTAATTAAAAAATTAAAAATCCAGCACGCAAGTTATTGTAAAAGGTTTTGAATAGCACAAGTTAATAGTCGATAAAACATTTTTTTAATTAAAAAATGTATTTTAAACCTAAAAAGATACAAATAGATTTTTAATGATGAATAAACGGGAAGGCTATAATTTGTCAAGGTATTTAAAAAACAATTTAGTCGTAAGGTGGATAAACTATTTTATGCACTTTAGGATAGGTAAAACGTTAAAAAATATTTACAATAAATATTAAAATAATTAATAGTTTAAAAAACTAAAAAACACGCTTTTATATGCAACCGAACTAAAAATTAGAAAATAATTTTTCATTAAAAAAATATTGTCATTTCATAGTAAAAAGCGTGGGGTGCATTTTACTATTTTTTCATAACTTTTCCATCATAGATATTTGCAAATATAATAATTATAACATTTAATATATTTATCACCCCACGCTTTTTACTATGAAATGACAATATTTTTTTAATGAAAAATTATTTTCTAATTTTTAGTTCGGTTGCATATAAAAGCGTGTTTTTTAGTTTTTTTAAACTATTAATTATTTTTCATTTTTAGTTTCTGCTACTCTTGACAAAATGGCGAAAAAATTTTTTAATGAACAAGAGTGGCAAATTTTAAAATTTTTCCAACAGATTGCAACTCACTAAAAATTTCTTCTTCATTAAGTAGCAAAGTTTAAAATTTTGCCAACAGATGGCAATCCAGGCAATGTTTGGACCGTTGCAAATATATTGCAACCCACTAAAAATTTCTTCTTCATTTAATAGCAAAGTTTGAAATGTTGCCAACAGATGGCAACCTAGGTGTTGTTTTTATAATATAATGGAATTTTTTTTCCTGGCGATCCAAAAAAGATAACGGGATACTGTTTGCAGATTATTGCATTGTCATGTTTCCTTAATACGTGTGCAAAGTTTCAAAGAAATCGAATAGCTGGAAGTTGGTTAAAATTAGGCTCAAAGATTCCATAGCCAGATAGTTACAACCCAAGTTAATAAAAGCGTGTTAATAAAAATAAATGTTTTCATTGAAGATTACACGACAGCTGACAGACATGAATGACAGCACGCTAAGCGAAACCAGTGTGTTCCGTATCTAATCAGGAATTTCAGCTACCGTATTTGTACCGGAAAATACCGACTGGTTAACCAAAACGACAAACGGAACACACCCCATGATTGTCTCTGTCAACTAAAAGTCTAGTGTATTTTGACAAGTAACTAAGTAACTAAGTAAAACAAAATTAACTCGATAAATATGGTGAAATATGTCAAATCTGAAAGACGTGTGATAATCGTAATTGAAGAAATCGAAAAAGCAGCTTAAGGGGCTGTAGGCCAATTATTACCAAGGAAATCTGGAGAACAATACAAGAAACAGCTATCCGTTTATAAAATGGTGCAAAGAACAGAACGAAGTAGAATTTACAGAAGAAAAAGTACTACTAGCATATTTCTTAGAAAAGTCAAAAAAGCTTAAAGTATCGTCACTGTGAAGCATATATTTGATGTTAAAAGCCATAATTGCGACAGACAGGGGCGTCGACATTAGCAAATTCAGCAAACTAACAGCTTTTTTAAAACAACAAAGTAAGGGCTATACTAACCGAAAAATTCAAAAATACTTAATGCTGACAACAATAAAGATTTTTTGGAGAATGCACCTGACGATAAATTTTTGACACAAAAGGTAAGTCACACGTTTTTACATCTTTCTAACCGACTTTTTGTCTTAATTTATAACCATATATCTATATCTAATGATTGAAGCGCTTTTTAGAAATTTAAGTAGGTTATATAATTATTATTATTTTGATCCAGGTTGTGCTAATCATGGGCGTGTCAGAAGCCGTCGTGGAAAGAAGCTTTGCCAGCTTGACATAACCGACGTCTCAGATAATGCACGTTTTTTTGGTCAATTAACGAGATATAAAGACAGAAAGAGACCGATCATTTGTCAAAAGAAAACTCCACACATGTAGTACGATTGGTAAGAAAATATATTTCTTTAAGACCTCCATCAATACAGGGTTATACCAGATTTTTCGTTGGACACAGAAATGAAAACTGCACATCTCAGCCAATGGGCAAGAATAAATATAGTATATAATAAAGCTTCTTTTCTCTTTATACAGCATTTTTAAAGTAAGCATAAGCGGATATTTTTATCCTAAATACAATTTTTTGACAAAAACAACATA
Organism: Listronotus bonariensis; assembly: GCA_014170235.1. NCBI lineage: Eukaryota > Metazoa > Arthropoda > Insecta > Coleoptera > Curculionidae > Listronotus > Listronotus bonariensis. The sequence continues at coordinate 12,007 of JACEGR010000051.1, read as the reverse complement.
AAAAAGTTTTCCATATGTTTTAACATTTACGCCGATCACTATAAGAGCTATCTTTTATTTAATACTTGTATTGATAATATAGAGGGCTACCCAGTTGTGCGGAAAAGTCCAATATTTCGGTTGTTTAACAAGATATAACAAAAAGTTTTATTTATAAAAGTTGTACGGCTTTTAAACGTCCATGTCCTAAAAACATAATAATAATTTTTAGGGTTAAAAAAAAGAGGTATGTCTAAAAGTTAGTTTTTTTGTGCCCCTATTTTTGTTTACAAAATCGGATTCAGCATAATATTTTGCATATAAAACGCTATTTTATTTTAATTTGTTTTTATTAATACTAAGCTAGGTACTTTAAATCAGTAAGGACCACAGAATAAATTCCTGAAAAAATATTTACCAAATCTTATACAGGGTATTTTTTATAGTATGGCCAATATCTAATTATTTAAAATGGACAAATTTTTTTCTTGCAAGGAAACTTTCTTTATGTTAGGCTATTTTTATATTTTAGAAATATAAAAATGTAAGTTTTTTTTTCTTTAGGAATCTCTATACCAGAAGTAAGGTTTTTGGTTACATTAGGTTTTTAAAAAGTCATGACAAATATTTTTTGATAAAAAAGAACTTTGGTATTTTTAATGGAACACCCATTATATATTTTAGTATTCTCAAAATTTAAGTTTTTTTCTTTAAAAAATGTAATATAGGCTATAAATATTTTCAGAAATAAAGCATTTATTGACCCTTAAAAATTAACTGCCTAAATATTAAAAATATTATTTAACAATAAAAATTTGCCACATTTACCGTTACAAAATATGCGACAACAAAGGTGTAGAATATTTGTTTGCGGGTCGATAAATAGGATGTCTTTTTGGAAATAACAACAGCTTATAAAACATTTTTTAAAGTAAAAGAAGACATTTTAAGAATATTAACAAATATACTGAGTGTTCCATTGAAAATAATAAAATTCCCTTTTATCAAAAGATAATTTTTTTGTCATGAATTATTCACAAATATTAAATATCTAAAAAATTTTACATTTTGGGTATAGGAATCGCCGAAAAACTTCCCTCATTTTTATTTCTAAGATCTAAAAATGGCCTTATATACAGGTTGTTTTATTTTAAAAAAATTGAAGTTAGTCTTTTAAATTTAATTTTTTTATAAGAAATGACCTGCATGAGATCCAGTAAATTTTCTTTTAGTCTCTAGTGTTTTTAAACATCTGACTAAGTATATATAATACCTAATTTGTTTTTGTTTTTACCTTATTGTCGGATATTTTGTTTTTTACGAAAGTCTCAGTAAAAATAGGTTACGTGGCAATATAGCCACAAGTCCCAAAATATTATTTGATTGATATATTGATTTTGTAAACATAAATAAGGGTTACAATTTTAAAAAAATTGCTTTTTAGTCATAACTTTTTTAAAAACTCTGTATATATTGAAATATTTTTGGTACGTGCTCGTTTGAAAACCCCACAACTTTTACAAAAAAAAATGTTATATCTTTCTAAACAACAATACTATTGGACTTTCTTGAACAATTGGGCAACCCTGTATTTCATTGTTATAATATACCTAAAAATATTTCTTGCAAAGTTATTAAACTTTAATCACAGAATAAAAGAAAAAGAACTAACTAGGGAACTGTCCCAACAAGCACTCCAGACCCGGAAATCACTTAAAATATGTATGTACACAAAGTAACTTTGCATCTGGGAGAAGTTTACACTCTTTTCTCTCTATAAAAGTTTATAGGTGTCCTTAAATTTAAGTTATTGCAGATATATTTGTACAATACACTTAATAGTTATAAATGTTCCTATTTTGACATAATACGTTATCAAAATAAATTACTGCAAATGTACAAGTTTGGCCAAATTCGACGCTTTTAATAGAAAACTCATGTTTATGTATGTGTTACAAAAAAATTGACTCCCATTTGCGAGGCTTCAATTTTAAGTCAAACTTATTGGTAAAAACCACAATTTGCTGTTTTGCGTCATTACAGCGTGTTTCTTAATTTCTTGCGTTTTTTTAACCTTCTTTAATTCTATAAAAACATTTTAACAGCACTTATTAGGCATTGTTGCAGATGTTATATGGCCTACTTTTTAGCCAATATCAGTAATAAACGACAAAATATGCAATACCTTAAAAACGGCTAGGTGGAAATATAAAGTATGATATATTCTTAAAATATTTTTTAACCATTTTATTACCAAAAAAAATGCAGGGTGTTTCATTTAAAATTTCCAAAAATAAATAAATTATTTAAAAATGCGTCATCCATAAAAAACACTAAAATCATATCTAAAATCCGTATAAAAGTTGCTGTAAAAATGTTTTTACAAAATTAAAAAAAATAAACAAAAATAAAAAAGGTTTAAAGAAATAGAAAGAAAACGCCAGAAATTAATAAACACGCTGTAGCAAATAAACGAAACCAGAAAGCGAAAGCTTTTAAAAAATAGGTTTAAGAATAATTGACTTTATGCTTTTATTTTATAAAAATCCAAAATGTTTGATCATTATTAGTTTGTTACTTTTAATTGCTTATACCTTTGTAAGCATTAGTAGAAAAAAATAATATAACAAACAAATTAACCATAATTTATTATACCTTGTGAAATGCGGTTTAAACTGCAAATTACATTACCTTGTTTCAGCATAGTTATACATTTATAAAGAAAAAAATAGAAAAAAATCATAGTTTTATGCTTGCCCTTTACGACTCTTCTTGATTTCTCTAAGGATCTTCGTAATTTGTACAAAATTAAAATCAATTTTTAAACGAAAAAAGTTCTCAATAACCCATTTAGAGGTAGAAGGACAAATAAAGGTGAAAAGTTCAAGCAAATAAAGATTTTTGATGGCTGTTTGCTTGTAAAGACTTTTTAAAAATTCTAACGAATGTATTTAAATTTTAAGTTACTAGACAATATTAACTGCTTTGTTTATGGCGTTGCTGCAAGGCAATTGCCAGTAGACAATATTTAAATAATTACTTAAATGGGCGTGAAACTATTGTACAGTGTGTTTTATTTTCGCTGGTTCAACAGGGTATCTCGAAAACAACTGTAGTAAAAAGAGTTTATGGTTTTTGCGATCCATCTTAATGCTACAGGGTAATTTTTAGATTTGGCTTATTTTTACAACTTAATTAATTAACCCGTTTGCTATAAGAGCTATAAAACAAACTTTAGATTGGTTTGTCGTGGAGATTTTTGCGTAGAATATTGTAATGTAATTAGTTGTTTTCTTGTTAAGCCGATTTGAAAAAATTACCCAACTTATGTTTTTTCTTATAAAATACTTTATATATTTTTACTTGTGTTTATAAGGCTCTCTTTAAGCTTTTAAAAATATATATTTATGGGTATTTTTTATTTCAAATTTTACCAAAACATTATTTTTTAATACCTTTGTTTTTTTAATTTAGCCATCCCAACTTGATATTTAATTAAACATTAACTTTATATAACTTCATTACAAATAGCAACTATTGCAAACATCTTTTTTTTTTAATGTAAAAACGTGGCAGTTTGCAAGCGTCCGTATCTAATATTACACGAACCACTTGGTGACACTTTTGGCCCTTTTATAAATCAAACTTCATTTAACTTAAACACATGAAACTCTGTGTGTTTAATAATATCCATAAGGACAACTAGAAGCTTAAATTTTATAAGGCTAGATCAAACGGTTATAAAGATATGAAGGTCCAAAAGTCATCAATTTTCCACTAAATGACTGAAACCTAACCCACTTCCAGATGACCTAGAAATATAAAATTTAGAATCCAACTCGGTAATTGTGTGTAAGTGTAGGTAAAAATCTGATAATAAAAAAATAGAAAAATAAGGGATATTAGGGGGTGGGGTCCCATATTTGTTTTTATTGACGCTTTTAAACCGTTAAAAGTAGATACATAAAACTATCCCAATATATTTATTATTAGTCCATTAAAATGTTACATTTTTATAGTCTTTGTGTGCAATTTGGAGGGATGCAATTTTATTTTTTAGTTATCAAGGGAAAGGCTTAAGGCTGTGTTAAATACAAGTTTGTGGGGTCGCCACTCTTGTCCTGCAGCCGCCATCTTGGAATATGGGTTCAAAGGGATTTTATTTATATAAAGAACTGTTGATCACACGAAAAAATGATTTAATTGTTTTTGTTTTAAATTAAATTATCTTTAATTTTCAGTTAGTTAATTTTTTCCTTGGACTTAAAAAAGTTATTATTAAAAAATGGGGCCACTAATGAAACATTTTTTTTTATCTGTATAACTTTTTTTTATTATTTTGCAAAAAATTACACCAAAGCATTTTTATAATATAATATTCAAAAATAATTTATGGTTTTACTTCTTTTTATCGTTCGTTAAAAAAAAGTTATAAACAAAACACCTTTATTTAGTGTGGTCGAGCGGGTTGGAATAAATTCATTAAAAATTTAGTGGTTTGTTTTTGGAAAAAAGTTGGAACACGTCAACATTTTTTGTTGCTGTTTGTTTGATAGTAAAATTATGGATACAGGGTGGCCCACAAATAAGCAATGACTATTAACTTTTTTTTATGGAAACACCTATTTTTTATTTATTTAATACTAAAATGAGGCTTGGCTGTAAGCTTTGCCGCAAAAAGAATAGTAATTTAAATAAGTTCTAAGCAAAATAAAAATATGTATAATATTTTACTTTAAACTTTGGTTTTATCAACTTTTTAGGGAGAACATCTGTATATATCCTATTTGCGCTTTAAAATAAACAAAAAGTGAGTTTAGTATAAATACAGCGTTATTTTATAATGTTGGGGTAGGATACTGTAGCGTCGTGGATACAAAAAAATAAATGGTAAACTTTTCTTGTTTCTTTTTTATTGCTTAGTCAGTCAGCCTTAAAAGGATAAAAAAAACTGAATATTTACTAAGTTGTTTTTTTACATAGATACTTTTTTATTTGATGTTATTAATTTTTTATACAATGTATTTAAAAAAATATATTTTTTTATACAGGGTGTTATGAAAATACAATAATATATTAAAATAGGTGACTCCTTGGGAAGTGTAAAGAAGAACTTTTTTTTATTTAAACATATTTTAAATTTTTCAACGACCCTGATCAGGTAAACCTTAATTATTTAAGGTACTTATTAATCATTTGTGAAGAGCTTTTATCTCCTCTGCGATGTTGCCAACATCATTTTATATCCCTTAGCCTTTGCAATTACAGTAGTAAAGGTTAAATAACCTTGTTTATATATCTAACGTACTTGTTCCTAAATAAATTGGTTACCATAAAAAAAGTCTAACAAACAAAATTTAATCAGTGGCCCGTTAAAATAATATAGGTTTATTATTTAGGTTAAAATTAAAATGTAGTATACCTTTACAAAAAATATTCTTCATTCGTTTTTAATCACAAACAAAAGCAGTTGTTGTTTTGCGTCAGTATAACAGTAATAAGTCTGAATAAACCACGAAAAGTTCCACGAGCTCAAAGAGGTTAAACAACCTATACAAAACTATCCTAATATTTCGTTAGCTCCCTTACTACGCTTAAATATCGAATAAATATTGCACAAATAACGTAAAATGTTATGTTTAAATGTACTGGTCATTTACAATGACAAGTGGCAACGTCGGACAGACCAGAGGGAATGACAGCGCCAGCTGATTGAAGGCACTGATAAAATTTTAGATCAAAAATTAAATCAAAACAATAATTGTGGGTGTTTATAAATTTTTTTATTTAAAACATAGGCCTATTAATCCTGTCTTTTTGTTACAGAGAGAATATACCAACAAATACCGTATTTGTGAAGTATCTTTCGGGTATTGTTTTATTTGTCGTTGCCCACACAATTTTTGTGCGGAATTGTTTGTTATTTAATTTTACTCAATAATTATCTGGAGATATAGTGTACAAAATCTTGCTTAAGAGGCAGTGTGGATTTTACCACAAAAGATATTAAGCAGATATTTCTTTGTATCTCGCTGCTGGAAAATGTCTCTTGAGTTTCTAGGTAAGTCCCAGATCGTTGCTCTTGATATATCCAAAGCTTTTGACCAGATGTGGCATGCCACGCTCCTCAATAAACTTCCCTCCTATGGTCTTTCAACTAAACTCTGTACTTGGCTTTCTAGTTATCTTTCTGATTGACGTATATAAGTTATTGTAAATGGCCGGTCTTCAAGCTTTTACCAAGTAAATGTTAAAGTGCCCTAGGGATTAGTACTAGCACCAACATTGTTTCTTCTTCATATCAACGACTCTCTCTCTCTTCCACAACCAATTCCATTTATAGTTTTGCCGACGATAGTACCCTTCACTCCAGTGTTCAGGTTTCCAAACCAATCTCTAAACCTGATTTTACAGGACCTGAACTTAATATTGGATTGGGGCGCCAAAAATCTTGTCCATTTTAATGCATTTAAAAGACAATCATGTACCTTGATTTTTGAAGACGTCAAATACTCATCGTTTACTTATAAGCGGCCCAAGTTTTGCAAAGCAAAGACACCTTTATTAATGTGGGCGTCACATTTTAAAATAACCTAAACTGGCATAAACACATTGTATCTCTTTCGAGCCACAAGAGCTTTTCGCCCCATTAATAATTCTTTACTTATATAAAAGGGTTCCTCTTTTGCTTATCATCGGGCTGTGGAGGATTTATGGTTGTTTTTATGTACTTCCATGGTTTTTGCTTTGAAGAATTGTCCAGTATAATTCCTCCACCAACGGTTTCCAAAGGAGAAACTCATGATGCCGCAGGTATGCATCCCTATCCGGTCCAAAGAACTGAACCCCTGAACTTCCCACTTTGTTTATCTTTTTATCCCTAAAGCTTTTAGAATGTAGAACCTGCTACCCGCGGAGGTCTTTCCTTCTCCCCTAAATCTTCAAGTATTTAAGTCCAGTATCAACAAACTCCCTCTTATCTTGCTTAAGACACCCACGGTTCATTAGTATTTAGGCTTTTTGCCTTCGTGGATTGTTCAGAGGTTAAAAATAATAATAATAAAGTTTTGTTGTTAGAGGTGTAATGTTTTTACCGATAAATAATGTACTTTTTATTGCGGAAATAAGAAATCTGTAATAATTAAAACAAACCATTTAAAAGATCGCTGACAGTGGAAGGAATTGACGTCGTTTCATGGGCTTGGAGAATGATTCGCCGGTGATTCAGAGCTTGTCGGTTTTTGGCGTCAAAGGAGCGCGCAAATAAGTTGGTTAGTTTGGACGGATGTTTAGCAAATTGTTGCAAGTCTGGACGCGGCTTGAGGTTTTTGATAAATTTATGACAAAAAAGTAACTTTTAGATAAAATAGAACTTTGTTATTTTTAATGGAACACCCGGTATAAATATCAATATTTGTAAAACTTTATTTTTCTTTTTAAAAATATAATATTAGCAATGGTTTTTTCAATCGCCCTTATCGACCTGCAAAAATTGTCCTATACCTCTTTTGTCTCATTTTTGTAACGTTCAATTCAGCTAATTTTTATTGTTAATGACATTTTTAATTTCCATTTAGGGTGTTTTTAATGCTTAATAAATGTTTTATTTAAAAAAAAATTCGGCTTATATAACTTAAAAAAAAAGAAAAATATAAGAATATAGAGTATTGACAAATAAACTGGGTGTTCCATTTAAAAAACGAATGTTATCTGCTCTTTATAAAAGAAATACTTGTTATAAATTTTTCAAAAATCTTAAATATTTCAAAAACCCTACATTTCTTGTATGGAAATCGTTTAAGAAAGTAACCCTATTTTGATTTCTAAATTCCAAAAATAGCCCAATATACAGGGTGTTTCATTAAAAAAAATATGCTATAAAAATACCCTGTATACGATCAAGTGATTTCTATAGAGGAATTTGTTTTGTGGTTCACATACATAGTTAGGTATTAATATTAACTAATTTGTTTTCGGTTTTTATAATTTTTGGGTAACATGTTTTTTACCGAAGTTTCAGTAAACTATAAATAGTGCGGCAACATTACCATGAGTGCCAAAATAAAATAACGTAACTTATGCAAAATTTTATGCTTAATCTGATTTTGTTAACTAAAAAAGAGTAAGAGTTAAAAAATAACTTCTTGGCCATAACTATATTCTGGAACACTCTGTATACAACAAAATATTTTTAGAAAATGCAACTTGGACAATTATGCCATATATTTTTTTCTAGTAAATTAAATTTTTACAAATTTATTTCAACCGTTATATATATATTCCCTATATAACTATTTTATTTTGAAAAGTCAACACTTAAGGAAAGTGCTTTAGGATATTTGACACTTATTGTGGTGTACCAACGCTATCCGCCACGTATTTTACCAATAAATTTTCAAGCTAGCGCCAGCATTGCCCTTCTCGCAAACTTTATATTTGAAATATGACAAACTATGTTAGTTTGTTGCGGTCATTTTCTGTTAGTGTGAAATTGGAACTGAAGTCAGCTAGTAACTTTCCTTTAATTCGATATTAATAACTAGTTGGTGGGTGTAGGTAAATAACACATTAGTTTAAAACAAAGTACAAAGTTATTAGTTTATTATCAACATAAGTTTACCTAACAAGGAGCTTAAACGAATTAGTATAAATTTAGTTTTTATAATTACGAAAATGACTATATTATATATTAAACATCCAGTTATTTTTATTGTTGTAAATTTGGCATAGCAAAATCAGCAAAAAAACATTTTTTTAAATTTTATCTGTAACACTTATAGTAGGGGACGTAGCGCTAGATTTAAAAAGTTATTTCATACCGACTAAAACTTCTATAGATTCCAGTTTTTCCCTTATATGTGAGAGCTGCGAGCGTCAGCTGCCCAAGTAAAAGTAACATTAAGTAATTTTATACCGTGTCAAAATTAATATTGGATGATTTTATACTAATAAATAATCGTTAGTTAAAATAAATACGGGAGATCTTACGTCAGTCACGTATACAATGACCGCCATAATTAATGAATAAACTTTCTTATTTCATGTTAAAAAAAAAATATATTTTCGATAAAAATCTTTGTATATTCCAAAACTCACAAAACACTTATTAAGGTTTGAATAGATCCTAGCGTATATAAGGTAGATGCAAATTTACAAATTTAGCATAAAAGAAAACCGCATTTATTTTTAAACTTTAAACGCAACATTATTCCAAAAACTTATTTAGAATTAAAAGGTACGCCTAAGTTTAAAAAAATTAACATCAAACTAGAGATTATTTACCCTAATGTAGTTTATTCTCGTAAAAATATTAAATATCTAGAATTTTTAAAGCATTTAAATACATTAGGGTTATTTTAAAGCATTAAACGTTAATTTATGCAACTTTTTGTTTTATTTTGGCTAAAATTTATTTTACATTCACTTTGTGTTCGCCCTAAAACAATTCCTTTACTCTTCAAATTCCAAAATGTATTTTTATGTTTCGATTTTGTGTTAAGATTAAACCTTAAATTTATTTTTAAACTTTTGTTAAATTTTCTTTTATGACATAACCTTCTTGTTGAGTACACGCCTGGGAAGGAATGGGACCGCTTCGGTCCCCTGGTCCCGGGGTACGCAGGCTCAGACCCTGTTCCCGGCCCTATTGACCCCTATGAACTGGCCGGTCGCCTGCAAACAAAATAAAAGAAAACCCCAAAAGCTCCAAGAGGATTCTGATTAAAAACGACGGTTCGGCGGCAAAAAGTCTGCCACCGTTGTCAAGTTAACAAATTAAGTTAAAAATAAAAATAAAATGATTAACTAATATTTAAATTAAAGCCTGAGTTAAAATTTACCTATTGATTTTATGTATCTCAAACCGAAAATAAGTTTGACTGTACATGTGTCATGAGTGACATAAGTAGGTAACTGGTGTATTTATTATTTGTATAAGACAAAAAAGGTAATAAGTTAGTTGATTTTTAGTTTTTCCTGAAGATACTTCAGTATCGAGCAAAGGCAAGCCAAGTGTTGTTTTTAAATTAACTGGAAATTGATGCCACACAACTATCTTTTATTTAATAATATATATGCACTTTCTTTGATTTTGCGTTTTTTAGAACAAGTTTCCTTTGCTAAAATACTCGAAGCATCCCAGTTTATTCTATGATTGTTATCAAATGCGTGTTGGCAGATTTTTGATTTATGAAATTCTGTGTTTTTATTGTATGATCTGTGTTCTTTTATGCGTTTAGCTAATGGTCTACAAGTTTCACCTATATAAAACTTATCGCATTCGCAAGGTATTTTATAAATGACATTTTTTGTATTTTCATTTAAGTTGTATGGTTTTGTTTTTGTTAAATGAGATCTAATGGTGTTTTGTGTTTTAAAGATTGTGCGAATATTAAATTTATTGCCTATTCGTTGAATTTTATTTGATAGTCCGGGAATGTATGGTAAAAATAAATTTGTAATAGGTCTATTTTGATTTTTGTCTTATATTTGGATTTTCAAATTCAAGAAAACAATTATTTATAAAATCAAGAGGATAATTATTTTGAATTAAAATATCTTTTAAATAATCTTTTTCATTGTTTATATTTTGATTAGAACAAATGACTTTAATTCTATCAAATAGACTTTTTACAACTCCCTTTTTAACCATTATGGGGTGATTTGAGTTAAAGTTTAAGTATCTATTTGTATGTGTAGGTTTTCTGTAAATTTTTGTTACGAAATTGTTTAAATCTTTTTTATTAAAATGTCAAGAAAAGGTAGTTGTGAGTTGTTTTCTTTTTCTAAAGTAAACCTAATAGTTGGTTCTTGTGTATTAATGTGTGTTAAAAAATGATTCAAACAGTGTTCGTCATATTGGTATATAGAAAAAATGTCATCTATATATCTCCACCAAACTAAAGGTTTATATTGATAATTCTCTACAAAATTTGACTCAAAATTTTCCATAAAAATATTACTTAATAAAGGTGATAAAGGTGAACCCATAGCCATGCCTGAAGTTTGTTTATAAAAATCAGTGTTGTATTGAAAATATGTTGTTTTGACACAAAAAGTAAGTAGCTCAAGAATAGTGTTTATGTTTAGTTTGGTTCTTTAGAAATAAATTAGAAAATGATGTCTATCTTGGTAATATATTTTTAACTATGAACGTTACCAAAGAAGTTTTAGAAAATGATTAATAACCAAGACGAAATTTTTAATCGTAAAAAATTATCTGATTTAAATGTTGGGGTTGTTTACATAATTAAAAAAATGGCTCCTATGAATACACAATTTGGTAAAACAGTTCTTGTTACGCTATTTGATCGACTTAATAGGGAAACATTTAAAGTATTTTGCCGAGTCGTGTATCTGACAATATGTCCCATGATATTGTTTCAACAATAAATGCTTCGAATGGCAAATACACATTAACCTATTTGGGGCAGAGTAACCGTATATTTCCTAATAACAGCCATAGTTCTAGAGCAGTATTAACTTTTGGTATTTTGGAATAATTTTTTTCCTATTTTTATTTAGTGTATCATAGTTAAAAATTATTATTATATATCTGCTCATATCTTGCACATTGTAAAGTACAGTCATATTTTTCTTTGTAATTAAAGATGCTGGGCGATAAAATAACTGACGAATGTAGATACACCTATGTTTTTTGGTTGGGATTCAAGTTAAGAGATATGGCCCACGATATCTTGGAGTTTGCAAATGAAATGTGTGATGAAATAGCCCATAATAAGTGTAGAAAATATATGGCAGATACTACGCTTTTGTTAGCAGGGGCACATACATGTGACAGGTTTTTATATGGTTCCATAAACCTCGAAGAATTTTGTATTGAAATGATTGACCAGGATTTAAAAGAGTATCTGCTTAATATACCACATCTACCTGTCGAAATAACAACAAAATATGAACTTCTACCCATAATATCCGTCGATACAGCGGATGGAGCAAACATAGATGAGTCTGAGGCAAAACCAGCACCTGCACCACTCCATTGCAAAGACGCTGACGCAAACTGCTA